>JARFJB010000513.1:2472500-2837500 GCA_036346205.1 Vesta saturnalis
CTATATAATTTTTTCTTATTTATATTACTTTACTTCGTCTAATAACTTAAATTTCATTTGCGGTAACAAAGCCCAGACCTGCATACCACTTATTATGAATTTCCAATTGATTACAGAACTTGGGGTTGTGTTTTAAATTTATATTTTTAAATATAATGTTATTTTTGTTAGTTTAGATAAACACATATTATTTACTGGGTACTTAAATTCTTGTCTGATTTATATTTATATTTCAGACTTCCTCTTTTTTATCCCGTATTGGACTTTTAGGGCTTTATATTAAAAAGTTACGGTGCCCTACCATTAAAAAGCAGTTGGTTAACATCGCTTACACTAGTCCAGTGCAAATCACATTAATTCTGAACACTTATCCAGGTGCTCCCATTTCCTCGTTAGCTGCTGGATAATACTTCCTACGTTGTGCTGGGTTATAATTACTCTGCGGGATCGATTAAAAGCTGTTAAGCGATTAATCACGGCGGTCCACATTATTCGTAGAGCTAAGCACTAAAAACACCTAGTGATCAAAGATTGTGCAAAGTTATACGGAAATTACGAAAGCCAGAACGTCCGGACAGTAGAGATAAAGGACAAAAGGGAAAGAAAACATACCGGAGGTGCACCATGCATTCACAACCTAACAGACTTCTTCATAAGCAATATATTGAGAGTGATGTATTAAACAGCACATACGTCATCTTTCTTCCCTTAGTGTTCGCTGTAGATAAGGTATACCAGACATTTACCAGAAAATATGATTGGCAGAAGATATCAATCACCTCATTCGTGTGTTGGACCGCAGAGTAGCGGAATTTATTAACTTATTAACGATTTTGTAGGTTCTTGTCTTCAACTGACATGAAACTTTCATAATTTTATATAGATAGTTTGCCATAATAAAACTTAAAACTATATTCAGTTTATTGTCCATGAATAGAAAAATATAACTTAATCAGTTGAGAACGAACGGAAAAGTACTGTGTGGCTGCTAGTTGTCTACGACCTGAGAAAAATTACTGAAGTATCCCCAGACACTCAATTTATTGTTTATGTTAGTGTTATCATCCACTTCACTTCTACTCCGTAACTCTCCAAATTGACGCAAACTTCAAAACGAGAATGCCTATATGTATTGAGTAAACCAAACCACAAACACACACAGTTCCTCATATCGGTTTAACACATACGTAATATTTCTGATAAACCACTTGAGATCCAGCAAACAACACTTATGATTGTTTTATTTACAGAATTTGTTTTGTGACATTGTATAGATTTAAGTGCGGTAAGAAAAAATAATGGCTGTCATATACTAACGATATAAATAAAATTAAATCATAAAATGATGTATTCCAACTACTCTTTAGAAGTCAAAATTAATTACTAAACTACAAAAATATCAATCTATATGAGATGACCCATAATACGACAAATTATTTGGCGCCTATGTATGTTGATAACCTTTGGCCGTTGTATGATTTATTCTCTTTTATTTTTCGTTTTGATCATAATTCATTAATAACGTACCCAAAACTAATTATACTCTAATATAACTAATGTTTTAAATTCAATATAATTCCAGAATTTCTTTTACATAATTATTTATTTCTTTACACGTTTCAATACATGTATCATTATCAAGAGAAAATATATAAGTAAAATAACAAACAAGTAGTTATGTAACAAATCATTAAGGTAAAACAGTAAACTTGATGTAAATTATAATTCTATATTAAAAATATCTGTTAAAGGTGTGTCTATAAGATCAACCTGTTCGTTCATTAAAGGTACTTTCTGTTTATGTATAAATTTCGAATGCTGCCATATTACGTGGTTTAGTTTATTTACTAAAATATGATTAGCTGCTTGAATGTAAGAAGCTACTGGATCTAAAGGGCATATTTGGTTTGTGGATTTTTATAAGACCATATAGCTTTGGTGGGTTTTTGTATAAAATTTGTTGTTTCTCTAAATCTGTAAAAGAGATATTACAGTTTTGTAAATTTCGTCTCATATGTTTTTAAAATTTTGTTGTTGGATCTATAATTAAATTCTAAATTTTCGTTATTAATAAAGTCATGAACTTTCTGTTACCTTTATCTTTATAGAAAGTTATATGCAAAAACATGATTTTATTCTTAACGAAAACTTCGAAATTTTAAATATCTTTCAAAAATGTTCAAAATATGTGAGACAATGTTTACAAAACGGCAATATCTATACAAGATCAAATTCTATACAAGAACCCACAAGTACCCAAACTATACGGTCTTATAAAAAGCCACAAACCAAATTTGTCTATTAAATCAGAAGTTTCTTAAATCGAAAGACAATCTCAAGTACAAAACAATCTATTAACAATTCTTTAGAACTAATTAATCAACTACCAAACATAAAACTACCACTACATAATATGCCTGTAAGCTTCATGTTACTAGTATATTTTCTAAAATATCCCGTCAAGAATGTATGCGTTTATTAAATAATTTATTTTGCTTAATAATAATGTTGAATTAGCTGCAAGAATGGAGTTAATTCAATTATTTGATCTCTGTGTTAATCAAAATTATTTCACATTCAATAATACCTAATATCTTTATGGATAACCGAAGATCAAACTTTTGAATTTCATGTTTCTAATAAGATAGAAGAGAACAGGGGCCCAAGAGTATTTAGAAGAAGGATAAGAACAGGGAAGACAGAAATCATAAATTTACAAAATGAATCTGGACAAGGGATTAGAAATGGTGAGCATATTCTAAAAAGAATAGAGAACTTCTACAAGAGTTATATTCATCAAAAACTTCAGAACCGGTTCGTAGTCCAACCGATCAACGAGCACGACTAGGTAAACATCTCACAGAGGACATACCTCCCATTTCCAAATACGAAAACAAAGTATCTCTCAAGTAGATGAAAAACCATAAGGCAGCAGGACCAGATGACGTGATCATTAAAATGATCAAAATGGCGGGTAGCATAATTTTAAATCATTTAGAAATTCTCTTTAACCTCTGCCTAGACCTGGGTCAAATCCCGACTACATGGAAATACGCTAGAGCTATCCTGATCTTTAAGAATGGAAACAACAATGAAATAAAGAACTACCGCCCCATATCGCTACTATCACACCTCAGCAAATTAATGTCCAGAATTATCATTAATAGAATATCAGCAAAACTTGATGCATTCCAGCACCCCGAACAAGCAGGATTTAGGCAGGGATATTGCACGATCGACCATATACACACCATAAAACAAATTATGGAAAAATCGCACGAGTATAATCAACACCTGTTTATGGCCTTCATAGATTACCCCAAAAAGCCTTCGATACTGTTGAAACATGGGCACTAACGAATGCACTTAAAAGATGCAGGATAGATTATATATATATATATATATAACTTATAAGCTGCATGTATAAAAACCCAACTATGAAGGTAGAGATATATGATGGAACAAACCCAATACGTAATGAATGAGGACTCAGACAAGGCGATCCAATTTCGCCAAAGCTCTTCACAAATTTACTGGAAGATGTCTTCAAGACACTGGAGTGGGATGAGAAGGGCATAAATATAAATGGCGAATACCTGTCAAACCTTAGATTCGCTGATGATATCATACTTGTATCTAATGACATGGATCAGTTAGAAGAAATGATCCTATAACTCCAAGATGCCTCAAGGAAAGTTGGATTGCATATGAACTTATCAAAGACAAAGATAATGACTAACACAGAAGAAGGTAGACCAGTTCGTATAGATAACAACCAAATAGGCTTAGCGGAAGAATATACATACCTAGGACATATACTAACAACTACAGAAAAGGCACAGACGGCGGAAGTGAATAGAAGGATTAAATTGGCTTGGGCGGCATTCGGTAAATTGAGAAATGTCTTCAAAGCTAACCTACCTCAACATCTAAAAACTAGAGTGTTCGATCAATGCGTACTGCCTACTTTTACATATGCAGCAGAGACTTGGCCACTTATGCTAGGGTTAAGGCTACAGGATAGAAAAACTAACGAATATATCCGCAACAAAACCAGAGTGGAAGACGTAGCGAAACGTGTAGCATCCCTGAAATGGCAGTAGGCTGGGCGTATTATGAGGCGAGAGGATGGTAGGTGGTGCCGAAAAGTGACTGAGTGGAGGCCCCGTACGGAGAGAAGCCGAGGGAGGCCTAGAGCCCGGTGGAGGGATGACTTGGTAAAAGCAGCTGACACACGTTGTATGGGAGCAGCGGTAGACAGAATTTCATGGAAACAACTAGGGGAGGCGTATGTCCAGAAATGGAATAGTTAAGACGCTGATAATAATGATGATAATGATGAATAAGATTGCATTTTGATTTCGTTATGTTGATGATATTTTGGCATGTTTTGACTGTTCATCAGATTTCATTGACGAGTTTTTAATTAACGTTAACAATTTACATTTATACTTGAGAAAGAATAAAGTAGAGCCATTAATTTTGTAGATTACATCAAACCCACTTGTTTATAAAACTTCAGTTCTTTCTCCACTAGGTGTATCTAACTATTGCCTAATAGAAATAACTTCTACTGCCCTTTATATCTCTCTTGTTCACGAAACCGATAAGTCAGATAAATAGAGTGATTTACGGGATTTCTTTGCAACCTTTTCATGACGTGAATATGGTTTTAAGTAGTCCTCATCTTGGGACAATGCTCTTTCAGTCATCGTCATGGGCATGGAGTTATACATTCCCAAAAACAAAACCATATAGGTCATTCTCGTTCCTGACCTGATTCAATAAGGCTTGTGCTGAAAAATAAATTCTATAGTAAATGGAAATCTAATAAAACGGTGAAGAGTCATGTAGAATACGATGATGCTAGAAATACCCGCAAAAGTGTTACCGCTAAAGCTAAAAAGTTGTTTGAACAACAAAAATGGAATGAACTAGGGCAGTCGTAAATTTTGGTTGTCAGCTAAAACCATCAGTAAAAACTGGCACATCTTCATTCCTCCCATGATTTAGATGATTGCAGATTTATTTGCATCAAACTCGTGTCTTAATAATTCCGGAAAAGATGTGCCACTTCCTCTTCCTCACACACTATTAAACCACTATTAAAAGCTTCTAAACTCGATCATCAGTAGGCTTAATCTCAATAACGCGAATGGCCCAGATGATATCTCAGCTATTATATTAAAGAAATGCTCCCCAGAACTAGTACCAGTCCTATCTATGCTCTATTCGATCTCTATGTCTTCTGGGGAATTTCCCTCGTCATGGAAGTTAGAAAATATTCAACCTATTCCCAAAAAAAGACGATAAGACCGATCCCTCCAACTACCGACCTATTGTCATCACTTTCATTTTGTCTAAAATCATGGAAAAGGCCATCAATAACTGCTCTCTTTCCTTGAAACTATCAAACTCCGTAGTGCCCACCAATATGTTTTAGGCAGATTAATTCAACAGGTGATCTTCTTTCATATTTGACTCAAGTTTGAAACAATACATTAGAACAATCCTGTGAAACAGTTGTTGTCGCTTTAGATATGTCAAAAGCATTTCACCAAGTTTGGCATAAGTGTTTATTTGTCAAACTTACCTCGATTGGGTTAAACGATACGCTCATCAATTGAGTTTCTAGTTTCATTGACATTGTCAAAAGAAGTTAGCGTTAACATGGGCGTGATTCAGGGATCAGATACTGCGCCTATACTTTTTCTGCTATACATAAATGATCTTATTTCTTCAACGACTAACCCGTCCACTGCTTTGTTGACGACAGCATTATTCATTGTAGTTTCTGTCTCAAAGCAATACCGTAAAAGTAAAATGGCAATTGTAATCAGCAAAGATTATTCAATGTATTCTCGAATGGGAAGCAATAGTACAGTTAAATGTAATTTGAAAAATCTGAAACACTGGAACTGTGGCAGGATCTGTAACAAACAAAATACACCCACGTACCACACAGAATTAAAAAACACCGAACGCGTTTCGATAGCTACGCTATGATCGGTGTTTTTTAATTTTGTATGGTACGTGGGTATATTTTGTTAGTTAAACGTAATGCTAATAAAACTCAGTTTTGCCTCGTGTCCGCCAAAAAATAGCGGCCATTTACTGTTGTAAGCATGAATGGCACAAATCTTAAGTTTTCAAACTCTATTTCTATATTGGAAATGACTATCTCCAAATCTATCACGGATTGACCATCTTTTGTCAGCTACTGAAGCAGCTGTTCATAAAATAGGCTTTTGATACCGATCTCAACAGTACTTTACTTCCCGACAACTCTTCTGCTTTATATGGCCGAATTTGGCCTTATTTAGAATAGAATTCTCACATCTGAGATGGTGCTCCCAAATACGCTTTCGATATCGCTGATCGTATTAAAAAAAAAGCAATTAAACGCCTCCTTCGTTAACTTCTGACATACAGTCCTTTGAGCACAGAAGAATCGGTTCGGTTCTTTCTTTGTACTATCAGTATTACAATGACTATTGTGCTGCTAAATTACATTCTTTGATACCATCTCGGACCACCTTTGCTAGAAGTACTCGGTTGGCTCTTTCACATCATCAATATGCAGTACCAATTTCCACTGGTGGTACCAAATGGGCGCAACCCACATTCTTCTACACGGCTTCTAAACCCTAGAATGATCTCCTTAGTTCCTGTTTTCCTCTCACTTATTATTTGAACATTTTTTGGATAACCTAAGTGTTCTTAAGTGTTATAGATCGGTAAGACAAACAATTGTTAAAACAAAAGTTAACGAGTTATTGGATACAGTAGGTCCTGATATAATAACGTGTTATTACTCAACTGAACCGTTTCCACCTGGAGAAAGAGTTGGCTCTTGTACCACGTGTGCGGGAGGTCATTTTGAACATCTGTTGCAGGTTTCTTAAAATTATTTTTATTACTATTGTTTTGTGTTATTGTTTTGGTTTAGTGTTACTGTATTAGATAAAACTTTGCAAAAATATTGACAGCAACCTATCCAAAGCGTTTTGCAAATTTCGAATTAATATCTTTAAAACTCTTTGAAATAATTAATAAAAATGAATAAAAAATTAAAATTTAAACACTATCTGGGAAACGAAGCATATTTCGCCGACATTTATAGGAACTGTTTTTCACAAAATAACTTCGGCAACCGCCCCCTAAAATTTTTCGCACGTATTTACAAACACCCATTATATACATATATATATATATATATATATATATATATATATATTTTAGCAAAAGCTAAAAATAATTTTGTTTATGAACAGGATGTCCCAACATTCTAAAATGGAACTGCCCTATTTGATGTTATTATTGGATTCTACAGTAAATTATGTGTTAAATTTATTAAGATCAATTACACTTTATCCGTCATACTTTTGAGATTTTCAATTTCTACTTCAAAATTCGCAAGGACTTGTTTAAAAATCATAATTTCTAAACTATTAAAGATAATTTGATAAACTTTTTTGGTCAATTTTCTAAACTTTAAGGAAGCGTTTTAAACAGCCAAGTAATTGTTTGAGTCTATTTCAACGCCTTCGCGGTTTTTCAAATAAGACAATGTAAAAGGTCAATAACTCATTTTTTTTAATGACATTTTATTATGGCACTAATCAATAGCGATTTTGACAACTTTCCAACGATGTAATGTTTGTATGGTAAAATGTAAACATCTAAGCTGATAGAGTAAGAAAACTGCATTTTAAGCAATTTTCTCTTAAAACAACCAATTTTCAGTAGGTTAGATGCTTTACGATGGCAATATGTCAACAAAATATTTTGATATTTGCAACCTCAAACCCATAATCATTAAAATGAATTTCACGCCGTGTTGATAACTATGGTATATTGTATTGGTGAAGCGGATCGAAATATTCCATTGGCATAAATTTATCATCAAAATTAAAGGTTAGGTTGAAAACGTAGCCATAAAAAAAAAAAAGATAGGACGCAGAATTGACGAGGACAAAGAATTAGAAGTTGTCTGGATGCTAGAAGAAAATCCGCAGTTTAGTTCACGAGAAATCGAAGCTGAAATAGAAATGTCCCAAAATATTGTTAATCGAATCACTTTAAAGCACAAATTTCATCCATACCACCTTGAACTTCATCAAGAACTGTATGGGAAGATTTTCAAAATCGGATTCGTTTTTCAGAATTAATGCTCGATTTAATAAACAATGATTGTGGCTTTTAAACAATATTTTATTCAGCGATGAAGCGATACTACGAAAATGATCTGCCGATCCTTCTCGAAAATATTGATCTAAATAGAAGGAGAAATATATGGTTTCAGCAGAATGGAGCGCCTAAACATTACCACCAAATTCTTTGACAATTTTTAAACCAAACTTACCCACATCGTTAGATAGGCAGAGGTGGAGCAATCGACTGGCCTACCAGGTCTCCCAACTTAACTCCCGTTGATTTTTTTCTTTGGGGGTTAGTTAAAGACCAAGTATATTGCTTTCGACCAACTGCTGAGGATCTGAAGGTTAGAATAGCTAATGCTTTTCGTTAGACTGATGAAGGAATGTTAACGTGCGTCAGAGTTTCTTTTGTAAACAGACTGAATATTTGTATTGAACAAAACGATATTTTTGAACATGGGCTATAAAAAAATGTTTTGCATCTACTGATGTTATTAATTGTTGCTTATTTTTGTTAACACTGTTTTCCTTTCGTTAAATAAATGTACTGTTTATTGTTTTTTCAAACAATTAATTTAACTTACTTAATACTATAATTTGTAATTGAAGCGTTAATGTGTTAAGAGTTAACATTCATTTGCATGTCATTGCTTATTTGCAAAAGTGGCATGAGCATACTCGAAAATTGCGTTGTTTTAAGAGAAAATTGCTTAAAATGCAGTTTTCTTATTCTATCAGCTTAGATGTTTACATTTGACCATACAAGCTTTCTATCGTTGAAAAGTTTGTAAAAAAAGCTATTGATCAGTGCCATAATATATAGAGGATGCCATTTAAAAAAAATGAGTTATTGACCTTTTTACATTGTCATATTGGAAAAACCGCAGAAGGCGTTGAAAAACACTAAAACAATTGCCTGTCTGTTTAAAACGCTTCCGTAAAGTTTAGAAAATTAACCAAAAAAAAATAGTTTAAAAAGTATGATTTTTTAAACAAGTCCCTGCATCTACAAATTTTGAAATCAAAATTGGAAAGTCTCTAAAAGTATGACAAATTGCTAATAATGAATTGATTGAAATCAACTTTTTGATGGGATCAGCCGGATCCTTAGAAAATCAACAATTCCAAGCGCTATGTATCTATTTCACTACCAACTTAAAGTAAATTATGGAAAACGAGAAAAACCAAATAGTGCAAAGGCTGGAAAAGTATACCGCCGAAACGTGGGCCGCTGAAGCAGGTCACCGCTAAAACGGGTCTCCGCTGAAACAGGGTCTGCTGAAACGGGACCGCTAAAACGGGGACCGCTGAATCGGGAACCGTTGAACCGGGGTGTAACCGTTGGAACACCCTATACATAAACAACATTATTTTTAGCGACTATTCAAAAAAAATTCACGTTAACAACTCAAATAGTTATGGGACTTTTCGACCCTGATCATAGTATTATATATATATATATATATATATATATATATATAATCGTTAATTTCTAATATAGTGATATTATGTAAGTCAATATTTTAAATATAGAGGTGCTCCAAAAAGTAGCATATGAAAGTTATGTTTCTTTAAATGACACACTCCGCATATTATTGCATTTTCGAATTTTACATAAAAATAAGTATCACTTTCATCAGGGTTCCGTATACCTACATACAGAGTGTTTCAAGTTATCTTAATTTTTATGAAAATGTAGGGTTTTAGGAATAATTCAATATCTCCTAATAAAATTAACTCCAATAAATTTACTCTTAGGTTTAAATAAATACTGTTCCTTAGTCTATTTATTGACTGAATAGTAAACACCTCTTTACGGGGTGTTTTTTCAGTTAAATTAGTAGAACATTAATTCTAAAATTCGGCTTATTTTAAATGGAACACCCTGTATTTTATACGCTTATCGTTTAGCTTAAATTACCTTTCAACTTCTATAAGCGCTTCCTATACCTAAACCTTCAAATTTTCAACTCATTTAATAATTTTTGGAATTTGCCTGTTCCCGTATCATTTTTAGATTGAAATATCCTCCCAAAATGCCTACTTAATATCTTTTTGCTAATGTAATAGTATTTTTCTTTACCAATAAGTAGAAAGCTCGGTACCAATCTTATGTGTACATGATAGATTTCAGATATTTGTAATTAACATATTAACAAATAATGTTAAAGTGACTAATCTTGTAAGTTTTGTAGTGTGCTGTGGAATTGCCGGTAACGCATTTATTAATGTTAAAATTCTGACGTTGCGCGTAACTTTTGTCATTGTGTATTGTTATTTTTTCCGAGTTTGTTTGTTGAAATATTTTCAATTTAATAATGGTTTATTCACAACAAGAAAGAATTGATATGATTTTAACCATTGGTGAATGCTATGTAAATTCTTTACTTGCTTCAAGAGTGTACTCAGAAAAATACCCTGAGCGGGTGCATGCCGATAAAAAAGGTTTTTGAAAGGTTACTTCAAACATTTCGTGATACAAGAAGTGTAGCTTACCCAAAACAGCCTGTTACAAATGATGATGGTAATGAGTTTTTGGTATTAGGTTCCGCATCAAACGTTATATGGCACAGACTTACAAAAACGTATTGATTATTTCTTATGGGTCCTTGATTAAGTTAGTGACAATGAACATTTTTTTAAAAATGTGTTATTTATCGACGAGTCAACATTCCATAATAATGGATTAGTGAATCGCACAATTTCCATCATTACGACACCGAAAATAAAAATGTATTTAATACTGTTGATCGTCAAAATCGATGGAGTTTTAATGTGTATGGTGGAATTGTTAGCAATCATGTTATTGGCCCGTATTTTTCGATGGCAATTTAAATGGTTGAAAATTCCTTAGATCTTTAAAGAACAATTGTTGGGAACTTTTAGAAAGTATTCCTTTAAATGTTAAACAAAATATGTGGTTACAATTAGATGGAGCAGCAGCAGAATGTTTAAATAGAAAGTTTCCTGATAAGTGGATAGGGGGTGGATCAATTGCCTGGCCACCTAGATCTCCTCCTGAGCTAACATCCATGGATTTCTTCATTTGGGGCTATACCAAAAATTTAGTTTTACAGCACACCTCCCACCACTGCAGATGATATGAAAAGAAGAACCAGAAATGCTTTTGAGACGGTCACCCTTGATATGTTGCAGAACGTAAGATATTCGTTGGAAAAAAAGAATAACACTGTGTATTCAAGAAGATGGACATCATATCGAACATTTATTGTAATTTTTTGAGCAATTTATCGCACCACATAAATAAAATTTTAGTTAAAATAAAAAATCTATGGCGAATTTTATTGTAATATACATAGTATAGCAATAACTTTATAAACGTTTAAATTCAAGTTACTATGATTAAAATCATTAAGAGTAGGTATTCTGGGAGGGTATTTCAATCTATAAATGATACAGGAACAGACAAATAAGTTGAAAATTCTAGGGTTTAGGTATAGGAAACTCAAATAGAAGTTGAAAGGTAATTAAGTAATCTAAACGATAAGCGCATAAAATACAGGGTGTTCCATTAAACCGAATTTCAGATGGATGTTCTACTAAATTTAACTGAAAAAAATGAACACCCTGTAAAGAGCTGTTTACTATTCAGTCAATAAATAGTCTAAGGGAGCAGTATTTTCCTTAAACCTATGAGTAAATTTGTTGAAGTTAACTTTATTAGGAGATATTTAATTTTTCCTAAAACCCTACATTTTCAGAAAAATTAGGGAACCCTTATGAAAGTTCTACTTATTTTTTATGTACAATTCGAAAATTCAATAATATACGGGGTGTGACATTAGAAAACATAACTTTGATATACTACTTTTTTCAGCACCCTGTATGCTCAAAAATATTTTTAAAATGTTGCTTATATTCACTTACATAATATCACTGTATTAGAAATTAACGATTATATGCCGCTTCGCCGTAGAACTCCGTGGCGTCGGTCGTGATTCACCCTATATATATATATATATATATATATATATATATATATATATATATATATAGAAGATTGCGCCTATACTGTTGATTTAATAAAAAATCTTATAACAAATTATTATAGGAGCATCTTGTGAAAATATTTTTTTTATTTTCGAGTCCTACACTAAACTTGTGTTTTTTTAATGGAACACCCTATATATTTTTATATATTTGAATTCTCTGTTAAATGCTGAGCAAAATGATATAAGGTACTATGGGTCTACGACTAACGGTTCCTAAGTCATTGAAATTTCTATGTAAAAAAAGTTAGTCTATTACGTAGGCTCCCGTTCCGTTATCTTAAAAGATATCGGAGTGAAATTTTGGGATTTGATTTTCCAATCTGTCTAGTTTTAACTTCTACCTTCAGATTGCAGACTCTTTTCTTTTGTCAGTTATTTTCCTCATTTTTTTTAATGGCACACCCTGTATTTTATTACAGATTTGAATAACATTTCTTACGGGCTTTCAATAGATACTCACTTTTTAGTACCTATTCCTAAGTGTTTTTGAATTATTTAGTGATAAAGTTGAAAATTGTAAACATTTTTTATGTTTGTTGAATTTGTCACGGGGAAACTAATCTGGTTAAAAGGAAATGGACACAATGTAAAATAAATAAAGGCAACATCATAATTAAAAAAAAACAAAATGAAACAATGCTAATCGCTATAAAACCGTGAAGCTGTAGGTTTATGACACAATTCAACATTTTGCACTATAAAAGAGCAACGCTTAATAATTATTTACTCGTAGAACTGCATAACTATAAACTTAAAACTTAACTTAAACTTTAAAATGGAAGTAAAGAACACGATGAATTCCAAATTTTATATTAAATGTTCAAAAATGTTTCCATTTGCAGCAATGCACATTGCCGGCCGCCTAGTAAAGGTTGCTTTGACATTTTTAAGGGTGCTTCTTCGAATACTTCGAAAAGCCTCAATAATTCGAAGTTTCATATTGGCTTGTGTAGTAAGCAAACCCCTATACACCTCCTGTTTCACATATCCCCACAGAAAAAAGTCTAAGGAGTGAGATCGGGTGATCTCGTTGCCCAACAATGGGACCACCGCGACCTATCCAGCGATCTTCGCACCAATTTTGTAAAAACCGACGTACTCGATTATGGTAGTGCGGCGGGGATCCATCATGTTGGTAATACACAACTTGTCCAGTATGTAGATTCACATTTTCAAGCAACTGTGGCAAATGTTCTTGAAAGAATTGCAGATATCTTTCGCCTGTCAGGGAACGATCGAAAAAGAAAGGTCCTATTACATCAGTATTGATAATACCACCCCACACATTCACAGTCCACTGATGCTCGTACCCAGTGTGGAATTTCAACGGAGTAATAGTGACTATTATGTTTATTAACGGCTCCTATACTATTAAAACTTGCTTCGTCAAGAAAATTGGCTTGTTGGTTAATGTTGTCCAGAATAATATTGCAAAATGCCACACGAGTTGCTAAATCTTGCGGTCGTAGTCTTTGATGCAAACACAAATGGTATG
Organism: Vesta saturnalis; assembly: GCA_036346205.1. Classification (NCBI taxonomy): domain Eukaryota; kingdom Metazoa; phylum Arthropoda; class Insecta; order Coleoptera; family Lampyridae; genus Vesta; species Vesta saturnalis. The sequence goes on from JARFJB010000513.1 coordinate 2,486,168, forward strand.
GGTGATATTTATATTTGCTCATAATTCTTTGTATTGAACTTTTGCTCAGATCTACTTGTACCGCAATCTGACGAACACTTACGTGAGGATTTTCTTCTAAATTTAATAAAACTGTCAACTCGTTTTCTTCGTTTGCATCTGTACGATTTTCTACATCTCTTTTTTTGTACATGACATTTCCTGTCTCTTGAAACCGTTCTCGAAGAAGTTCAAACGCGTCAGGTCTTGCATGTCTAGCTAAAGGGTACTTTTGTTTATATCTCCTGGATGCCAACAAACAGTTCTTTTCAGCTTGTTCCAAAACATATATCATATTAATCAGCTCTTCTTTTGAAAAATTCATCGCACTAAGTAAATAACGAAGTCACTATCAGATAATTATCTGACAATTCTTCACGAATTATTTATAATTTATGGCTTCACGGTTTTATAGCAATTACCATTGTTTCATTTTTGTTTTTCTGTGAATTATGATATTGTCTTTATTTATTTTATATTGTAACAAATTCAACAAAAATAAAAAATGTTTACAGTTTTCAAATTTATCACTAAATAATTCAAAAGCACTTAAGAACAGGTAGTAAAAAGTGAGTATCTATCGAAAGCCGGAAAAAATGCAATTCAAATGTGTAACAAAATACAGGGTGTGCCATTAAAAAAAATTAGAAAAATAACATTGAGCAAAATGGACCACCCTGTATATGCAAAGAAAATAGTCTGCAATCTGAATGTAGAAGTTAAAACTAGACAGGTTGGAAAAACAAATCCCAAAATTTCACTCCGATATCTTTCAAGATGGCGGAACAGGGAGGGGCCTACTTAATTGACTAATTTTTTTGCATTGAAATGTCAATAACTTAGGAACCGTTAGTTGTAGACTCATAGTACCTTATATCGTTTAACAGAGAATTCAAATATATAAAAATAGATAGGGTGTTCCATTAAAAAAAACAAGTTTATTGTCGTAGTTTACAAGATTTTTTATTATATCAACAGTATAGGCCCTCCAATTCGTTGGGATACCCTACTTAAAAGCTTTATAAAATATAATATGATGAAACGCATTGATCAAGGTCATGTTTTGAATGTTTTAAGAGGATGCATATAAATTGTAGAAGATTAACATATATTTACTTGTGGTTCATTTATGAAGGTCAGCATCAACAATGTTTTAGGGAAATAAGTAGTAAAAATACATGAAAACAAAATTACTTAGTATTTTATTTTAAGTTAATTGGTCATATATTATTGAGTAACAACTAAATTACGTTTATACATAAGATTATCATAAATATTAAATTAAAATCATAAAAATAACGTCACGCAATTATATGTTTCGGTAATTTATGTTTATTATTAATTTTAAGTAATTTAAACTCCGACCAAATCATTTATTGTTGTATTTAGAAAATTTACTTTTAAATCTACGATGCAATTCCCCGAAACCCTTGAATTATGATTAATTATTAAATATAAATCCTCCGCCACTGCCTTGAGTTTAAGTTACTAACAAGTTAGGTACCTACCGTAATGCGGGGTTACGTGTAACCGTTTTGAAATATTTCCATAAATATTTAGCCTATAGCATTGCAAGGTCATAAAACAATAATAATCTTTTGAATTAAAAGGTGCGTGCTGTAAGATAAACTATAAGTAAATGATACTTGGAACAGGCGTTTCAAATTTATTTAATTCCATTTAGAAGTGTCTATTTAAAATCTTGGGAGAGCAAAAACGAAACGGAGTAAAAATTACAGGTTTTAGGAGGAGCAGGATGTATATAAACTATTGTCTGTAAAAATAAAGATTTTCTATTTCGGCTTAGCGCTTTATTACTCTGAGGCATTGGAAATATACAGCCGTTTCTTTCTCGCGACAATGGAAATGTAATCCTATTCCAGAAGTTACCAAACGTTTTCAACGAACTCAGTTCGGTACTGAATTCAATATTCCGGTATCTCAAATACTTTTCCAGATATTAATGTAATGTGTGCTTCTTAGTTCTAATTTTGTTTTGTTTTATTTACAAGAATGTACGTTATGTTCTGCATGTACAATTAATGTCACTATTAGTAAACAATAAAAACTGGTTTATGCATATCAATTCCTTTTTAATTATCAATTAATGATTTCGTTGTTGCACATTTCAAAATAAGTTAATTATATTAAGTAATAAACCTCTGCATCCACACACAAAAAAAACTTTGCAACATAGTTAAAATTAAAAATTCGTTCAAAACGTTTTATAACTTCTGGAATAGAATTAAAATTCCATTGTGTTTACCTCTCGCGAGCGGTCTTAAGTCATTGAGCAGGTAATTTACGCTTTCACTTAAGTCGCGTACGTTTCTATTGAAACCCAAACGTTAGAAAGAAACGGCTGTATATTCCCAATGTCTCAGAGTAATAAAGCGCTAAGCCGAAATAGAAAATCTTTATTTTTACAGACTATACAAGGGATAACAAATATAATACGAAAATAACATTCATTTAACAGTTTATAATGATCCGGGTAGCAATACACTCAACAAACAAATGCTATACCTAGGTAAGTACAAAAAGAAATATTAAAGTATAATATTTGAAGGAAACCCTTTAAGCTACAGACTTTGCTAATTTCATTTTCAGGTGCAGCCGATCAACTAACGAAAAACGGTCCATTTCTGCCCATTTAAAACTAGTTTTCAAAAGTTTTGGTCTTTGCGACACTTAAGAATTTACAGTATAGTTGACAATTGGTCTCTTTCGGCAATAAGTACCTCAATACCTTCTAAGTCTACCAACAGAGACTCTGCAACGTTGTAAACTTCATGTTCACAAAATACGTCCCAATCTGAATCATGTACGGGCATAGTTTCGATTTGTAAGCTGTAAGATCGAGCTTCATGGGTTTTACAATTGTTAGTTTTTGAACTCACACGAGTACAGGTTACACATCTTCCTGGAACAATGTCCATCCTTGTTTTTCCGTTTTGTTGCTTGATTTTCGTCGGGATATCTCATATTTTTAAGCAATTATTCAAACTTTTTCATCGATTGTTTGCATCAACCTGGTAATTTCTTTAGCATCTCCACTTCGTTTTTGGGATATATATCCCAGTTGCATTAAATCCTGATAATAAATTTTTAGGCCTTACTTTCTGTGGCGCTTGTTTAAGTAGCGCTGGAAATCGATCCTTTGTTACACATCCTTTGTTTGTCTATTTTCAATGTGACATAATCACGCGCCAGGCGGATTTGACAAGTTTGAAAAAGGCAACATCCAAGCGCCAACTAAAATCTGTTGAGTTGGAGCCAACAATACAAATCTAATTATCTTTCCTTTCCATTCACTCATTACCTTGCCTCCTTAATCATTACTTTTGTTCCATCCAATTTTTGAAAATACGATACCATGCTCTTTCTAAACCAATCTTAAAAGGTGGTAATATATATTTAATACATACGATACACAAATGTAAATTTGTATACTGCATAAAATGGTAGTACACAGTGCGGCAATTAAATTCCGGGACTGAACTCAGCAGTAGTAGTGAGACACATTACGCCGCCATCTTGGATTTTCTGGGGAAAACTCACCTTTCACTTTTTATACGCCCACGTGGGAGACCATATTTTCCACCCCTATTTTTAACGGCTTCTTTTCGGAGGCCTTTTTCAACCCCTTTTCATCCCTAATTATTATTGTTTTTTACTCGCCCTCGTGTAAGACGTGTTTTTTCACCCCTATTTTATGGCCGCCCACGTGTGAGCTAATATTTTCACCCCTATGGTTTATTTTCGAGGGTCCTTCATGGAATTTTCAACCCTAATTAGAGTCTTTTTGACAGCAATAGGGGCATATGCAGGTTTTGGGTTTGGTCATGGACTTGGGGTTGGTCTTGGACCTGGAGTTGGTCTTAGGGTTATCCAGTACCCCTGGAGGTTAGGCAAACGCACACGCATACAATGTTGGAAATTGCATAATTACCCTAATAAGATATTATTATTAAAATTATCGATCCTATTGTTTTAAAATGGTCATATGCTATTGGGTACGTTCGGATGATCTTTTACCTATACGAGAAATTTATTTATACGTTGTATTTCTAATAAGGAGGTTCTTGTAAGACACGTGTAGGGCTTCGCAACTTGTACTCGGGCCTTCGCCCCCTGGCTGTAGATGGTATGGGAACCCTAATCTTATAAGACAAGTGTAGAGCTTAGCCCCTATCGTGACCCCCTTGGTACAATTGTATGTAGGTTCTAACTTAATCTTACAGCTGTAGGCCTTCGCCCCGTCATACAAAATTGTATTCTAATAAGGAGGCCCTAGTCTTGTCAGACAGGACTTGTATCAGGGTCTGAGCCCTGGCCCCTTTTTAGTTAAAATTGATTTTAGTGCCATCTAGTGGCGTATAGACTAATTCACATTTTCTATAATAGAAATTGATAATGCACACCTCTCTCTTGCTCTATCTCGTTTCTCTCTCTCCCTCTCACTCTCTCTCTTTAGGCTCTCCCCCCCACACACACACACACACCCACACACACCCACACACCCACACCCTCACACCCACGCACACGCACACGCACACACACACGCACACGCACACGCACACGCACACGCACACGCACACGCACACACGCACACGCACACGCACTCGCACACGCACACGCACACGCACACGCACACGCATACGGTCACGCACACGCACACGCACCCACACGCACGCACGCACGCACGCGCCCACACACACACACGCACGCACGCACGCCCACGCACACGCACACGCACTCGCACAGCACACGCACACGCATACGGTCACGCACACGCACACGCACCCACACGCACGCACGCACGCACGCGCCCACACACACACACACACGCACGCACGCACGCAAGCACGCGCACACGTACGCACGTACGCACGCACACACATACACACACAAACAACTCAGTTAATTAACTAATCAATCAATCTCAAACAAATCATGCTCGATCAAATCAACCAGATCAATCTCAATCAATCAACCGAAATTATGTCTTACAGTTTGCGGAAATCAGATTACAGTTCAAAACTGAATACATTAAAGTCTAAATTAAATATGACGTGAAATAATAAATAATTTCTACCCTAATGCAATGCCACTTTTTATATAGGCAGATTCGCTCTTTCTAAACAGGCACCACCTATACATTCGGAAAATCATATCTGATTTATTTGCATGTTGAATTACATACACACAAAATTGTTTCATAGAAACTGATACAATGAAATAAAAGGCAAAAGGTTTTAATGGTTTTATTATTATACACGAATTAACAATAACTACAAGTTTAAAATCCACGAATACGTACCAACTATTTGTAGAGCTGATCTTATGACGTCATCCTATAAGAGCAATAATACATTTTAAAAATATTTATCGATATTTTTGTTAGCAATACCATGTAAAATATAATAATATATATATATATATATATATATATATATATATATATATATATATATATATATATATATATATATATATATATATATATATATATATATATATATATATATAAAATAATACGCTTACCTAATAATGATAACCATATATTGAACTGAAATATTTTTTATACAACGTGTGCACATGTCTCACTAAACACGCTTTGTGAATGGTTGGATATAAATTGGCTATTATATTCCGATCATTAACTAATTTAGAAAGTAATACACAAAACCTGATTACTACTACTCGTATTTAGCAATTATGTTGTACTTATAAAATTTACATTCAAAACAGTTACAAATATTTTAAAAATTTTGCTAGCACACACACACACGCACGCACGCACGCACGCACGCACGCAACCACCCACCCACCCACCCACCCAAATCTCTAATGTCCGCTGATGTTGGGACATAAGCAGGAGAATACATCATAATAATGCTCACTCGATGGCAGTTACACTTTAAAGAGCGAAACACACGAGAAACGAGAACGCTGCTAGCCTAGGGTCTTGTGCGCTGGCGCGCTAGTCAATGTGCGCGTAGAATCGGTTATCTTCGAGGGAAGTTTGAAGTATTGACCTAATCACACTCTAATATCTTCCCTAGGGGCATGTTTATAAATCTAAACTCCTTTTTATGGCTGAAGTATTTTCTCCTAAGACGGCAGCTTGAGATTTTTCTGACTTGTTAATAAACTATTACAACATAATCGTTCAAGATAATGATGGAAACGGTGACGTGGATGGGCTGAATGTATATCACATCCAAGGTGATGATGATGATTCACAGAAGAGGAAGAAGAGAGATGAGGTAGAGGAGAAGGACGAATTTCAAAACCATGATGATGATGGCGACGAATCACGGTTCAAGAAGAAGAAGAAGACCGATAAAGGTTGTTATTAAATAAAAATGATGTATTGTTGTTTATAATAATAATAATAATATACTTTCAAACGCTAAGCTTTCCTTCAATTTTGTTAATAAACTTGTTTTTTCCTAACGGTGTTCCCCGTCTTGATACATGTTTGCAACTTTACAAGTTTTCGCGTTAGTTTGTTTTTCGCTGGCGTGTTTTCGTTTGTGTTTTCGTATTTGCGTGTTTTCGTTTTACATGTTTTCGCGTTAGCGTATTTTCGTGTTTTTTTGTGTTGGCGTGTTTTCGTGTTTACATGTTTTCGCGTTTGCGTATTTCCGCGTTAGCGTGTTTTCGTAATAGCGTTTTTTCGATTGTGTGTTTTCGTATTAGCGTGTTTTCGTGTTAACGTGTTTTCGTTTGTGTGTGTTCGTGTGTGCGTGTTTTTGCGTTAGCGTGTTTCTGCGTTAGCGTGTTTTCGTTTGTGTGTTTTCGTGTTTGCGTGTTCTTGCGTTAGCGTGTTTTCATTTGTGTGTTTTCGTATTTGCGTGTTTTCGTTTTACGTGTTTTCGCGTTAGCGTGTTTTCGTGTTTGTGTGCTTTTTGTGTTGGTGTGTTTTCGTGTCTTGTATGTTTTTGCGTTTGCGTGTTTTCGCGCGCGCGCGCGCGTGTGTGTATATGTGTGTATGTGTGCGTGTGTGCGAGCGTGTGTGTGTGTGCATGCGCGCGTGTGTGCGTGTGTGGGTGCGTGCGTGCGTGTGTGCGTGCGTGCGTGCGTGTTTTCGTTTGCTCCTCGTGCCAAAGCAATGATAGTCGATTGTATGTAGTTGTAGGCAATATTGTGTTGACTAAAAGCCATAATTGGAAACGCTGCTTGCTATGCCCAGTCCGTGGAGTTACGTTTAATTAGCTTTTTGACAGATGTATTTATGATAAGGTCAGGCTTGCATGTAAAATAATATAGAGGCGAAACTAGCTAGCCAACGTGTTTTGCTGCTACACGCATCACAGTATTCAAGATTCTGTTTATGTATTAGAAACCGTACTACAGTCTCGAAACAGAATGAAGATAAAATTGAAGGAAATGAATACAGCACAACTTCTGCGAACGAACTGAAAGATTTGAAGAGTGTGCAGCATTTCCAGAGCCGTGCTGAAACCAGTTAATTTATGGATAACCTCATGTCCATGTAATAATAGTGTCTGATAAAAAACTGTCAGGGGTTAGTAGCTGCCTTATAGGTTGTTACAATATAATCGTTCAAGGTGAAGACGGTGAGTGATTGTATCTCAATATCTCGATGATGGTGATGCTCACTATGAAATTTCAAATAAAGTTAGATTACGTCATTCTTATTTCAGATTAGAAATTTTAAAGCCTTTAGTTAACATTGCTATTAATCTCAACTGATAAAAATCCATATAACGTGAAGTACATGTGTTGTGTGTGTGTGTGTGTGTGTGTGTGTGTGTTAGCAAAATTTTTAAATATTTGTAAGTGTTTTGAATGTAAATGTTATAAGTACAACATAATTGCTAAATACGAGTAGCAGTAATCAGGTTTTGTGTATTACTTTCTAAATTAGTTAATGATCGGAATGTAATAGCCAGTTTACATCCAACCATTCACAAAGCGTGTTTAGTGAGACTACATGTGGACACATTGTATAAAAAATATTTCAGTTCAACATATAGTTATCGTTATTAGAACAACTGAAGGAAAAACAGTTCTAAAAGTAAGCGTATTATTTTTTATATATATATATATATATATATATATATATATATATATGTGTGTGTGTGTGTGTGTGTGTGTGTGTTTTTTTATCTGATATTCCTAACAAAATGGCGATAAAGATTTTTAAAATGTATTATTACTCTTATAGGATGACGTCATAAGATCAGCTCTACAAATAGTTGGTACGTATTCGTGGATTTTAAACTTGTAGTTATTGTTAATTCACGTATAATAATAAAACCATTAAAACCTTTTGCCTTTTATTTCCATTATATCAGTTTGATATTCTTAAAAACACGTTAATTTAATTTAACTCTATGTTATATATAAGTAATTATTACTTCCCAGTCTTTTTAATGGGGTTTTTATAACTGTTAATGAACACGTTACTTTGAAACAATTTTGTGTGTATGTAATCTAACATGCAAATAAATCAGACATGATTTTCCGAATGTATAGGTGGTGCCTGTTTAGAAAAAGAGAATCTGTCTATATAAAAAGTAGCATTGCATTAGGGTGGAAATTATTTATTATTTCACGTCATATTTAATTTAGACTTTAACGTATTCAGTTTTGAACTGTAATCTGACTTCCGCAAACTGTAAGACAATTTCGGTTGATTGATTGAGATTGATCTGGTTGATTTGATCGAGCATGATTTGTTTGAGATTGATTGATTAATTAATTAATTGATTTCTTTGAGTGTGTGTGTGTGTGTGTGGGAAAGACCCTAAAGGGAGAGTGGGAGAGAGAGAAACAAGATAGAGCAAGAGAGAGGTGTGCATTATCAACTTCTATTATAGAAAATGTTCATTAGTCTATACGCCACTAGATGGCACTAAAATCAATTTTAGCTCAAAGGGGTCAGGGCTCAGACCCTGATACAAGTCTTACAAGGCTAGGGCCTCCTTATTAGAATACAATTTTGTATGACAGGGCGAAGGCCTACAGCTGCAAGATTAAGTTAGAACCTACATACAATTGCACCAAGGGGGTCACGATAGGGGCTAAGCTCTACACTTGTCTTATAAGATTAGGGTTCCCATACCATCTACAGCCAGGGGGCGAAGGCCCGAGTACAAGTTGCGAAGCCCTACACGTGTCTTACAAGAACCTCCTTATTAGAAATACAACGTATAAATAAATTTCTCGTATAGGTAAAATATCATCGAAACGTATCCAATAGCATATGACCATTTTAAAACAATAGGATCGATAATAATTTTAATAATAATATCTTATTAGAGTAATTATGGAATTTCCAACATTGTATGCGTGTGCGTTTGCCTAACCTCCAGGGGTACTGCTCTTAATACAACCAAAAGGACCTTAATTAGGGTTAAAGCTGTCCATCAAAAATAACCCTAAGACCAACTCCAGGTCCAAGACCAAGTCCAAGACCAAACCCAAGACCTGCATATGCCCCTCACGTGAGCAAGTACAAAAATTGCTGTCAAAAAGATTCTAATTAGGGTTGAAAATTCCATCAAGGGCTGACCCTCAAAAATAAACCATAGGGGTGTAAATACCAGCTCACGCGTGGGCGGCCCTAAAATAGGGGTAAAAAACACGTCCTACACGAGGGCGAGTAAAAAAAAATAATAATTAGGGATGAAAAGGGGTTGAAAAAGGCCTCCAAAAAGAAGCCGTCAAAAATAGGGGTGGAAAATATGGTCTCCCACGTGGGCGTATAAAAAGTGAAAGGTGGCTTTTCCCCAGAAAATCCAAGATGGCGACGAAAGGTGTCTCACTACTACTCTTAGCAACCAAAAGCGACATCTATTGAAATGTCACTTTGAAGCTTGGTCTCTTGTGAACGTAATCTAAAAGTTTTATTGAAATTGGTTGATATATGTCAGTTTTATGACATTTCGTTCATCAGTCCATCAGAGCCACAGAAACGGTCAAAATAATGCAAGAACTTTATGGAAGTGAATGTTTATCACGGTCAAAGACTTTTGAGTGGCACAAACTATTGTTGGGAGGCAGACAATCTGTCGAACAGGTGGGAAGGCCAACGTCAATTTGAACACCAAAGTCGATTTAAAAAGTGCAAGAATTCATATCCAACGATTGCAATGCGACACTGAGAATGATGGAAGAGGCATTATACATCAACCAAGAAACAATTCGTCAAATTCGGAAGGAGGGTTTGGGCAAAACATAGGTCTGTGATAAATTAGTTCCACACACACTAACCGAAAAGTAAAAATTGATGAGGGTGCAACATTCCAAATAGATCGTATGAGCAGCAAATAATAGCCTAACATCCCTCAAATCAACTGTCACTGGCGACCAGACATGGTTTTCAGTATGACCCAAAAACAAAGCGTCAAAGTGCCCTAGAAATCATCATCGCAAGCCAAGAAAACACGAAAGGTTCCATCAAAAATCGAGACAATGTTTGTTGCCTTCCTCGATAGCAAGAGCATCATCTACCGCGAGTTTGTCCCAGTTGGTGAAACAGTTACTGCTGGTTCCTGTTTGGACGTTTTACAACGTTTGTTAGGTACAATTCGTCGAATTCGACCAGAACATCGCGATCCTGACAACTGGTGTAGGTTACACGATAATGCTCCGAGTCACACATCGTTAATCGTTAGTCTATTTTTGGCGTATTCACCTGATTTATCACCATGTGAATTCGCACTATTCCCAAAAATGAAAATAAAGTTGAACGGAGGCGTTTTTTTATTACATTGAGACCATCCAAAGAGCGTAGACGGCACCTTGGAGGCAATACATAAAAATGAGCTCGAGGAGACATTTGAGTCACTATGGAGTCGCTGTAGAAAGTGCATGGAATGAGAAGGAGAATATGTTGATTAAATAAAAAGACAGATTTGAAAAAAATGTTTCTTTTACGCCTTGTTTTATCTAGGTATTGTTTTATCACCAAACGTATGTCGCAGGTTGGCAAGGAAAACCCAATTTTTGCAGTTCATTTTGCAAGATTTCGTTGCTATAATTTTTGTATGTTTGATTTCCAAGAATTTTCTTATAGTTACGCGGCAAGTTACCCTTTCTAGTACATGTAACTAAAAAATTTTTTAAACCATACAATGAAACGTGCTTTACAGTTAGTTGAGTTGATCGGCCTATTTCCACAGTTTTTGTCCTTATAGCTCGACGTTTCAGAAGCGGTCCCTGCTTCCGACATCAGGCTTAGCCCTGAGGAGGACTAATTTTCACTTGAGTCAAATTCGTTTACTATGAAGTTATCCCAAGTACCTGACTACTCTCAGATTCGACCTTACAAGTCTGACACCATAACCGCTGAGCCAATGAGTAATCTAATATATATTTTTTCTCCAACCACCTAAATAATACGATATATTGTAGCAATATTTTGTACTAAACGTGGCTGATTTCTGGATCTTCGGTGTTTCCATAGAAACTGTACGAGAAGTATTTACTTTTGTCCTATTACAAAAAGTAAATTGACGTTGACCATCTATCAGCAACGTGTGAATGACGTTCGTGGGATATCATTACTTCAATAAATACAATGAAGACAGGATTTAAGCAATGTTTGGTGGCGCCATCTATTTTCACGTTATTTCACCGACATCTGTCATATTTGAATAATCAAATTGATGGAGGTAAAATCCAATGAACATTAATTAATAATTAGAATATAAGTTTTTATTTCACTAAAAAGTAGAATAATACTTATTTTTTATAAAATAGAAATGTCGAATACTGATAGCGACGTAAATGAGGGGTTCCCAAGTAAGTAGTCAACTGAAACCACATGACTGAATATAAACGTAAACGTGGTCTAAGAAGAAATGTTATATTTTATTCGTTTTCGGGAAAATTCTCGTTTTTTTACTAATTAAACAAGTTCTAAAAAATATATATTCGATTACTCAGTGGCTCAGCGGTTAAGGTGTCAGACTTGTAAGTGAAAGGTACCAAGTTCGAATCTGAGAATAGTCAAACGCTTGGAAAAAATTATAGTAAATGAATTCGACTCAAGTGCGAAATGAGTCGGTTTCAGGACTAAGCCTGTTTTTTGGTTTATCTCTTTTACTGTAACTTAGTAAAATAATTTATAAAAATGCACAAAGCAGAATCATCAACCTACAGGATAAAAAATAATGTTACTCAATCCAGACAAGTTGATAAGATGCATTTGTGCTAACTCAGTTTGTGGCAGCATATTACGTAGTCGCAAGTTGAGTCATTTGTACGAATATTTTGGCAATAGAGCACATTTCAAATACATGTAACGCATCGCTTTAACCATATAAATGATTATACGTACACGAGAATTGTTTGTATGTTTTACTAAACAGAATTCGTATTACAGTACAGATATTTTTAGCGTATCGTATTTGACTATATAACGATGATTTTGAATGTAAAATGTGTAACTGTCAGAAATTGTACACGGCACTGGTAACTACTGGTTTGTAGAAATGAAAGTTGAAGGTCGAACCGAATTGAGATATCATGAATTTTGCAGAATTACATAAAGCCTAATCGCGAGAGTAATGTACAATGTCTACTTATCGTTCTGATATCACATTTCAAAATCCACGTTACGTAAGATTTCTTAAAGTCGTTAATTTCCTTTGGTAACAATACGACTGCTTTTTGATATTCTATTACGTAGAGTATTTATATTTACAAGAAGGATGAAGCCGATCGTTATCATTATCATCCCTGTAAGTAATTTTCTAATAGGTTGAATTTAAACTGAACGCAAAAAATTGTAGCTTTTCCGATCAGGCGAAGAATTAAAAACACAAGTACTTGTTATTTAAGCAAATGCTAGTATTGGTATAAATAAAAAATACCAAATTGGGAATAAAGGGTTCAGGTGGACTCAAAAAGTTAGGTATAAAAGTCAAAGAACATAACTAATAGTTCAGTGTATGGGAGAAGTACTGTAGTTATAAAGTATATTCACATTTGAGTGGCAGCTTGTGGCATATACGTACCGCTATTAAAACAAATTTAAAACAGATATTGGACAAGGAGATGCACGTGTTAACGTTTAAACAACATAAGAGCAATATTTAGTGCGAGGGAGGACAATCATATATCGTGTGGTGTACTAAGGTATTACGAGAAAATAGAGTGCACGCTCGAGGATACCGATAACGCTTTGTGTTTAATTTGTTGACAACAAAGGGCTGTCTTTCTAGGACGTTTTGTACATGTATGAACCTATCTAAAATTGTCGCTTTTAGCGTTAGCGCATCAAACAATTTAACTTTCTTGATTAATTAGTAATTTATATGGGAGCCTTTCAATATTCAATCTCGAATATATTTTGTGATTAGAGTGTAGCTAGTCCTTTAATATACAGTAGGGTTAGATAAGAAAGTGTAGATTTTGTAACAACTTCATTTCAACTCTCTACATATGTATTAAAGGTTTTCTCATTTTTACTGTAATTGATCTCCCGTAATGTGTGTTTAAGTTTTATTTTCAGTTACGGACCATTCATTTAGAAATAAAGTAGAGTTAAATGTAAACAAGTGATTGTTTTTAATTAACCGTTTTAATGGATCGTTATCTTTAAACAAAAGGACATTTGGATGGTTTGATATAAGTAAAAATCTTTACTACCTCTCCGTCTAGATTTGTTCGATGTTTCTTGATTGATTATCATTTTAGTCGCAAAGCAATAGTCAAGGCTGTTGTATTAATTGAACATGTGACAAACTTGGTACATTTTAATAACGTTTCCGTTCAAGGGTATGATTACCCAAAAATGACGCAAATTCTTGTTTCTCTTGCTTTATATAAATCATGGACGAATACTATAAAGCAATTAAACTAATTAATGTCTGCTGTTTAACAAGTCATATTCTTTGTTGATTGCAAATGAAGCAAGATGTTGAAATACCGAGTGTTTTATTTCACTAATTGTATTTGACATACTCCATTTCAGGCTTAAGTAGTTACAGTTGGTGCACGGTAACCTGTTCGTAAACATTACATTTTATACGCAAAGTGAACAAACGTTTTTACCGTGTAACACACTCTAGGTCCATTCCGTGAAGAGTGACTTAATTTGTTAGAAATGAATATAGATGAACTGATGTACAGGTGTGCAGGCGGTTAAACGAACAGGCGGACAAATTGAAGTTTTAGCTTTTCTCCTTAAAAATTGCGCAAAAAATGTAGATTACACTAATGGGTTATTAATGACTTGCAAGGAATATTTCTGTTTCTCTAAATTGTATTATAATTACACACATATTCTTATGAAACTAAGGGTGGAGATATCCACCTTCTTTTAAAAGGAAATGATTGCATTCACAATAGCCTTCAAGAATATTAGCAGATTATATATGATGCGCAATTTTGGTGTTGATCGCCCAATAGTGTACGGAGTAAAATGGTGACCGTTATATTTTCTATCGTATGCAATAATTGAAAAACGGTATTAATCAAAATTAGTACATTGGAGACAGAGTAATAAGGTATTTGTATTATGACGTGAAAGATCAATATTATTATTATTATGTAATTAACAAAAAAATGAAATGGGTTTAAAATTTCTTGTGCATTATTGAAATATAAACTAAAATTTAAACGCGTAGTGTTGAAAGTTGGCGATCTTTTATACAATCGGTATTATCGCTGAGATTTCGGTAACGCTATTAAAAAAAGTACATGTTCGTAACCTCGAATCAGCGCGTATTTTCAGTTTAGATACATATTCTGGCAATGTATTTTGTGAATCTTATCTACTTATGTTTATTTTTATTTTTCGGTTTCCAAATAATGCTTTATTGTTTAAGGTGGGAAAGTTTAACTCAGTTGACTCATCTTTAATAATAATTTAATTACGTTGTTACAATGATTTGGCAACCTCAACATAAATGATCACAAATTCAGGTTCAAGTGTAATAAAATTAAAAATTTTATGCTTTTCAGATCGGTTTGTTCAACTCACATAGACACTCTGGCGTTAATCATAAATAATTAAGTATTAGTATCTAATTACAATTAAATCAATATTAATTCATTCTTAGTGTTGCGCAAACAAGTCATTATTTTTCATAAACTACTTTTTTAATTTTCTTCCATTTTGATTCTTTAATAGACATATTGAGAAACGCGGCGTCATCCATCTCCGATTTCATTATAGCCATTAATTCACGAAACAATTTACGAAAATTTTTACGTTGGTAAAGCTGATCCGGAATTGTCATGCATGTCACTCTTACAAAATGTGTCAAAACCAGGATGCGTCCAGAGGAAAACTTTGATGTGAGCCAATTCGCGACCGTGGTTTTGGACATTTCGCGTATTTCAGTAAGCGTACATGCCAGATTATCATGAAGGTGACTAGATGAAATTTTCACTTTTAAAATAAATACATTACCAACCGCCACAAAAATCCCTAAGTCAACTAAACTAAAAATTTTTGTTTACAAACGGCACAAAAAGGGCAAATTCCAAAAAAATAGCGTGTTTCATAAGACCTTGAAGCACTAATTCTTGAATTCGTACTTCTTATGAAACTTGTTTTTTAATATATTCAATAGGTTGGCATATACGCGTTATAATTTCACATACATAACTTGATATATTTGGGCAAATTGTTTATCAAGACTTCGATAGAACTTTCCTATCTTACGCTTTTATTAATTGAAATAATTCCACAATTATTACTTACTCGAAATTCGTTGAATTTGCTACTGCTGTAACTTCAGAGTGCCCTGCTGAACTGGGTTGTATAATGAACTCATAAGTTTTATTAAGTGGTTCCAAAACAAGAGTTGACGGTTCGATTCGTATAATATCTACATGTTGCACCACAAATAATAATTGTGCACCTGACGTATTAAAATCTCTATAAGATAAATATTAATTTTGTAAACTTTAAATAAAGTAAACTTACGTCAAAGTTACGTTAAATTTTGCGATGTCGCTTACTCCAATTAATAATTGTTGTGGTGATATGTTAACGTTGGCATTTGAATAATTAAGAACTAACAATGTAAACAATTATGGAAATAAATAAATAACTTTATGACTTACCTCCTAAAATAACTAAAACTAACACTGTTGGTATTTTATAATCCAACATTATCAAGCGCGTCTACGATATCATCACCAAAGAATAGTATTAGCAGTAGTACTTCGCTCTCATAGTCTCTATCCGAGGTTACTTTAAAATTACGACTGAGATAACAATATTTCCATGGATATATATACGAAAAATTATTATCTTGTTTTTATCAATAAACGAATACACTACTTACTGACCTTTTGTTATCACAACCGATAGTAGCAAAATAAAGACATACATATTACGACCGTTCATAATAATTATAACATACTTTTAGTGTTTGAGTTCACACGCAATTACCTTCACTCCCATTGTTTAAAACATTCTGAAAACTTTAATATTAATTAAATTAAAATTTTATACATTTTTTATAATACATATACGTATTTTTAAGGAGAACTTTAGGTGAATATTGGGAATCGTTTATTAAAGTATAAGTACCGAAACGGAGGTCATATAATGAAACAGTTCCCACAATAGAGAGCCAATTTTTGTGAAAAAGACAGCTAATTTACACCCTTACGTTAATGCTAACTTCCTCGTTAAAAGAAAGTAAATTGAATTTATAGTATTGATCTTTCGCCATCAGGTTGGATGCTAAACTTGTAACATATTGTCTTAGAAATTACATTGAATAGGTGATCTATTCGGCAATTTGTTAGATTAATAAATTGTAATAATTATAAACCCCTTACTATATGACAATCACCTAGTTATAATTTACATTCAATATAAATCGTTATACTTTGACAAACAACAATAATTCAATGATCCTGAAGTTATATTCAGTAACCCAAAACTTATCACCGATATCGAGTATTGCTACTGAATTACTAACGGAAATGCAATGTAATATTCGTTCGCTAACTCAAACTATGAGTCAAACTATCTCGATACTACTTTGTAAACTTATTAGTCTAAATTTACAATCGTTTAATATTGAGAATTAAATCCAAAAATAAAATGCTACTGTAAATGTAGCCAGTATTCAAATAAGGTCACAAAAGCTATCGGTTCTTTTAAGGTAAGCAGAATGGGTCCACATTTGGATCCGGACCTTCGAGTGGGGACACTTTTTAATCCTGAAGCTAGCTACAGGTGGGGCTCGCTGAGAAGTCGGCACATGTGCCCGGTGTAGCTTTAATTCCAGCCTCTGGACGTTAGTCAACCGCAGACACGTTTAATGAATACTAATTGCCGGCTTCTTCTCAGGCACCATTTTCAGCCCCTTGATGATTAATTAAGGCCTTTTTGGAAGTATTAAGAGCCTGTTTTTGGTAGTCCAGCTACCAATTGATTGATCGTGCGAAAAGTTTACAACTCAGTTTTAAGCCCTAAAGTAATATAGAAATAAATTCGAGATAAATAACTTTCCCCAATCGTTAACATGAAGTAATTATTTTTTGGATTTCCCCAGTTATGTAACCGCAATAACATCCTTTCACTATTCAAATCCCTCTGACGTGCTTGGAAAAGCTCACTAATCATCTCATTACTTGAAAGGCAAACAGACCTTGAAAATAGAATTAGAATGTTCACGTTCTTTTGTGTGTGCGGAGTGGGGTTTTCCCAGTTATGTAACCAACAATAACATCCTCTCACTATTCAAATTCATCTAACGCGTTTGTAAAAAAATGGGTAATTACATAAAAGACGGCCACGTAAACTCTCATTTCCAATTGTGATAATTGCTTCGGCCTATCTTACTCGATTTAACACAAAAACAAAACAAGGTGCAAGTCTAGGATGTTGATTTGATAACAGCTTCTGCTAACATTATTTGACTTAAGACAAACACAAAATCAATGTTCCAGTATAGGATGTTGAGTTTTGATCAGCTTCTGCCAACCTTATTCGTATTAATACAAAAACAAAAACAAGATGCAGGTATAGGATGTTGATCTAGACTAAGCTTCAACCAACATTATTCAGTTTAATACAAAAACAAAAACAACATGCATGTCTAGGATGTTGACTTGAAATTAGCTTCCGACAACCTTATTCGAATTAACACAAAAACAAAAACATTGTGAGAGTCTAGGATGTTGATTTGAAAACAGCTTCTGCCAGTAGTATTCGAATTAATACAAAAACAAAAATAATGTGCACGTGTAAGATGTTGATTTGAAATCAGCTCCCGCCAATCTTATACGATTTAATACAAAAAATTAAAACAAAATACAAACGAGGACGCGGACGCGGTGGCGGACACGGACACAAACACGCAAGGCGCAGGACGCAGGACACGAGGCACGAGACATGAAACACGAGAAACGAGGCCCGAGACACGAAACACGAGACAAGAGACACGAGACGCGAGATACGAGGCGCGAGACATAACACCCAAGACACACGACTCAAGACACAAGACACAAGACACAAGACACAAGACACAAGACACAAGACACAAGACACAAGACACAAGACACAAGACACAAGACACAAGACACAAGACACAAGACACAAGACACAAGACACGAGACACGAGACACGAGACACGAGACACGAGACACGAGACACGAGACACGAGACACGAGACACGAGACACGAGACACGAGACACGAGACACGAGACACGAGACACGAGACACGAGACACGAGGACACGAGACACGAGACACGAGACACGAGACACGAGACACGAGACACGAGACACGAGACACGAGACACGAGACACGAGACACGAGACACGAGACACGAGACACGAGACACGAGACACGAGACACGAGACACAAGACACGAGACACGAGACACGAGACACGAGACACAAGACACAAGACACAAGACACAAGACACAAGACACAAGACACAAGACACAAGACACAGACACAGACACAAGACACAAGACACAAGACACAAGACACAAGACACAATACACAAGACACAAGACACAAGACACAAGACACAAGACACAAGACACAAGACACAAGACACAAGACACAAGACACAAGACACAAGACACAAGACACAAGACACAAGACACAAGACACAAGACACAAGACACAAGACACAAGACACAAGACACAAGACACACAGACACAAGACACAAGACAACAAGACACAAGCAAGACACAAGACACACAAGACACAAGACACAAGACACAAGACACAAGACACAAGACACAAGACACAAGACCAGACAACACAAGACACAAGACACAACGACACAAGACACAGACACAGACACAAGACACAAGACACAAGACACAAGACACAACGACACAAGACACAGAGACACAAGACACAAGACACACAAGACACAAGACACAAGACACAGACACAGACACAAGACACAAGACACAAGACACGACAAGACACAAGACACGACACAGACACAAGACACAAGACACAAGACACAGACGACACAAGACACAAGACACAAGACACAGCGACAGACAGACACGAAGACACAAGACACAGACGACAGACACAAGACACAGACACGACACAAGACACAAGACACAAGACACAAGACACAAGACACAGACACAGACACAAGACACAACCAGACACAAGACACAGACAAGACACAAGACACAAGACACAAGACACAGCACAGACACAAGACAGACACAAGACACAAGACACAAGACACAAGACACAAGACACAAGACACAGACCAGACACAAGACACACAGACACAAGACACAGACACAAGACAGACACAAGACACAAGACACAAGCACAGACACAGACACAAGACACAAGACACAAGACACAAGACACAAGACACAAGACACAAGACACAAGACAAGACACAAGACACAAGACACAAGACACAAGACACAAGACACAAGACACAAGACACAAGACACAGACACAAGACACAGACACAAGACACAAGACACACAAGACACAAGACACAAGACACAAGACACGAAGACACAAGACACAGACACAAGACACAGACACGAGACACAGACACAGAAGACACAGACACACAGAGACACAGACACAAGACACAGACACAGACACAAGACACAAGACACAAGACACAAGACACAGACACAGAGACACAGACACAGACACAAGACACAGACACAGACACGAGACACAGAACACAGACACGAGACACGAGACACGAGACACGAGACACAGAAGACACGAGACACGAGACACGAGACACGAGCACGAGACACGAGACACGAGACACGAGACGAGACACGAGACGACAGAGACACGAGACACGAGACACGAGACACAGCAGACACGAGACACGAGACACGAGACACGAGACACGAGACAGACGAGACCGAGACACGAGACACGAGACACGAGACACGAGACACGAGACACGAGACACGAGACACGAGACACAGAGACACGAGACACGAGACACAGAGACACGAGACACAGACACGAGACACAGACACGAGACGACACGAGACACGAGACACGAGACACAGACGACACGAGACGCGAGACGCGACCGAGACACAGACGACGACCAAGACAGACAGACACAGACGACACAAGACACAAGACACAAGACACAAGACACAAGACACAAGACACGAGACACGAGACACGAGACACGAGACACGAGACACGAGACACGAGACACGAGACACGAGACGCGAGACGCGAGACGCGAGACGCGAGACGCGAGACGCGAGACGCGAGACGCGAGACGCGAGACGCGAGACGCGAGACGCGAGACGCGAGACGCGAGACGCGAGACGCGAGACGCGAGACGCGAGACGCGAGACGCGAGACGCGAGACGCGAGACGCGAGACGCGAGACGCGAGACGCGAGACGCGAGACGCGAGACGCGAGACGCGAGACGCGAGACGCGAGACGCGAGACGCGAGACGCGAGACGCGAGACGCGAGACGCGAGACGCGAGACGCGAGACGCGAGACACAGACACAAGACACAAGACACAAGACACAAGACACAAGACACAAGACACAAGACACAAGACACAAGACACAAGACACAAGACACAAGACACAAGACACAAGACACAAGACACAAGACACAAGACACAAGACACAAGACACAAGACACAAGACACAAGACACAAGACACAAGACACAAGACACAAGACACAAGACACAAGACACAAGACACAAGACACAAGACACAAGACACAAGACACAAGACACAAGACACAAGACACAAGACACAAGACACAAGACACAAGACACAAGACACAAGACACAAGACACAAGACACAAGACACAAGACACAAGACACAAGACACAAGACACAAGACACAAGACACAATTTATTTCCTATTCAGTACTTCGACAAACAAATAGCTCTAGAATCATATTAGCTCTTTTCTTTATACATAGTTTAGGTTATAGTATATTAAGATACATTATTTGCAATACCATCTCAATTTAAGATGCATTTGTTTAAAACGTTTACATTCACCTACTTGTTTGTTAAATTCAAAGTTCAATTATAACCAACTTATTGTGGACCAGATCAGTTCTTCATGTACTTTTATATTAAAAGTATAAAGCAAATGATTTATTTGATAGTTCCCTTAAAGAAGGTGAGCATAGAACTCTCCTTTGTCAATATAGACTTGTTCACATATGCAATATACATATTATTTATTGAACTTTTAATTCAATATCATAAACTTTAAAATGATTACGTTAACACAACAACAACATTTATAATTTTTATGTGTTTCTTTTCTATCTGACCTTAGATACCTTTAACTCTTTTCTACAACCACTAGTAGATTTATGTGACCTTGTAACGCAAAAAACTTTTAATTAGGGTTTATTGGCCACTATAAAATTTTATTTAACAACTTTTAAAATGGCCGCGCCCGCTTTCAACGATCAACAATTCCTTATTGAGAATAATTTTACGCACACCGACGCGACGGAGCTCAAGGTAGACTATTTAACCTTCATTTGGTACCTCTATTTATAACCTTTCGCCCCTTAGGGGAGGATACTTTATTTACTTTATTTGAGGAATGAAAATTCGTATAACCACTTTTAAGATTAAACTTCTCTACGTTTACCTAGTTTACTGCGTAAGTGAATACAAAACTTCAAATAATTTGTTAGGGCAAGTATGAAATTTCATTCTTATAATTTTCCTAAGTTCTTAACATCCTAATACAACTGAATTACATTATGCTCCCGATCAAAATCGATTACATCAATTTTGATTGATTTTATGTGAAATTTTGTAGGTTCTACCTTAAAAGTGACGTCAACCGGGTCAACTGTTATATGCAAAATAAACATGCCACTATAATTGACCAAAACATGATCTTTTACATGCTGCTTAATTTGCTTCATTACTTTGAATTTTATCGACAAATGGCGCGTCTATATTTTGCCCTTCAAACTAAAATAAGTTACAAGTTGACCATTGAAGGCTCGTTATATCTTATTTTTAATAGTATTGAAAGTTAAATTGCAACTTACATTGAACTTGATTACACGATTTACGTTATACTTATACAAAATACTTTAATGAATTTGCAATTTATTTTCAACCCCTACCACTGGTGTATCTTAATTTCTAGATATTTAAAAGTCTGTTAAGAGATCCATGTTTATACTTGAATATTGTTTCCTAATTTAATGAATATTACACTAATCAGATATTTCTGCATCCAAATTAACAAGAAAATGTGACTAAACAAACTGTTTCACTTCAGTTACTTAAATCAAAACATTTTTTAGACTGAATTTCATTATCAAGGTACGAAAATAATTAACTTCTTCTAGAGGAGGCATCACTTAAAAAAATGAGTTAATTATTAATTTGTTTTATATTCTTGGATTTATATAACTAATCCATGATTATCGTTTTTTGCTCTGTGTATTACTTCTTGATTAAATTATAATTTTTGTGTACGTTAGGAACCTTTAATGTGTTTTAATCAAATCAGTTGATATTTATCTGCAAATATTGCGCAAATGGGAGATAATGGCAAAATGGGTTTGAAGTAAAATGTTTGTAGAAAAAAGTAGATTAGATTATATGTATATATGTAAAAATGCAATTTTAAGATTTCATGAAAAAAGGGGATGTTGACGCTTATGTAAACCAATGTCACCTACTGAATTTTAAATTGAAAATAAGACTCAAGTAAAATTAATATTTTGTAAACTTACCTATCTTTTATAATTTCCAGAATGATTAAAAGAATGTATTACCAAATTCAAAGATTGACTTTTTATTGGTTCTATGTAAAGTATCACATTCAGGAGCTTTCTGGGGTAAATAAAATAAGGACACTTGCTATTAAAAACTAATAAGCAGTCCTGAAAATTATATTCAGAACATACTCAACGCGGACAGAAGATTAAGACTGAAAATGCACCAAAGCAAATAAAACATTACATTGTAATGTGAGTGCAATGTCGTGATGTATAAGTATTAACTAGGCTAGGTTATAATTATAGGAAAACGCCGTTTTAAAAAAGTAATATCTAGGAGTCTGTGGGCTTTACCCGCGTATAGAAAATGTCCGTTCCCACCACATACATTTAAAGGCCGGAAGAAGCGCGACTTCTGGAGTAAATTTGAACGGGTATGAGCCTGTCGTCATTTAGGAGCAGCGTTTGCGATTTCATTCGGTAAGCGTAGATCCTTAATAAAAATTGCAAAGAATAGTATGACACAATATAAAACATTAAGGGTTCGTCGCTAATACATTCGAAAATTAAATATCGTGGGTAACTTAGATAAAGATAAGGATGCCAGAGCGAAAATTTCACCAACACACAGGTACTGTCTTCAACGCTTCAGTAAATTGGAATTAATTAAGCACCCTTTCGTTACTGCGAGTGGTCATGCGCGCGCGTACATGTGTATGTATGCAGGGCCGGCGATAGACCGGCACAACCGGACGCCTCCACCGGGCGATTCCCGAAAATCAGACGATAAAGATTATCGCCCGCGTAGGATTTTACCTGTTTCGACAGTTAATGTCTAATAATGCAGTCCATTTTTCTACTTTTTAAATGACGATTTTTTTACAGTTTCAGCAAAATTTGAAATTTAGGTAGCAAATTCTTTGTTTACGGATACAGCAAATATTTAATTTGTAAAGTGCATTGATTGGGAAGTGAATTTTGGTATGCAAATATTATTGACTGCTGACGGAATTCGTAACAGGTGAAGTTAGTAACAGGTGAAGTTACATCCGCTCACATATAATAACGCGACTACTATTTTTTTTTTTTTCATAAAACATTCAAAATGTATTTCATCGCCCACTTTTAAGCTTTTAAAGAAGTCAATCATCACCTCAAATGAAAAATTATCTCTTAGAGGTGGGAATTACACAAAAAGCAAGTTTACAGTGTAAAGTATCAGTGCTTTTCTTTATGGTTCACGTACTCATTCTACAATGGAAACCGCACTCTTGTCTTTGGTATTTAGGGTATGAAATGAAGTAACAGTTACACATACTTTAGCTACTGACTTTAACATTATTTAAGGTGATTGAGTATTCAATACTTTGTTAATAGTTTTTTGTATACTTTAGAATGTCAGAAAAGCTCGAAAAGCAATCACAAATTTATAATCAGGCTGTGAGTTTACTGAACTACCTAGGAACAAAGAAAAAGAGGTTGACAACTCAGAGTTGTCCCAAGCTGTAGCAGACTCAAATTTAAATTAGAAGGATACTGTCGATCAGGTGACCGTAACCGATAATGACACAAGTCTAGAAGAACCTACTCCAGGAACTACTAAAGATTGTATCATTTCTGTAACATTAACCAATTAGCATTGCTAATTCTCAAAATTTGAACCAATCACGAACGTATTTCAAGAAAACACGGCTTGTTTACCTTAACAACGGGGTAAGTATATTTGATTTGGTGTTTTTGGTTTTGGGTATTTTGATTGCTCCCTTTAATAAAATATATCCAACTAGTTGTGAGATGTCAGTCATGACAGTAACTAAGCACGGTAACTAAAGTAATATATAAAAATTGTACAGTTTATAATTACAATGAATACTCGACTTTCTCGGTATATTCAAACACTTTCCCTCCTTTTCGAACAAAATTAGATTTCTTTAAGGAAGGAAAAGGAAAAGGCCACGTATTTGATTCCCTCCCGGAGGGAGAGGGCGGGCTGCTCGAGCTTTCCGAGCTCCTTCAGCCACACTTATGGATTCCCAGCATACATACATACATTACGTATATATGAATGGTGGGATTAAGAATGGGTGTGGTTAGGATAGGATCGGACGGAACGGAGTTAGGGTTCTGATGGGGAAATACTACCCCAGCATTCGCCTAAGTAGCCGCACATAGTGTGCATATACGCAGTGACCATGCCGATACATGTGTATGAGGAAAAACACCCTGAAAAAACCTCATACAAGGTAGACGCTAACAGGGATCGAACCCATTACCTCGCGAATGCTAAGCAGGTCGTGTCACCACTAACCTACCAGCTCGGTATTTCTTTAAGGAAACACCCTCGCGTTCCGCTCGAGATGTTTCCAAGCAATGCTAATTTTGTTCTCAAGTGGGCAAGTATTTTTCGAATATACCAACGAAGGTTTGTGATTACAGAAAATACACATCTGTGGTTATCTTAGATTCCGGTCAAAGATCTTGGCCACCTAGTTTGTCAGCAGCTGAAATATGGTTTTTAGTAAATAAGGGGCCACCGGCCACCTAAACGATTAAAGGACTGTATATACAGCGGCCGAAAATTCAGTTCGTATTATTATACGAAAATATTCAAAAACGGAGAAAAAGTACTGCGCAAGTGGTTAGTGTATTCCGTTGTGTGTATTGTTATTGCTGTATACGTATTAGTTACTCTTTTAGTCTCTTTCCACTGAAAGATTTACTCGTTGGAGGCACCTTAGTGACACTTTAAAAGAACATTAGTCATCAAAATCACATTCAATGTCAAATGTCTTGGATTTAATTTGGTCAGCGATTACAATCTTCTAAAACTATCGACAATGAGTCACAAAGGCTGATTGCTGCGGAGACAAATTATTGGTATGAGGTGCTTCTACGTATTGTATCAACAAAAAATGCTTGTTCAAAATTGTTTAGCCTTTAGGGCACCAGTGACAAACTTTATGATTTTAATAATTGAAATTGAAATGATTTAAAATTCAACTACTGGCTCACTTGGATCCAATAATGAAAGTGCATGTGCGCAGATCAAAAACAGGAAGCTAAAGTTCACTATCTTGGAAAATATATCCAAAACAAACTGATTTATCTTTTACATTCACGTATTATTGACGAAATTAAGCAATCCAAATACTATTGCATTATTCTAGATGTACCCCTGATCTCATTAAGATAGAGCAAATGATATTTTTAGTTAGATATGTATCTATTGACAAATCTAAGTCCAATGATACTATCATTAAGAATAATTGTTTTTTTGGGCTTTCTTCCAGTTGAGAGATCGACAAGAAAAAACTTTCAAACGTAATAATTGAAAAACTTACAAGATTTGGCTTAAATATGCAGGAAAGGTCCAATATAAGAGGTGATAAATCAGGGGTACAATCTAGAAATTTTTTTAATACACTCCAAAAACTTTACTTGTTTTTTGCTTCGTCAACCCTTAGATGGAACATATTGAAATATGTTAAGGAACTAACTCTAAAATCACTGAGTTATACACGTTAGGAAAGTCGAGTGGAAGCTGTAAAACCCTTAACGTTTCAATTGGGAGGTATTACGATGCTTTGCTAAGTATTTATTTCTATACTGAAATTGGCACTCCTATAAGAGCTGAAGCTTCGGGCCTGTTTCACTGTATTAACGAATTTAAGTTTTTATGTTTCATTGTAATTTAGTATACAATACAATATTATGATTTATCATCATAATAAATTGTACAATTTTTTTCAACCATCTTCGTGCGGATGAGGATTTTAATAAAATGCTCTGTGGTGCACAGCAACTCCCCGACGTTATTGACATCCCAGCTGATTTCGAGTTACAACCGCGTCACAGAGTTCGACGAAAAACTTTATTTACGAAGCGGGCGATGATCCGGTCGCAAACCACAAATTAAAATTTAAAATAAACTTTTATTTTTTTACAATAGATCAACCTATTAATACTGCAGGATCTTGATGAATACCTACAGCAGTCATTTTCAATTTTTGTTCAACATACATGATTTGAAACGAGTTAATTAAATATTGTCAGGACTTGAAAATATAATTGATTGATGGTGAATCGGGAGATTTGAACGCACTTGAGCTAGTAGATGAAGTAGAATCCGTTTTAGGGTTTATAAATGCAAAACAAAATTCAATTGAGGTATTAAAACTGATCACTACTATAGATGTTGCTCCTAACCTCAGCATTACCTTAAAAATCTTGATCACCTTGCCAGTAAGTGTGAAAAGTGGTGAAATAAGCTTTTCTAAATTGAAAATAAGAATTTCTTACGTTCCACAGCCACCAAAAATCGTCTAAATGGTTTGGCAACATTAGCTATAGAACATGAATTAGCAGAGAAAATTAATCTTAAAAAATTTTTAAAAGTGTGCTGGATTAAAAATAAGAAAAAAACACTTAATTTTTTTGCGCGGTTTTGTTTTTATTTTTTACAGTAATGTATTACATGAGTTGATCTGCCTATTTCCATAGTTTTTTGCTTTTATAACGGAAGCGGACTCTGTTTCCGTAATCAGGCTTAGTCCTGAGAAAAAACGTTTTCGCACTTGAGTCGAACTCATATGTTATTATTTTTTCCCAAGCATTTGACCACTCTCAGATTCGAACTTTGGCACCTTTTACTTAGTCTGACACCTTTACCGCTGAGCCAGGTGAGCGCAGGTGTATTGCGCTTAAGCTCTTCGCGCATGGAATCCATATGGGTTTCGTTTCTACACTAGCTTGGCTTGGGATGTTCTGCTAGTACGATGTATGCGGCTTCTTTGGGTTTCTGCGAGTTGTATTCCGTCCTTTGCCACTATCTGTATGTTATCTACTTTGATACGGTAGTCTTCGTTCTAGGAATGTTCGGCGATTCTTGATCTTTCTGTTTCGCCGTTGAGGATGTTCTTCTTATATTTCTGAGTTCTCACTTTGAGTGGTCTATTGCTGCCTCCTTTGTATGCTCTGACGCATTCTCATGGTAGGGAGTATACACAAATCTTGGAATTCTGATCTTATAATACAGTATTGTATTATTCCATGTATCGGAAATTTCACGTAAGTTCAGTTGCACGTCATTAATTTGTGTAAGGAGTTCCAACGTTCTAAATTGTTTCTATCTCCTTTTGAGTCATGAGGACATACGAGATAGTAACATAAATAATTTGTTGGAACTAGCTAAATAAATTTATGACATGCATCGGTTTTTCGTGGAATTGCCTATAGTTTATTTTTTACATGTTACGTTTTTTAATAGATATACGTTACCCACTCATTACCTATACTCGAAGCCGCGTTTCCGTTGCAGTGTGTATATTTTAAATGGGTTTTACCTCGACCTTGTTACCAGTTGTCGTACAGGTCCCCATTGAATATATCACTTAATTTATCTAAAAATTATAGATCTTTATTGTGATTTGAGTCATCTCGGTTTAATTTAAAATCTTCACCTTTTAAAGATTTCAGATATTGTGTATTTCAAATTAGATTTGATCGCGTTTACATTTATTATTTAATATTCACCAAGTTTTGATAAATAAAGAACATACACTTATACATTAAAATATTTAAATGGTTGAAATTTAAAAATAAGTAGTAAGTAAATTTGTTTTAATTACAGGGCAACACTACGTTCCATAAGCGCTACACTGCAACAGAAACGTGGCCTCGAGTGTAGTACCTAGTATTATAGTAATATTATTTCTACTAATGTTTAATGTAAATAATGCTCAATACCTAAATGCACAAACTGTAGTCATCTTGTTGTGCTAAGCGGCTTTTCTTTCTAGTATAAAAATCGTTGATATTTTTCTTTATGTACGCGTATGTGCGTGTGCGTATGCGTGTGCGTGTGCTTGTGCGTGTGCGTGTGCGTGTGCGTTGCGTGCGTGTGTGCGTTGCGCGTGCGTGTGCGCGCGCCCGTGTGTGTATGTGTGTGTGCGCGTGTGTGCGTGCGTGCGTACATGTGTGTGTATGTGTGTGGATGTGTGTATGTGTTTGAGTTATCTGTTTGTTTTTGAGTTTGAGTTGTCGTATGTGAGTATATGTACACAAGCAATGTTTGCTTAATCATTTTACAGTATGCTGCTATTTAAAAGGAAAATTTTATTAGGTTTATTAGGACAAAAGAGGGCCAATAGTGTGGAAAACGGCATCTATAAAACTCAAATTTTCTTGAGTGCGGTCTGCATCAAGGCAGTTATTTTACAATTGGAGAAAGCATGGAACTGTAGCAAGCTTGTGTTATTTTCGCGGGTTATGCAGGTTAACGGACAGACAAGGTCTTGAAGGGTGGTTGTAATTATGTAGGAGCATACACTAGCGAGTTAACATAAACTGATAACAAAATTAATTAAGTGCATTTATGAATACTTACTAATTACATTATCATTGTATGTACTGTTTGTTTTCAAGCGAGAAAGTTCCCTTGTTACTAATCCTGTAAATAATAATTAAATGTGAAGACATTCAAGGTTAATGACAATTACTCATTCATTGTACAACAGAAACAGCATATACAATTAGCAAATGCATTATTTACAGTAATTGTCAATTGCTTCAATGATTAAATAATGACAACATACATGCCAATTATTCTGGCTTTAAATTTATACAGGGTGTCCGGAAATTGCGTGTACAACGTAAGACCAGAAATTCCTCAACTAAAAATAACTCGATGCAACCCACATTAATCTAAAATTGATAGTAAAAAGTAGTAAAATAAAAAATTTAAAAGAGGTTTCCTTTAATAATGGTTAATACGTTTGGATCGTATTACCCTGAAAATTTGCATACCAAGGTTTTGGAAGGGGAAAATTGGAATTTGGTACTATTTTTCAGGTATAGAGTATGAGGCGTCACATATCAGAGTTTGAAAGTCGAAACTTTTTGGCTATACCTCGTATACACATTTTAGTAAAAAATATGAAATAATAGACTTTACCGATTAAAAAAAGGTAACTTGTTGAACATTGTTGAGGTTAACTGTTCAAGAGATATTCGCTAATTTATTAATTAATGTTTGATAGAATTGAGTACATTTACTATGAATTATTGTTTATTTGTTGGGGAAGGAAATTTGAAAATACGTAAATTTTAAAATGGGCTTTTCATTTTGCAGATCCTGTACATGTGTATGTGGGTGTATTGAAGCTATGCGGTAAAGATTTGCAATTCTTTATATCATGTATCCTGCGTGATTATTTATTAATCATTTTGCTTAATTATTGTCCTTTAGAATTACGAAGTAATCAATTTTTATCCCCACTACCATTATTACAAAAGCTCTTGAAAGAATTCTTACATTAGGTCCGCATAGTTAACACCCGCCCACGACAGTCCAATAATAGGCGCTTGCGTCACACCAATAGAAATGCCTGCCTACAACCAGATTTAATCAAATTTAGCGTCACGCTTGCTTGATGGGAATCTGCCCAGAGGTCTTCCCCATATACTTAACCATGCCAACACCCGACCTGCTGGTGTTTAATTTATAGTCTCTCCTAGTAGATATACAGGGCGGGTTCTGATCAACTTTGACCTTGAAATTTTTCATAGCCAAGTCCATTGAATTTTAAGGCAATGTGTAGGGATCCTGGTTCACTTTGACCTTGACATTTTTAAGGTCAAGGAATTTCTAGGTCATGTGTATGTTGGCGGGAAATTTAAATGTTCAAGGTCACACTCCATTGTTCAAGCAATTCTTAGAGTCAAAGTTCATTGACCTTCTAGTTCTTTTATTGGTTGGATTGAGTCAAGGTCATATGTTAATTCTTAGAATCACAGTTATTACAGTTCTTAAAAATCAATTTTCAGAGTTAAAGTTAATTGACCTGCAAGGGTATCAAATTGCAAGTCTTAGAAATCTAAACAGTTCGCGAAAACATGAAGAGTGACAGGTTCTTGTCTATGCTAAAGAGTCAGTCAAGGTTATATGGTTCTTGTATTTGTTAAATTTGGTCAAGTTCTTCAAGGTCGTATTTTATTGGTATCGTATTACAATTCATAGAAATCTAAAAAGCTCATGGCAACAAGGAGAATGACATGTTGTTGTCTATGCTAAAAAGTAACACAAAGTTAAATGGTTCTTGCATTCACTCTATGTATCTGTGATCTCTATATCTGTGGATCTGTGTATCTGTGTATTTGTGTATCTGCTCTGTTTTTGATCTGTTTTGAGTGGTTTTTATCTGGTCTTGTATCTGGTCAAAATTTATTGATCTGCAGGAAGTATCTATTGCAAACCCTTTAAAAATGTGTGTGACCTCGAGATATCTAAAAAGTATAAAGTGATAGTTGTAGAAGTGTCATTACAATTGTTAGAAATCAACAATCACCTCTACTTGCTGGCAATTTTGTTAACGTTAACAGATTTACTTGCTAATAGTTTTAGACTTTTATTCTATCATTTGTTGCGTACGTTCATCTAGAAGAAGAATGCCTTCATTAAATAAACGCCCAAAAAAATATCACTCAACAAAAAAGTCAATATTTTGTACAACGTTTTGGTGCAGCCGCCTTCATTAAATCCGTTCTCGATGTATGCGCTTGATGGATAACAAGTAATGCCAATTATATCAATTAGTGATGATGTCGAGGGAGATAAATTCTTTGAAAAGTGAGTACACCTTACATAATGTAAAGTGTTTTAATAATAATTTACTTATGGATAGATGCATTACAAATTTAATCAATTATTATTTTTTAGCATTACACCTGTAACTGTGACATCACCGCCGCTAGCATCATATCCACTGCCATGTTTCGATGGAGATTTCGCTAGGTTCTTTGAAAAGTAGGTACACTTTACATAATTTAAACTTTTTCATAATAATTTACTAATGGATAGATACATTAATAACTTTCTCAATTGTTATTTTTCTAACATTACACCTGCAACTGTAGCATCAGCAACGCTAGCAGCTCCACTTCAATATGAGAACAAAGAGGTGGTTTCAAAGCACTCTAAATGCGAACTACTTAAAAGTGAGATATCGGGAGTGGAAAAATGAGACAACTAACAACTGAATTGATTGAGACTAATAATTTTTTGGAAAACGTGCAACAACGTATAAAGAACACGCAAAACGTACTTCATACTATCGAACATTTGGTTGTTTAGCAGTGTATTTTGTGAAAAATTGAATTGGTTGATACTAATAATTTTTTGCAAAGTGTGCGACAAAGTATAAAGAACATGCGAAACGTGCTTCATACATTTACATGTTTAACAGTGTATTTATTTTTTAGTGTTTTTGAGTGCATTCTTCTGGATGTTCATAACTAAATGATGGAATAAAAATATTTAACTTCTCTTTTACTACATGAAATAAAATGTTAGTATAAAGGATTATAATTCTCATAAGTTTGTGCTATAATACACAAATTTTGTTTCTCCATACCACAGTGAGTATTTCAATACCTCAACCGGCCCAATTGAACCTGAATACCCAAATTTAAAGGATTTTAAAGATTTTCCAAACTTGTAAAGTATTTTTTAAAGAATCGAAATATATTATTCAAATTCATTCAGATGGCTGTTTTGAAATCTGAATATTTAGATTCTAGGTGATGTATTTGTATTACATGTCTGAAATTTATGAACTAAGTAGTAGTATAACACAATTTCTAAATAAAATTTTACTATAAAATCACTCACAAAAGTTTGTGCAATAATACTCAAATTTTCTTTCTGCATACCAGAGCGAGAATTTTAGCACCTCAACTAGCTCAATTGAACCTGAATACCGCAATTTATAAGATTTTACAATGTACACAAACAATCATGGGTGGGTTCAAAAAAATCCTCAAGCGGTACATGTAAATAGTTATCGGTACAAGTTTTCTATCAAAGTGTGGTCTAGTTTAGTTGGAAACACTTTAGTAGGATCCTACCAGCTACCTGGGTGGTTAAATGGACCGACCTACTTATTTTTTTTTGCAAAATGTTCTCCCCGAGCTTAGAAGATGTACTCCTCAGGGGCAGGAAATGTATTTTATGCATGATGGAGCACCCTTTCATGCAACTATTGCAGTACGCCAACACCTAGATCCAGAGTATCCTAACCGTTAATAGGTGGATTCAGACCGCAGCCGTGATCGCCTGATATCAGTCCAGTTGATTTTTGTTTGGGGTATCATGCTTAGTTCAATTTATTCCGAGTGCTGGTGACAGGTAATAAAATTAGATAAAACCCTGACCTTGATGACCAGATTACGTATTATTCACCCACATGCAAGATCCAGTGCCCTGTTCTTCAGCAGTCAGCTAGGATGAATGAGCTATTCAACTTGTTTTCTCTGGGAAGCGGCTGTCGCTTCTGGGAAAAGGCTACCTGTGTTGGGAAACAGATATCCGTTTTGACCTTTCTTTGGGAAACGGCTATTTGTATTTAGGAAGCGGGTCTAATTCTTGGAGGGAAACAACTACCTCATCTTGAGAGAACCCAGATCCTGGTGGTTAGGGCAGTAGAATTATGTAAAATATAAAGTAAATAAAAACCCACGTACTGTAAGCATAATCTTTTTATTACTATTATAAACAACAATTAAGCCAATACAAGCACCATCTAACCTTAATATACTTTTAATCATAGACAACAACCCATCATTCTTCTTGTTTCCACGGACTGATTCTGTTTTTAGAACTGAACCATAGCGAGCATGTATAAAGCCAGTCATTTGATTAGGAACGCTTATTTTGCTGCTTCCATGAATTTAACCCTCAAGGAATGCTGATTTTGCAATTGAAACCACTAACCTTCAGAACAAAAACCGTGGGCAAGAGCGTAACCTTGACAAATAATTTACATTGTTCCATTTTTTTGTTTAGACCACAACGATTCGTATTCTCATTTTATAGCTAGGACGTTGACTCATTCATTTAATCAATACAAGAACAGTCCGAAGCAAATCAGAAAAAAAAATAACGAAGCTAGAAGTTCGATCTGAATTCCATGAGGCAGGATAACAAGTTGGACTATTTCAATATCGATGAAGCACCTTCTTCGCTAACGACTATCTGTATTTGAAAAATGGATTCCTGTTTTTGGGAAACGGCTATCTGTATTTGGCATACTGGTACCACAGTTCTTGGGGGAAATAACTACCGCATCCTGAGACAGGCCTGATCCTGGTAGTCGAGGCAGTTTAACTCGAGACAAAAAGAAAACAAATTATGGTTATTAATATTGCTTTACTTAGTAAATGGTATACATTTCATAAGCAGGACGATAATACAATACCTCCATTAAGCACACATTGTTATGTGAATCATGTAAACGACGGTAGTCAACAACTTGCTATATGAATTTTTCATAGAAACACACCAGATTGTAAGATTCAAGAAATTCCAATCTATAGCTTATTATATGCTTTAAATTGGATAGTTCTTCTACACTATGAGCATTGAATGTGCAACAACAGCAGTTGTAGTTTCCTACCATAACAGTTTTCAAAATTCTGTCATATCCCCCAATCAATTCCCAATTGCAGTGAATACTCATAATACCGATCATAGACTATATCTTCATCTTCGTTTACATTTGACCAATCAATTTGGTTTTCAATTTCTTGATATCGGAAGAATTGTAATTGTACATTATGAATGCCATCTTAGAAGTTTATTCCATCCCTTCAAGTCTAACACCACATTATTGCTTTGCTTACAGTTGCTGCACCCTATACGCACTACTGATGCAAGGTTGGGGTGTGTACTGTATCCAATTTCTACATGTTTTGCATGGTGAGCATCATTCGACAGTTAATAAACACAATCAATTAAGTTTACCTTAGCTGCTTGTTGTATGCTCACTCCTGTTGATATCATAGGCAGTCTGTTATAGAAGAATAACTTTCATATTGCTACCCTTCATTTTTATTACTACCTACTACCATCACTATTTTGACAGCACCAACAACACAATGGTAATGTTGTTTCTGCAACTATGTGGGGTATCCATATATAACGGTAAACTACGACTAAACACTGTTTAAGAAATGATTATTTACATATGGTGGAGTTGTAGTACTACTATTAAAAACAAAATCTTATGTTTGTTGTTTTTCCAACCGCCCCTAAACTACTGAGAAGCACATCTTTCACATTTAGCAACGTTTTAAATTCATCAATGCGTGTTTATTCTTTGAAATACCCATAAAACGCTGAGATAATACACATTTAAAATCAGCTGTTTCCATTACTATACGTTCGCCATACTTATTATTAATTACACTTACATCTATCACTTTATACTTTTTAGATATCTCAAGGTCACACACATTTTTAAAGGGTTTGCAATAAGTGTTTTGATTTAACTCCGCTAATTCCATGTTTAATAATTACAAGTTGCTAACTGCATGACTGATTTCAACACACCACACTGCGGCTTATATAAGAAAAATGTGTCCTTGGCTTGAGATAATAAGTTTAAACCTGTCAAATACTCACCTTGACCTGCATATGCATTAAGCCAGTTAGACGAGTAATTCATTAGAAATGCTTATTTTGCTATTTTCAAAAATTTGACCTTCAAGGCCCCCTCCAGTTTCCAAAAACTGATTCTGCTTTTAGATTTCTAAGAATTGTAATATGACACCTCTACAACTATCACTTTATAATTTTTAGATATCTCGCGGTCTCACACATTTTTAAATGGTCTGCAATAAGTGCTTCCTGCAAATCAATAAACTTTGACCAAATACACAGACACATAAAAAAACTCAAAACAGATCAAACAGAGCAGATAGACAAATACACAGATGCAGAGATACACAGATATATACTCAATACAAGAACCATTTAACATTGACCTACGTTTTAGCATAGACAGCAACCTGCCATTCTCCTTGTTGCTATGAGCTTTTTGTAATATGATACCAAAAAAATTTTACCTTGAAGAGCTTGACCCAATTTAGCCAATACAAGAACCATTTAACCTTGACTGACTTTTTAGCATAGACAACAACCTGTCATCACGTTTCCACGAATTGTTTAGATTTCTAAGTTTTGTAATATGATACCTATGTAGGTGAATAAAGTTTGACCTTGAAAATTCTATTTCTAGATTCCTAATAATTGTAATATGATACCCCAGCAGGTCAATTAACTTTAACCTTGAAAATTGATTTCTAAGAATTGTAATGACTTTGATTCTCAGAATTACACTTGACCAGGTCAATGGCCTTTGATTGTAAGAATTGCTTGAACTATGTAGCGTGACCTTGAAAATTTAAATTTCCCGCCAATCTACATATGACCTTGAAATTCCTGGACTGAAAAGTTTCAAATGACCCGGAAACTCCCGCACATGACCATGATATTCAATGAACTTAACCTTGAACATTTTGAAGGTTAAGGTTGGTACGAACTCGCCCTGAATATCTACTTCTCCTGCATGCACGTTTTTAGCATTATTTGCACCAATTACACAGTCACTATCGGAAGTGCAACCGCCGTACTATTTGCCCTTTTTGACAGTATGACAGATAGTCGTAATATCCTCATCTATCGGCTGTTCCAGAGCGTCCCTGGTATCCCTACGGGTCGATTGACTTCACACATACACGCACGAACGCACGCACGCCGTTTTACACCAATTAACCAAAAATACAGAGTTGTGTTTAAAGTAACCTAGGTCTTAATTACAATCTTTATTCTCAAGCAACAGTTCTGACAGAATATCCGGTTCCCGTTTGTATAGTATTCGTAAGTTTTCCTTTAAATCGTTTGTATAGTTCAGTTAGAAAATCTAGTTTATCTTAACAGCTACCCCAGAAGTATTTCCATAGCTTAGTTGTTCAAGTAATTATGTTTGATAATTAAGCTTTTATCACTTGAATTAATCAAAATTCACTATTATTTAGCCTCGTTTGTCCAGTAGTAAATGTAAAATGTAAAAAATTACTTATTATGTTTATTTCTTGTCTATCTCGTGTGTAGAGTTTAGCTCTTGAAACACTTAATAAATGTCCTGTTAATCATGATCAATCCTTATTAAGCAAAACCTTATTATTAAACTTAGCTTATTGAAAGCTGTCTGTCGTGTTAGATTTTATCTAATTTATATCTTGTTATAAACCCGCTTTTTGAACACTGTTCCAGGTAACCAAAAGCATGTAATTAATCTTTGGCCCTGCCAGTAATAGAACTTCCAGGAACATGTCTTGCGCCTATTCCGTTAGCCCAATATCACGACAAATTAGTCCTGATTAATTATTACTAAAATCTATTGGTATTAAATAAATCGCTTATTAAAATTGTGTTTTCGTTCGCTCGTAATAACTAGAAAATCATTGAACAATGCCCTCTAACTCTACCAAATTTAAATAAATTATAAAATTTCATAATTATTATTTAAGTCACCCATTCAAGATAGTTCTGTAATTAGTTAATTAGTATGTGTAAACCACCCTGTAAGTATTACAAGTATTATACACATAATAATAACGACCTTTAAAATTCTTTTAAGACAGAAATAACATAAAATATTCACCCAAATATATATATATATATATATATATATATATATATATATATATATATATCAATAGTTACGCCAAACTTCCTGATAACAAAACCGTAATCCAAAAATGGAAATAAACTTGTATAACCCGTAAATTCGAGTACATATCGTCACCTCGTATAACCGCATCCTTAAAGTAGAACGTCCCAGTTCAGCATACAGGGATGTTGTCTTGACCCAGAAAGTGGTTTGTTTCGTAAGATTATTAATTGAAAGATGTGGTTATGTTGTACACTTTTGCATTGTTAATAGTCACGTAACAACCAAGTGTGTTTATTGAGAAGATTAATAGAGCCAGATATTTTAATGAGTAAGCGAAGCGAAGTTGAAACCAAACATCCGATCAATGGGGCCGAACTTTATTAGAAATCAAGATATTCATGCAATAAATGACCGTATATGAAAGTGCGTCAAAAACTCGTTTTTGCCTGTGGTTTGCTTAGTTTTATTTGACATCAGTAATGTAGGTTGCTATAATATTTGACATACGTAATGTTGGCTGCCTACAACAAAATCATTGCGCAATACATTCAAACAACAGAATCATTCATTAATGAGTCTACTAATAAATGATTAGCGGTAAATTATATTTTCAGAGAATCGTTTATGGATGGGAATTACTAAGCAACTCCAAATCATGGGTCTATTAATAAACGATTTAAATTAAGGGGATAGGAAGCGCTGCATTGATTTGTACGAAACATCAATGAATGTATTGCGTCAAGGAAAGAAAAATGGTGGGCGTTCTGTACTTTCAGTACGAGATGGCAGCCTGGTGGACATACAATTTTCCCTTGAAAAACAGGAAAGTTAACGGAAGCGATTCTCTGAAAAATGCTGCAACCAAATCGTGTATTAATGTGCGAATAGCGATCTCGTCCTTTTAGACGCGTCACGATTGCTGGTTAAATAACTATTTCGTTTTGTCTAATGAGATTGTTTAGGTTTAAGCATTGAGTAGAATTGTAAACAATAGGATAGTACATGTCTAATACCATTCCTGTCCTTTATCAGTCAATGTTCAATGAACCATACAAACCACACCAGCTTTCACAATGTGATTTACCAAGTCCTGTGGAAATGCGGGCTTACATACGAGTGTGCGCGCACGTGTGTGTGTTTATGTGAGTGTGTGTCAGTATCCACGAAAACTCCAGAACCTAACAAGTTGTATTTAAGTATGTTCTCTTTTCTCCCGGAGCTGATTAGACTTTGGCAGAAATCCAGCATGCGGGGCATGGGTTTATTTAGACGCACTTTTTTATTTTTATCAATAAATAAGTACAAACACTAATTATAAAATTTTAAATTAATTATGATCTATACAATTTCTTGATCCTAAGATGGAAGTTAAACATTCTGTAAAATCGGAATAGAGACCAACTTTATAGTAATACTAGTATACATATTTTTAGAGATAATTCCGTGTCATTTTTTTATAAAATTTCTTGATAAGATGACAAATAAATTTTAAAAATTAATTACATGGGATTTAAAACAAATAAACCGCATTTACAATATCTTTTAAACGAGAGTGGGTGAGAGTGAGTATGAGTATGAATATGAGTGTAAGTGTAAGTGGGAGTGTTTGTGTTCGTGTATGTGTATCCGTGTGTCTTTGTGCCTGTGTGTCTGTGTGTCTGTGTGTCTGTGTGTCTGTGTGTCTGTGTGTCTGTGTGTCTGTGTGTCTGTGTGTCTGTGTGTCTGTGTGTCTGTGTGTCTGTGTGTCTGTGTGTCTGCGTGTCTGTGTGTCTGTGTATCTGTGTGTCTGCGTGTCTGCGTGTCTGTGTCTGCGTGTCTGTGTGTCTGTGTGTCTGTGTGTCTGTGTGTCTGTGTGTCTGTGTGTCTGTGTGTCTGTGTGTCTGTGTGTCTGTGTCGTGTGTCTGTGTCGTGTGTCTGTGTGTCTGTGTGTCTGTGTGTCTGTGTGTCTGTGTGTCTGTGTGTCTGTGTGTCTGTGTGTCTGTGTGTCTGTGTCTGTGTGTCTGTGTGTCTGTGTGTCTGTGTGTCTGTGTGTCTGTGTGTCTGTGTGTCTGTGTGTCTGTGTGTCTGTGTGTCTGTGTGTCTGTGTGTCTGTGTGTCTGTGTGTCTGTGTGTCTGTGTGTCTGTGTGTCTGTGTGTCTGTGAGTCTGTGCGTCTGTGCGTCTGTGCGTCTGTGCGTCTGTGCGTCTGTGCGTCTGTGCGTCTGTGCGTCTGTGCGTCTGTGCGTCTGTGCGTCTGTGCGTCTGTGCGTCTGTGCGTCTGTGCGTCTGTGCGTCTGTGCGTCTGTGCGTCTGTGCGTCTGTGCGTCTGTGCGTCTGTGCGTCTGTGCGTCTGTGCGTCTGTGCGTCTGTGCGTCTGTGCGTCTGTGCGTATGTGCGTCTGTGCGTCTGTGCGTCTGTGCGTCTGTACGTCTGTGCGTCTGTGCGTCTGTGCGTCTGTGCGTCTGTGCGTCTGTGCGTCTGTGCGTCTGTGCGTCTGTGCGTCTGTGCGTCTGTGTGTCTGTGTGTCTGTGTGTCTGTGTGTCTGTGTGTCTGTGTGTCTGTGTGTCTGTGTGTCTGTGTGTCTGTGTGTCTGTGTGTCTGTGTGTCTGTGTGTCTGTGTGTCTGTGTGTCTGTGTGTCTGTGTGTCTGTGTGTCTGTATGTCTGCGTGTATGTGTCTCTGTGTGTCTGTATGTCTGTGTGTCTGTGTGTCTGTGTGTCTGTGTGTCTGTGTGTCTGTGTGTCTGTGCGTCTGTGCGTCTGTGCGTCTGTGCGTCTGTGCGTCTGTGCGTCTGTGCGTCTGTGTGTCTGTGTCTGTGTGTCTGTGTGTCTGTGTGTCTGTGTGTGTCTGTGTGTGTGTGTCTGTGTGTCTGTGTGTCTGTGTGTCTGTGTGTCTGTGTGTCTGTGTGTCTGTGTGTCTGTGTGTCTGTGTGTCTGTGTGTCTGTGTGTCTGTGTGTCTGTGTGTCTGTGTGTCTGTGTGTCTGTGTGTCTGTGTGTCTGTGTGTCTGTGTGTCTGTGTATCTGTGTGTCTGTGTATCTGTGTGTCTGTGTGTCCGTCTGTGTGTCTGTGTGTCTGTGTGTGTGTCTATATGTTTGTGGGTGTCAGTGTGGGTTCGTGAGTGTGGATGCGTTCGTGCGTGTTTGTCTGCTTGCGTGCATGCGTATGTGCCTGTGTGTGTGTGTGTGTGTGTGTGTGTGTGTGTGTGTGTGTGTGTGTGTGTGTGTGTGTATTGATGCGTGCGTTCGTGCGTACGTTTGGATGTGGATATGTGTGAGAGTCTGTGCGTGTGTTGAGCTAGGGGTGCGGTTGCGTGCGCGTTGTCGTGCGTACATTCGGTCGTGCGTGCGGATGGTCGTGTGGGCGTTCGTGCTGGTGGTCGTGCGTGCGTTTGGGTGTAATTGTGGGTGTGGGTGCCTGCGGATGTGTGTGGGTGCGCGCTTGCGGGCAGTCATGAGTCCATTTGGGTGTGTGTATGGGTGGCTGTGACTGACGATAAGACGTACGTAATTGGGATTTTGGATTGAAGCTTGATTTCGCTTTTTCTGAAGCTTGTTAGATCTTAGGAGAAGTTCAGCGTGGTTTTGTCCTATACTTATGAATCAACTGAGCGTTTCAAAGAAATAAAGATACCAGCGCATACAATTTAAAGTAATAGTTTGATTAAGTTCTGTGCAACGTGTTGATACGAAGCTTATTAAGATAAAATTATCTGAATGACGATCAATTTTTAAGACAATGTAGAAACATTTGCTTTAAAGAAAATTTAATTTAACATATTTTTATTTATAAAGTTTCCTAATCCCAAGCCAAACAATACTTAATAATCAATTAATAAGATTTACAATGCTTAAACTGTATTAACCATAGTTTTATATAAGCAGGAATTGTTTAGTGGTTAAAAACTATGTGCCTATTAACGTCTGCCTGACAGGATGTTTAAATGTCTATCTGTCACATATTATTGTTGTTTTACAATGTTTCCTATTTTCATTATGAACGTATTACAAGAGAGATTACAAAATTATTTAAAAAAAAATGTATTATTTCATTTTTTAAATGTAAGGATCAAAAATTCAAAATGAGATATAACTTATTATACTGACCTAAAGAAATTAAACTTGTATTATTTAATTTTTATAACTTCCACTTTGTAGGTTGGAAGGTCGTGTGTTGTTCCACACCAGATATTTTGCAAACAAAAAAAAAGAAACAAAGAAATATTAGGTTTGGTATGGAAAAATTATAGAAAACTGTTATTAAACTAAAAATTTTTACCTTTAAAATTTCAGGTGCTTTAGAATTTAACCGTAATCATCTCATAACATTGTTCTTACTTTAAATGTTAGTGGAACCTACTCGGAACCACTTTTCGAAAGATGGCACAAAATGTACCATCAAATATTTGGTATCGTGCCGGGTTCATTTAAATCACAAAACATATTACTCATAATTTCTTCACTCAAGGGATGACCCGAAAAGTTTAACAGATGTGATCCTGGCCATTTTCCGACCAAGATGAATATTAAATAAATTGTGGGTAGGTTGAGATACCTGGAATTGTGCCAAGTCCACATATAATTCTATAGTACTAGATAGGACTAATATTTAGTCTAAAAGTATATATTTTAGCCGTTTTCTTTAGTTATACTATGTGTTCATTTGGAAAGAAAACTAAGTTATCTACACTTTTCATATTAGAAAAGAGTCGCAAGTATCTTAAGTATTTTTAGTCATTTATTTCAAGGTAAACACAGGATAGCAAACATCTAGGGTCGCATCTGTCGCGACTCCGATCTTCCTTCCCTCTTTTCAAACTTTTGTGTTTCTTCTCTATTGAACCTTAATTTTTAATTTGACAAATATACACCATTATCGGTGTTTTCTGCTTCTTTCCGTCCTAGTAATTACCAAGAAAAATTGAAAAGCGATTGTATTCAAACTTGACACAAGTTTTTATGTACCACGCGTATTTTATACCTAAATATCTTGATCCCGCGATTTTTGGTACTACTGGAGTGACGGGTAACGGGAAGAATGGTAAATTTGATTTATTTTTTCCCAATAACTCAAACTGAAATAATTTTTATATGAGGTTTGCGGACTATTAAAAATAACGTTTATAAATGAGCGTAATGCAAATTTCGGTTAACGAATATAAAAACCAATAAAACGCATCTACTATAATAATATTGTGTGACTGAACATTATAAAAAGCATTACAGAAGTAAAATAAGTAAATAAGAAAAATTAAATAAGAAATTAAAAAATCACTTATATAGTGCGAGCTGGTATGTATATTTCGTTCGATTGGCCTGTTAAAATTGAAATAACTTTTGCAACTTGTTAATAAGTACCTTAGGATAAAAAAATGACTTGTTGCCATTTTTTTCATGCTTATGTACAACCCCAATCTAAGATGGCTATCAAATGAGGCAAAAACGTAGGCTTAAATTAAGATATCAGTTCAACAACTCATGGGCGTAGCCAGCTAAGGCAGGGGGGCAACTGTCCCCCTGGAAGAGCAAAATAAATTAAATAATTTTAAATTTTAATAAACAAAAAATTAAATCTAAAATATACATATTTTTCTGTTCTGCATATTTTTTTTGTTATCTGTTATTAGTTTAATTTAAGTATAATTAAAATCTCAAAGTTTTGTTTTCATTTCCCTTTTCTTTTTATCCTAAAATTTTACATTTTGAACGACCATGGACCATGGTTTGCCCCCCCCCTGTTATAAATCCTGGCTACGCCCTTGCAACAACTTTCATTTACTTTGATAATTCTATAAAAAAATATGGTTAGGCACTGTAAGAATAAAACCAATCTTAAGATATATTTTAACTTATGTGGATATAACATCCACTGACATTTGTGCACATTCTGAGTGAAAAATCTT
The DNA here is from genome assembly GCA_036346205.1 of Vesta saturnalis. Taxonomy (NCBI): domain Eukaryota; kingdom Metazoa; phylum Arthropoda; class Insecta; order Coleoptera; family Lampyridae; genus Vesta; species Vesta saturnalis. Next base: position 2,529,753 of record JARFJB010000513.1, read on the forward strand.
ACAATTGAGAACAATTTAAAAATGTACACTGGCTATAGTATTTATTGATACAACAGGCTCATTGTGTGATACATCACTGTACATGGCTCAATAAAACATTTAAAAAACATAATCTTACATTGCATACTGTACCGGGTGGCCAACTAAGAACGGCCGTCGGCCATATCTCAGGAATGGATTATAGCACAGGCTCGGGAAAAAAAATTTTTATAACAAAAGTGGCCTCGAGAAACGCCTGGAAATTATTTTCAGAATTGTAGGTCCACTGCTAGAGCACGTATTTGATAGTTAAAATTTTAAAAAGCAAAATTTTTCAAAATTTGCTCAATTAAGGGGCATATTAAATATTATAATCAGATTCCTCGACAAATTATGCATATTTTTTATTTGACTATCTCGTCAAATAAGGGGTGGGGGAGAGTGGGAACCTTGTTACGAAAAAACGCCTTTAATTCAGGTTCTGCTTGACCGATTTTAATAAACTTAATGTTGTTTGAAAGAGCTTTTGTTAAGAAATAGAAAATTTGTAAATTTGAAGCAATCTGATTAATAACATAAATGTTAGAGGGCGCTGTTTAATATTTTTTTAATATTGTCTTTTCTCTTTACAATTTTAAATGGAAGCATAAAAATTTAAGTAGGTCGTTAAAAACTAGACTAAATTAGTAATAAAACAGTGAAAACTGCAAGTCGGTATCTTTTTCCTATCCTGAGATATCGTAAGAAACAGGTAAATGGCGGGAATTGTTCTTCCAACATCTAGTAGGCTAGTTCGCGTTAACGGAAATTATTAAATTTAGCCTGGATGAAAAGATCTTACATTGGTCTGCAGTAATTTAAACTGTTATCATACTAATGTTATGGTTGCCGCTAGAATACCTAAATGTAATGCTGTCGCTACTAACAATGAGAACAAATGATAAAATAATGATGTGATAATTCTAACATTTTTTTAATTATATAAGAATGTTATATTTGTTTTCAAGCGATGTGTTAGTAAATCAAAAGCATAAAATATCAATAAAAACCGATATTTGCCCAGCAACAACAAATACAGTTTAAAATATGAATTTCGATTTACTGATGACAACAAAATTAGTAAAGAGGGCCATCCATGTAAGACATAAAATAAATTCCCTGTTGAAAACAAGCAAGCTATGATTTTCACGCATATGCCAAAAATTATTCATTGTGTTGCATTTAATAGACTTTCTTTACCTTTTCGTACCAAAATGATTCTTACAAATGAAGAAGCATTTGATATGTTGGCAGTTTATTTTGAATGTATGAGAAATGTAAGCGTTGCTGCGAGAGTGTATGCACTGCTGTACCCAAACAGACGGCATCACAGCAGAAGAGTTTTTATCCGACTCGCACACCGTGTGCGTACTACTGGAAATGTGAATCTTCCTGTGTACCGAAGACAACGCAGAGATAGAACAGAGGAAAATGTTATTGATGTTTCAGCTTATGTAAATGTTAACCCTCATTCAAGCACCAGAGCTATAGCTAGAGACTTGGGGATATGTCGAACCACCTTCCAAAATATTTTAAGAGAACACAGTTACTACTTATTTATTAATGCATGTTTTATTCGGTATTATAATGATAAAAATGTTTTAATTTTTTTCGTTTGTCGTTATATGTTTCTCATTTTTATTATACCGAAAATGTCATTACATCAAAGTGACAACATGACTAATGTATTTGCCGCTATTTTATGTCCAGTTTCAATAAAACACCAAATTATTTAATGAAATTATCTTATGCTTTGTGAATAGATTTTAACTAACAACATGATAATTAAGTGAGGCAAAGTAAAGTAAAAAGGTACCAATAATAAAAAAATAAGGAGAGGCCGGGCGAAAAAAATTCGTAATAACGTTACGAGAGTTAATGCATTTAAAGTCCTTTTTCGTTTACTAACAACGAAGGACTTCAATGTGTCTTATTGATCTGATTACTTTATAATATATACTATTTTAGATTGCACCCATATCACATGGTCCTACACCATAGTTTGAATGCTCAAGATTTCGATACCAGGTTGGATGTTTGCAACTGGCTCTCAAATATGATACAGGACGATCCTGAAATACTTTCACGAATTATGTGTACAGATGAGGCTACTTTTCATAGTGATGGTAGTGTAAATCGACATAATATGCACTGCTGGTCTGAAACGAATCCCCACTGGATGCAGGAGGTCCAACATCAGGGTCGTTGATCTGTAAATGTGTGGTGCGGGATTCTAAGTGGAGAAATAATTGGGCCTTTTTTTTTAATGAGACTAGTTAATGCAGAAAGATATTTAGATTTTTTAAGCAACGAATTGCCACTTCTTTTAGAAGACGTACCCTTGGCTATTCGTCGTGACATGTTCTTGCAACATGATGGGTGTCCGGCACATTATTCTAGAGATGTTCGGAATTTCTTAGATCAATCATACCCTGAGAGGTCTCCAGACCTAACTTGTTTAGATTTTTATTTGTGGGGGCGAATGAAAAGTCTCGTTTATGCCGATAGACCCACAACAAGAGCTGACATGATTGAAAGAATACGACAGAGAATACGAAGTATTTCAAGGGCAGAAATTGAAACTGCTGTTCTTTCCACCCGTCAGCGATTGATTTCATGCATTGAAAATGATGGACGACATTTCGAACATCCAGGGCGACACTAATTACGTAGTTATTTATTTAAGGTTTTAATTGTTAGATTTATCACATTATTATTTTATAATTTGTTTTCATTGTTAGTAGTGACAGCATTACATTTAGGTAATCTAGCGGTAACCATAACATTAGTATGATAACAGTTTAAATTACTGCAGACCAATGTAAGATCTTTTCATCCAGGCTAAATTTAGTAATTTCCGTTAACGCGAACTAGCCTACTAGACGTTGGAAGAACAATTCCCGCCATTTACCTGTTTCTTACGATATCTCAGAATAGGAAAAAGATATCGACTTGCGGTTTTCACTGTTTTATTACTAATTTAGTCTACTTTTTAAAGACCTACTTAAATTTTTATACTTCCATTTAAAATTGTAAAGAGAAAACACAATATTAAAAAAATATTAAACAGCGCCCTCTAGCATTTATGTTATTAATCAGATTGCTTCAAATTTACAAATTTTCTATTGTTTAACAAAAGCTCTTTCAAACAACATCAAGTTTATTAAAATCGGTCCAGCAGAACCTGAATTAAAGGCGTTTCTTCGTAACAAGGTTACCACTCTCCCCCACCCCTTATTTGAAGAGATAGACTAAAACTTAGAAATAGACAATATGCAGAATCTGTCGAGGAATCTGATTATAATATTTAATATGCCCTTCAATTGAGCAAATTTTGAAAAAATTTGTTATATAAATTTTTTTCTCAAACGTGTACTATAATCCATTCCTGAGATATGGTCGACGGCCGTTCTTAGTTGACCACCCGGTACATATTATAATACATAGATTCAACCTCCAAAGATCCTGTAAACAGTCATTCTCTTTTGCTATCGAAATCTGTTGCTCGTTCTAATGGGACGTTATTACACTCGAAGTCTGCACATTCAAAAAATTCGGTACAACACATCTTTCTTCCCAATCAGGAACAATATGATGGCTTACCTTTCTTGCACCCACATTTGATAAGCTGTAGAATTGCTATATTTGCAATGAACTTGGTTATTGCTCATTAACAGTCACGTTACATAATGCGCCCTCTGGATCATGGGAATTAAAGATCTCTTAGTGAGTGGAAGTTGCTCAGCTAGAGCTTGTTTGTGTGCATACATTAACCAGCTAAGTGCGCTAATATTTGAATGAACTTGTGATTTTTATATCAAGTAATTCTTTCCACTTCGGTCGGCTGTTCATCAGTATGATAAAGGCTGCAGAAAGGTTTGAGGATCAACTCGTCGCAGTCAAGAAAAACCTTGAAACACCAGTCCTTCGTTTTTCTTGCGATTCTTCCTGTAACATCGCTACCTGTGAATGCATGCCAAGGAAGAATTGCCTCTGTTCGATGTTTCCCAAGTTCTTACACATTGGATTTATCTGTATTTTCCGAGGATTTGCCCTTTCCAGTAAGCAGTTAGATGTCACAACATCAACATCCTTGCCAATTTTACTTGCATGAAGCATCATGATGGGTATCTGCTTCTTCCTGGTTGTGAGTTTGGCGTATTGTAGGAATGTCTATATTACCTCTGGTAGTCGTACCTGCAGTGACCATTAAATTAGTTAAGCTATTATTAGATAAAGCATCATGCAACTTCTTCTCAGCTAGGTACTCTGGTTTTATTGTGCGCTCGAAAACTGCTCAAAGAAATGTTACGAATTAAAGTATTGTCTTTAGTGTGGTAGTAAGTTGTGTTTCCATCGGTTCGTTCCATTCTCATCTTCTTCGTTATTGATTGTTCTGGGTAACTAGCAAACACTAACCTAACTTCATCATATGGCTTGACTGTTTTTATAAGTTTACAGGTGAAAGCAACTGCAAAATCCTTACAGTTAACATCGTGGATATCTTCTTCATGGTATGTACCATAGCCATTCTGTCAATAATTATTGGTCTGAGTGGCAGGATCGCTGGGTGACGTAGTCGAACTATTGACATCACCGAGAAACATTTAACTGGTGTCTTCAGAACCAATTTCTTCCAGTTGATGTAGCACCTTTGCCTTATCGTATGGTAGGAGTAATGTTTCAACAGATGCAAATAATGATCGTGGAATAATGCCGAATTCGTAGTCCCCAATACATTCCTTCAGATCAAGTTCGGGACGGCTTCTAGCTGCTATAATGAACCTATGCAGAAGGCTACTTTCTTCCTTCACCTTAATTACCTTATCACCAACAGATATTGTCTTTGTCACATTTGATGACTTGAAAATCTTCAGTTTTACTTTAGTCATACGATCCCAAACGCATATCTCACCTTTATCTAAGCGCTAACGTTTCAAAACATTGTTATCCTATGGTATCACGATTGAGGATATCATTTGCTTCTTTTTCGGTCATAACTTTGTTCGTAAGCAAGGTGTGTAGCTCGGTTTCGCTTTCATCGAAAGGATTTCCATGTGAAGCAAGTATGTCTTGAAATTTTTCTGCATTGAGAAGTGTTCTGTGTAGCTTGCTTCCCCAAATTTCGTGAATTTACGGAATAATTTAATATAACCGGTGTAAGTAATCTTGAAAATACCGAAAATTGCCACTATCAGCTGTTTTCGTCTGCGCCGTGGCGAAGTCGGTAATCATTGCTACTTTTGCAATAATCTCGTAGGCAAATAAAAGGTAAAAAATCATGTTTTATGTATGAAAATAAAAGTTTACAATCTCCTCTTTACAAAAAGTCTTATTGTGTTTGCAAAGTATCATATTTTTGTACGGTAGGTAGCGTTATTATGCGGCTCGATTGATATATATATATATATATATATATATATATATATATATATATATTAGGTTTAGAAGCTAATAAGAGGTGGTAAAAGGCAACAGAGCGGTTTTACTACCAAACGTATTGTTAGGCATGTAAAATCAACAAATTAACCATGGGCGTAGCCAGCTAAGGGCAGGGAGGGGCAACTGCCCCCCCCCCTGGAAGATCAAAAATAAATTAAATAATTTTTAAATTTTAATAAACAAAAAATTAAATCTATAATATACATATTTTTCTGTTCTGCATATTTTTTTTGTTATCTGTTATTAGTTTAATTTAAGTATAATTAAAATCTCAAAGTTTTGTTTTCATTTGCCTTTTCTTTTTATCCTAAAATTTTACATTTTGAACGACCATGGACCATGGTTTGCCCCCCTGTTATAAATCCTGGCTACGCCCTTGATTAATTAATTTTAACACGCAACCGAGCCAGAGTGTGGATTCTTACATACCAGCCCACACTAATACTGCGACATAGAATAACCGCAATGAAAGCTTTAACTCAGGTAATAAATAACCCCCTTTCTTAGAAAGGGTTTCTAATGTAAACATATTCAAAGGCAAGAGGTTAGAAGATAAAGAGTAAATTAGATCTCATGTTCAAATTATTATTTAATTGATCCCCGAAACATTTTTAATTGCATCAATTAATTTAACTGTAGCAACATTTATGACAAGAGATATTTTCCATAAAGTGTAATATATTTAGAAATCAAACATAACGGTCAGATACACTATCTATAACAGAAACAACATTGTGTTTACAACAAAATTAACAAATATATCAATTGCTTACTTAAACGCAACTCAATATTGTAGGCCATTACACTATTGATATCAGATTATAACATTTCAATTTATTATTGATAATTAGTTTTTTTTTTTTATTATTATTATTTTTAGACTACCACTATCAATTTATAATAAGAATGGTTTGATTGTAAAGTTTCCATGCAATTACACAAATTTCACAATGAAGTTCAGTTCAAAAACCAGGTCACATCGAAATTCTTTTTCACCCATTCCCTATGGTATGATTTGGAAAACCTCTGTCACCACTAAGATTAGTTTTTGGTGATCATTTAGGTTTTTTTTGTTTTCTTTTCATGCTTCTCTCACGTGTATCGTTTTCTTTTAACAAAGTTATTCACTTTCCTTCTTTTTATTTAATTCTATTCATATTGCTCTTGATTTCTGTTGAAGAAATAGTTATCCCGGGCCGGTGCTAAGATCTTTGGTGCCTGTCTGCCATTTCTACTCAAACGCCCCCATTTGGGCATAATCGTTAAGAAATAAAATCATCGACAAATTACCAACAATTTCACGTTCAGCATTCTCACTGATCCAAATCTGGTACCAAATTAATCACCTACAATTCAAATACTATTTTAGTAAAATAAAAACCTTAGATCGGCATAAGGAAAAAAATTGAAAATCACTAGAAAATTTAATTATAATTATAAGAATAATAGACAGAATACATGGACTTTCTTCTTACAAATGGAGGGTTCGTGACTTCATATTAATAAAGTTTAAAATTATGGTCTTTATGTCTAATTCTGTCGTTATCAACTGAGATCATACCCAAATTAACTAACCTATTTTGTGACATACTTGTTCTCAAGTAAGTTTTTATCTATTTTAACTTGGAAAAGGACCGCTCACCGCTGGCCACAATAACAGGTAACGTAAGAAGTATTCTTAAATCAATTGAAAAATTAGGGAAGGACAAGTTATTGGACACAATATAATTAAGGTTATCGAAAGGAGTTTCAATATTTAAATTATGAAAAATATCCCCGGTTAAGTATATCATGCCAAGTTACAAGAGAGCAAATGAATTTGTAATGCTTTATTTTAGCACAGATTGTTTCTGCTTCGTGCTGGGTTTCCTTATTGGAACTTTCATTATTCAAAATTTCAAAAAGTGCATGATAAATTTCTCCTAATTGATACCGGAGAGGACGAATTGGATTTATTCTACTTTCCCATCGCGTTTCAGAAGGCTATTTCAATGTCAAATTATTTATTAATTATTACCAACGTTTGGTAGAATTTGAAAAAAATTGTAGATTTCCTGAATAATTGCAAAAAATCTAATTATGTCGGAATTGACTCTGGCTGCATCGTTAATGACTAAATTTAGAGTATGAGCAGCATAGGGGATGTAAAAAGCTCTAGGATTTGTGTGTAAAATCAATTTTGGCAGACCATTATTTTTCCCTTTCATGTTTACCCCATTATCCTATCCTTGACCGCGCATGTCTTTAATGGGACTGTTCCAGTAATTCCAGTAGTGTCGCACATAAATCACATCGAGTAGAATCAGTAATATCTACAAAACCTAGAAAATTTTCCCTAATTTTGACAATTTTGTCACAAGAAACAAAACGTATAATAATTGTCATTTGTTCAGTTTTACTTGCGTCGCTCGGGAGTGCAGTCTAAGATTATGGAATAATATTTACATTTTCGAATAGCTAATAGGATTGAATCCCTGATGGCGTTACTCAAAGTTTGCAAAATTTCATTTTGACTATCCTTAATCAAATAGTGTACTCTATTTTTTTGTTGTAAAGCCCTTTCTACATAACTCTCCATAACAGGATCAAATTTTACGAACAGTTCAACTAATTTTAGAAAATTACCGTTATCGTTTTCATATAATTTGTCACTAGAACCACGGAATGCCAAATTTTGAACACTGAGAAATTTTATAATTTCAACTAAACGTTGTAATACACTCATCCAATGCTTTTTCTCAATTTGCAAGAGACTTTGAGTATGTGAATCGATAGTAGTTTTATTTTTTAAATTTGCATTAAGGTTCATCTATTTTAAGAAATTTTTCATGTGAGTTAAACTAGTCTCATGTCTATGTAAAGTTTTACTTAAAGTTCTCAAATCGTTACAAACGTCTACAAAACTACTTGACTCAGTAGGTGCGAAAAGTTTGCAACAAAAGCAAAAAATAGAACTGAGATTTTCCGAATAAGCGAGCCACGTTCTTGGCACTACCTCTCCATTTTCCATTTTTCTATTATAATACGTATTACTAAATTTTCGACCACAGTTATCTCTGGGATAAATAAAATTTTTATTTTGAATAGGCCCCCTTTCGATCAAAACAACTCGTAATTTTTCATCAATATTTCGAATCGCGGAAAAAATACCCTGGAAAACATACCCCGCGAAAAAATTCCCCAGGAAAAAATACCCCACTGAAAAAATACTCCCGGAAAAAATACCCTGCAAAATAACCAAACGGTAATTCGAAAATTTTGCATTACCAATGGTATCTATTTAATCTTCGCATTCCGATAATCTGTTAATTGCTATCTATTTAGTTATTCCATTATTCTTGTAAACAATAACCATTTGAGAAAGGTAATTGTAATCTTATTTTAATGACAACCCTAACCCTAATGCAAGAAAGGAGTGATTATGTTATGTATTATCTTTGTTTGAAATGCCTAGATCCTTATATAAATCAAAATTTTGCAATTTAATTTACTTTGATTTAAACGATGGAAGTGATAACATCAAACAAAGGCGGCGACAAGTTATTGTTAAGTGGTTATATGTATGTGGTGGATAAAAAACGGACAAACCATATTCGTTGGCGGTGTTGTAAATACGGCTCATTTAAGGTATAGTTATTATATATTACTTTTCTTATATGGGGGTGATTTTCATTATTTGAACGTGTAGCCTCATTCTGATTTTATCTTGTTGGCCTAGTATTCAACAGTATTCCTAAGCAATACAGTATCGTTGCACGAAGGCGTTTGATACTGTTTGAGGTTACGCTTTTGGCAAGTGTTCCTTTTTGTTTTATATGTGACAACTACTTACTATGTTTACAGTGTAAGGCGATTTTAACTACAACGTTAGAAAAAGCAAATCCTGTTTTGACAACGGAACATAATAATGCAACGAACGAGGAAGAAGTTAAAGTGGCAAAATGCGTAGAACAGATGAAGAAAAGAGCTGAAGACACTTTGGCGAAACCTGTGCAAATATACGCTGAATGTATGTTAGCCTTAGACAATTCTACACGCGCGATAATGCCTTCCGTCCGAGTAGTCGGCCAAGAGAACCTTAAGGAATCATAAGGCAAAGAACATTCCTGGAACTACAAACTCGTTAGAAGAGCTGATTATTGAAGGTATAGTACTAGAAATGGCTTTTATTCTCATTTTTTGTTCACGTATTCCTACTTTAGTAAACCAAAACTGTTAATCAGATCAATTTAAACTTTGGATAATTATTCTTAAATCATATTAAAGGATTACAGTGACGATCTAGAAAATAGTTTTGATCCGATTGCTCTTGCTCGCCTCTAACGTTTTTTCAAACAGTTTATAATTTACTTTGCTTCAGGGAGCTGGTGTACCACCGGAGAACCGGAGAATGAAAGGTTTTTGCTATACGACAATGGACCTGAAGCAGACGAACGTATCATTATATTTGCCTCAGACGATTGCCTTACACACCTCGCTAATACAACAATTTGGTATTTAGATGGTAATTTTGTCATAGCGCCTTTACTATTTATGTAACTTTATGTGCTACGCGTAAAAGTGCAAGGCGTGTTCATAACGGCTGCGTATTCTTTATTACAAAGAAAAACACAGTCTACGTACGAAACAATGTTACGCACAATAATACAGCAATGCGAAGAGAGAAATATATTCCCCGATCCGACGCACATAAAGATGGATTTTGAAAAAAGTGCGATTCAGGCTGCAAAGGCAGTCTTTGGTGACCAACTGAACATACGTGGTTGTTTTTATCACTTGTGCCAGAGTACGCATCAAAAAATCCAGAACCTGAATCTTCAGCAAAGATATAGAGAGGACGAAGATTTGAGAGTATTCTGCGGGATGATGGACGGTTTGGCCTTCCTACCACCTGAAGATGTTCCTAGGGGTATGATATACCTCAAAGAAATTGTTCCCGCTGGAGCTGAAGAACTTTGTAATTACGTAGACAATACATACGTTTCTGTCACTTATAGAAGAGTGGGAAATAACAACGATGTAATACGTTTACGCAACATTCCTCCAGTCTTTCCTCCTGAAACCTGGAATGTTCATCAAACAACATTAGAAGACGGAGAGCGTACTAATAACCGGACTGAAGGTTGGAACAATCGTTTTTCTAACTTGGTGGGTCAAAAGCATCCCACTGTCTGGGTATTAATCAATAAAATGAGGCAGGAACTTGCCGCTGACAGAACAAAGCTTCAACAACAACAAATTGGAAGGCGTCCTACAAAGAAAAAAAGGACAGTTTATGAAACACTGCAAATGCGTTTAAAAGGTCTCTGTGAGGATTATGTAGCAGGTACCGGAAACCTAGAACATTTTTTAAGTGCCATTAGTCATAGTATAAGATCTGTAGAAACTTTGTAAATAATATTGTAATACATATTACAATGTATAATACCAATACCTATAACATTAAGTAATAAAAATTAACACATAAAGAAACTGCGTCTTTGTTTGCCTTTTTATGTGGTGCTATGACAGTTACTTTTATTGTTTGTGTTATTTTCTCCACGTCAAATACCTTTTATCATTAAATCATTATATTTACTCGACATATGTATGGAAAAGGAAATATTAACGAATTTAATTTAAATGTTTGAGACACTCGTAAATGGGTCTGAGTTTGCGGGTATTTTTCCGAGGGTATTTTTCAGCGGGGTATTTTTTCTGGGGAATTTTTTCATGGGGTTTGTTTTCCGGGGTAATTTTTCATGGGGTATTTTTTCCGTCGCCATAATATTTCCCCATACATCCGGATCTTTCAAATTTACCGTGTTAGATTCGTGATCAACTCCAACTGAATCCTTTCCAAACAACTGATTCACATTTTCAATTTTATCAGTAATTAGAGTTGGAATATTATCATTTAAACTGCATGAAGATGACGCTTGAGATGACGTGCACGGTTCGTTGACTTCGATTTGTGATGAATCCAGTTTTGAATCAGAATCACAATGTCTTGCAATTTTGATGAATTTATGAAGAGCTCCAGATTATTTTTTAATTTCTGCCTCTTTCGCACCTTGGCGCTTACGATTTTGAGCACCAGATAGTTCTTTTTTAATGTTTGTTTTACGCTTACGCTATACTCGTCTAATCACTAGGTAGGGGCGTCGGTCTCGGTAGATTTTCTAAGCCTTCGAAAAGCCTCGTGCCGTCCCTTGAATGAAAAAAAATACACAAAATGTACCTGTACGAATATTAGGTACCTATTTTTAATTTCGAAAATAATTCTGCTAAAGGTAGGTAACGTAAAATTAGGTTCTTGAATCACTATTAACTTCACCTGAATAAAAGGTCATTTTTTATAACAGTGCTTAAAGCGCGACTGGTATGAATGAGTAATTTAAAAATTAAACCGGAGTAATCACCTATACTACAGACGTAGAACAATAAAGTCGCCACAAATATCTTTTTTGCGGGGCGATTACTGATTACCAGAGTGAGGATTTTATGCAAAATGCATATCGCTTATTTTTTATAGTTGAAGAATATCGTTTTGATTTTAGACGAATTGCACTAAATGCAATCATTTGACATTAATTAATTTTTGCATATTTTGCATATTTCGCCAAATACTGCATATATTACAATTTTATGCATATTTTGCCTTTTTATTCATAATTAACATATATTTCGCATTTTTTCTATATCTTCCAAATTCGCTTTAAAATGCATTATTCTAACTTATTTTAAATTTTGTTATTGTGTCTAACTAAGAAATGTATTTTTATATGAATAAGACAGGTTTAAAGAAAGATTATTACCTGCAGTTAAGTGCAACGTTAATACTTCCGGATTATGAAGTTTCAATGCCGCTATTTCGTAGTATTTGAAAATTCCAATGGCACCTAAGTAGATAGTTAAAGCATTGATTGAGGGAATTCCCGCAATCAAGGGTTAAAGTTATTTGGACTTTTTCAAGGTAAGTGTTTAGTTAGTTAATCCTTCTTGAAAATAATTTGAGAGTAACGGACAAAATGCAAAATTTTAAACATTCTTTGGGCGAAGACGTAACTGAATGGTACGGCTTTGTTAAGTGAACTTCAAGATGCCGAAAGTTAAAAATAGTTTAGTTCAAGTATGGATAAAAATATATCCGAGCTACGTCTGGATGATGAAAAAGTGTTTTGCATAGCCTGTGGAAAAATAGTAAGTACCATTACATATTTTTAATTGATTTCGGAAATTAAACCCTTATTAATTGATGTAGGTTATTGAATTCACCGTTTTATCAGTTTTAAACGCAATTAGATACTTATTTTAAAATTAATTTTTCCTTAGATCATGTGCGAAAGGAAATCTCAAGTTACACAGCACATTGAAACCTCTCTTCATAAAAGAAAATTAGAAACATTTAAGAAAACAAAAGTTTGTCAGACACCTTTGCGCCAGTCGCTATTTCAAGAAACGGCCAAAAGAAATGCACAAGAGGAATTTAATTTCGAATTGTGTAGTGCACTATTAAAGCCAATATTCCATTAAAGAAATTGCAAAATCCTAGTTTTAGGTCATTTTAGAAAAAAATAGTAAAAATCAAGTGCCAGATGAAAGCACGCTTCGAAAAAGGTATATTAATGATTTATATCTTGAAACTATGGGGCATATAAAGAAAATTACAAAAAATAAGTATCTTTATTTTATAGTAGATGAAACTACAGATTGTTGCGGGCGATATGTTGCAAATTTAATGATTGGTTATTTAAGTGAGGCGCAGTCTAATATATCATATTTAATCGCTTCCAAAGTTCTTGAGAAAACCAATCATGCAACAATAGTTCGCTTTATAAGCGAAGCTTTCATGCAATTTTTTATTCCTGATATTGTTGCAACAGATAAAATAGTTTTAATGCTGTCTGATGCAGCACCGTATATGGTAAAAGCTGGACAGCAATTAAAATTATTTTATGAAAATTTAATACATGTAACATGTCTGGCACATGGTATTAATAGAGTAGCAGAAACAACTCGTAATCAATTTCCATTAGTAAATAGTTTAATAAGTAGTATAAAGAAAGTGTTTTTAAAAGCTCCGTTACGAATTCAATTGTACAAAGAAAAGTTACCTAATATTCCTCTACCACCAGAGCCTGTGATTACGCGTTGGGGTACTTGGTTAAATGCAGCTCTTTTTTATGCAGATCATTCGGAAAAAATAAAGGAGTTAGTTTTAGAAATTTCTGATAATTCAAGTACTTACGTTCAAAAAGCTCAATCCATTTTAAAGAAAACACAATTGTGCAATGAGCTGTCATTTATAAAAGCAAATTACTATTTTGTAAGTTCAACCATTGCTAAATTAGAAACGGAAGCATTGTCATTAAATGAATCTATGCAAATAATTAATAAATTTCAACAGCTGATTTCTGCTGTTTCAGGAAATATTGGTAAAACTATTTCTAATAAATTAAATGAAATTTTACAAAAAAAACAGTGGATATCAGTTGTTACTAAAAGTTAATAATAAAATTCTAAAACTTGAGGAAAATTCCGATGATCTTGTTATAAATTTAGATTTGGTCATATTAGCCGCATTAAAATATGCACCCATAACTTCTGTGGATGTAGAAAGAAATTTTTCTTAGTACAAAAACATATTATCGGACAGACGCCAAAATTTTCTGCCCGAAAACTTGGAAAAATATTTAGTTATAAATTGTTTTGCAATAGTAATGAGAGGGTGTAATCTTTATAAATCTATAGCGTATAAGTAAATATGTAATTTTTAAATAACACATAATTTTAAAATAATGTTAAAATAATAATTGCTTTGTAAGTAGTAATGACAGGGTGCAGTTTTTATAAATATATAGTGTATAAGTAAATATGTAGTTTTTAAATAACACATAATTTTGAATGTTAAAATAATAAGTTTGTATGCAATTTATCTTTTTCCTATTAAAAAATTACAAGCATATATACTTTTTTTATATATTAATGTTATAATTTGGAATTAACACAGGTAAATAGAAGATTCAATATTTATGCATATTTTGCATATTTTGAATTAATAATGCATTTTTGATGCATATTTTAAGGTTTTTAAGTGCATATATATGCACATATGTCGGCATTTTATAGTGCATAAAATCCGCTCACTATTGATTACTTAAATACTTGCGTACACAGGGAAATGAAAACTCATTCGGATGAAATGAGATAACTAAAGCTGTGAATATATTCAAAATGCGTATTCTTTATTTTTCAGTATATTTAACTGAACTTTTGAAAGTGGATTAATTGAGGAATTTCATACTCATTAAACCCAATTTAATTTAGCATATATTGCATATTTTGCCAGTGTCTTGCATTATTAAGTAAAACATGCATATTTAGCATTTTTCTTCTGTTTTTGTGTGAAATCTTTTAATTTTGTAAAATTTCGTATGCTTCTCTCAAATTCAAACATTTTGTTGCGCATTTTTCTAGTTTGAATAAAGAATAATTTTTTTCGGAAACTTGCTTCAAGTTAAATACAGGTACAGGTGTTTTAGGTCGTTTGTTTTGCGTAATCCGTTGTTAAATGGTATCTGTCAATCATATAGATTTATGTTTAAAAGGCAGTAATCTACTTAATTCTCAAGAATACTAACAAGCAAACAGAAAGTTACTAGAATGCAATATAGAGAAGCACTTTATCGTCAGCTTGTATCAAACTTTTAATAACTAGAAATAAAACAAAAATCATTTGTAAAAATACATTATTAAATGATATAACTTAAAACTTGTCAATTATGTGTATTAATTGTTTGTTTGTAATAATAATTTTATGTGTATAAAGACTTTTTCTCCATTTCTGTGCAAATTACGTTTCAGATTGTTGTGCATATATGTGAAAATCTACATATTTTACTCTAAATTAATGCACACATATGCGCATATTTTTCACTTTTTTCTTGTATATAATTCACAGCTTTAGAGATAACCAGTACGTGCCGCTATTTCTCTAAAAAAAGATGTTTGTGTTTCTTTTTATTGCTAAAATACCATAATATTGAAGTGTTTGTTCAGAATAGAATTAATATGCCTAACATAACATGTTTAATGTAAATTAACACATAAGAATTTTCATTTCTTGCTCTGTTTTCAGTACAACGGACTGGTGAGAAATACGCTCCATCAACACTACCTTCGCAACGGCTAGTTGGCATTTATTGCCTCCGCCTCTAGATACCCGCAAAGAAATTCGTGGTTGTGGCGACCTATACCACAGAATCAGATAAGTACTGTATTCTGCGCTTGTGCGATCATTGTACTTAGTCGTACTTGCCGGTTTTCTCCATAGCACATTTGACCATACCAAGATTCGACTATATTAGTAGCGCTGAATACCTGGCGGCGGCGCCCGCCTACACCGTATCCTCTGTAGGCCCGCTTCCGCCGGCCCTGCAGCTATCCCACGTTTCGTTCTTGTAACATCATCTTTAGTACTTTGCATCTAGTGTTAATTTTGATTGGCCATCTGTCATTTTAGATATTCCGGATAATTCTTCTATTGTGTTACTTTTGGTGCAAATTCTAAGACATTTATGTTTAAAATGGTGTAAAATTTTAAAGCGAATTTTTGTAGTGTAAAAAGATGATTTGTAACGTGTCGCTCTACGGTTTGAACTATATTGATAACTTATTATGAGTTTTTGTTATGAACGAATATTAGTCAAGTTGCTTTGATATGTGTGAATCCTTGCGATATTGCAGGCTCGCATTCCATTAATATAAGTAATTTGATTGTAATCTCATTAAATTTAGAATTTACATCAGTTCTACATACATAAAGACAAAATTTACATCGATTGAGGCTTGAACCTTAATGGCGCAGTTGGTTGGCGCGGTACTCTACCAAAGTACAGGTCGTAGGTTCAAATCCTACTCGAGGTAAACTTTTTATTTATGTATTTAATAAAATTAATAATAATTTTTTATATTGATAACTGTTCAGTAGTAGCCATGTTTTCATAAACAAGGGTAGTAGTTACTTAATAGTTTATTAGTTGAAAAATATAATCAATAGTATGAAAAAATGTGAAACTGATTATTTGGTCTTTGTAAGCGAGAAATTTGTCATTGTAAAATGCATTTTATTTCAAGAACACTTATCATGCATTTTATTTAGTTCCAATTTATCTCTTACTATAACTGAACCTGATACGCATTAAATTTGCACTAGGTGCCGCGTAGGGTTATTAAATTAAGCGGGTTGCCAACTGGACTCGCTGAAGAAGACCATGCGTTTTAGTAAACTGCAAAGAATCTGAAAAATTGCTTTCAAAATTCATACTTACTTTTAAATAAAATTTACATTGGATAATATAGATCACATGCACTTTTTGTTAAAAGGTCCTTACGCTAGATCTACAGAACCTTAAATAATCGTACCGATATAATATAACTATAATAACAATATAATTGTTCACTCGCTAAAATACTAACTCAATTTCAACACAAGATTCGTATTATTTACTTTAATTTTCTAAAAGTAAATAGACTACAGCACCGAATTCTGAAATGCTTCCCTAACTATAATGAATTACCCCTTGTATATACAGGGTTAGTTAAAAGTATGGAGACGGCGATTTATTGTCGTTAATATTCATTTTAGGAAATTATGTTCAATACAAAAGTTTGTTATGAAATTATTATCTACATTTGAGAATACTTGAATTATTTTTTTCTTCAATTGTTTTTAAGTTATGACGTCATCGATATTTTTTTGAAATGACAACCTATATTTCTGATTATTGATTTCGATAGTACATTCTATTCTCTTTTCAACGGTATATAATTTTCAATATGTTACATTTGAAAAAAATTGAGAAAAAGTGCCTTAATGTTCAAATATTAAAGATCCATTAAATTAGCAGAATTCGTCTAGATAGACAAAAGCGAGGTGATAAACAAACTCGAGCGAGGTAACTTTATCAGTGGTTATTGTTTATGTCAAATATTGCAAATAAATGAGTCTAGTTACCGTGTTAATTAATTCTGCTAATTTAATGAATCTTTAATATTTGAACATTAAGGCACTTTTTCTCAATTTTTTTCAAATGTAACATATTGAAAATTGTATACCGTTGAAAAGAGAATAGAATGTACTATCGAAATCAATAATCAGAAATATAGGTTGTCATTTCAAAAAAAATATCGATGACGTCATAACTTAAAAACAATTGAAGAAAAAAATAATTCAAGTATTCTCAAATGTAGATAATAATTTCATAACAAACTTTTGTATTGAACATAATTTCCTAAAATGAATATTAACGACAACAATTCGCCGTCTCCATACTTTTAACTAACCCTGTATAATAAGCTTTTGATCAGTCGGCATATGATTTCATTTATGCAAAGAGCTATTGTGAACCAAATGCGAATATTTATATCTGAATTGGTGTATATCAAATAAGGTAGCTGAAATGCTACTCAAATCTTTAAACTTCAATTTCCTTTTAAGAAGCTCGGTATTTGCTTCATTTACAAAGCAAAAAATAAGACTGTAGATGAACCGTAAACATTAATTAAATCACTATATAATACGCATCAACTGATTTATATGTAACAAAAATTACGTAATGATTATATCTGAGTAACCATTCCCTTTAGGGAAAACGTAAAATGTAAATTTTCTTTAATTTACTGTAAATACACCAAATTTATTATACATCCAGTTAAAACAGCGATACAACAATCCTGACCTTTGTTTTGCGAGTCAGTAAATGAAAATGATAAACAAACAACATTTAATAAATTTAAAGGAGGGGGCTTGTCAAAATTTCACTCGTTGAAAGCTAGTCTAACATTTAATTGTTATACACAACACTTATAATTTATTGACCTCGCATTAAATTTGCATCACTGTTATGAAGTTAGCTATTGGCTTTGGATAGATGATTCGTAATTTTTCAAACAAGAATTAATAGATTATCTCCTATAAAACTAAAGACAGGGCGCAGGGCAGTTTGCACCACGGTCACGAACGTAAGCCCCTACCTCGCTTAAGAGCATTGCGATTTTTATTGCACTCTAAAGCAATTTCTCAAAAAGAACTTAACGTTTTTACGCATTCGCGCCGCGCACCGTAGTCTTCGCCGTTTCTGCGTTAGGATTGTCACTGCTTAGTCATACAATCGACACAAAGAAGCGGATCCCGTGCAGGAGAGAAGCTACAACCAGCGGGAAGCCGATCCATCCACCATCCACAAGGAATCAACGGGAACAGCAGCAGGAACCACAACAGGGTATTGGTTAATAAAGATATTAAAATAATTTTGTTTTTTTTATTTGTGTTAATTAATACTAACAAAGCCCTCCATTCTATCGGATTCTCAACTTCCAAGCCTTAATCCCGCGGGGTGTGAGGCTGCACCTCGGTGAGAGTCCGCTCTTTCTTTGCATAGCATCGTAATTTCTGACCCTAATTTCAATTAACCTCACTAAGCGCCATGGTGAAACATGGCAAACCGGGCTTCCGGGCTTCGGTCGTCCCTTTACCTTCTCCGCCTCCTAGTTCCCCGCCACCTGGACCCGTAACATCACCTCCTTCCCTAACCTTTGCAACTGTCTCCGCATCCCCATCTAAATGAGAGAGGACATCTTATATGTCCTCTATAGCCTCTTCCTACATCCCGCTCACCGCTAAACCCGTGCACCCTATTACCACACCCTCAACTTCCGTCTCCGCTTCAGCACAAACCCACCGCTAGACCCGTACCTAAACCTTCCTCTCCCACTTCCCGTTATTGAATTCGCAATATTCCCGCGGGTTTGAATACGCAAAAATCCTTTTTCCAAGCCCTCGTGCCTCTCCGTCTTCCGTGGCTGAACGTAAAGCTCAACCACAACCACACCTGCCTCCTTGAAACGAGCGAGGCCCTTCCTGCTGCGATGCAGCGTACAATGCAGCATCACCTCGGTGAGCCTGCATTGACGCTGACGCAGCTATCGGGTCCCCGAACGTCCGCCCCTACCTTAACCCCAACCCTAAACCTATGTCCTTTTCCTGCGCCATTCGTGGCGTAGATAAGGATATCCTTCCGGAGGAGATCCGAGCTTCCGTTGACCTACCCCGGGTCACGAAAGCGATCCGGATCATCTCCAAATCCACCAACGCTCCTATCCTTATCACCCCTTCCCAATCCACCCTCAACCACCTCCTAACCAACGGTGTTTACCTTTTCGGTAGACACTACGCTTGCGAGCAATCCCGCATCCCCAATCCTACCCTGAAATATTGCTCCACTTGCACGCAGGTGGGGCATATTTCCGTACCCTCCGTTGCCTTACCTGTGGTGAAAGCCACAAAGCCTCTTCGTGTACACCCGTGAATACGCCAAAGTGTAACAACTTCGGTGGACCTCACGCAACGTACTCCTTTTCGTGCGCGACTCGTCATGCGATCCCTACCACCGCGGCAGCGACTGTCATTCCCAAACCACTTCCTCCTTCCACGTCAGACACCGAGGATGACCAAAACCTCCGGTTTCCATATCCGACTTCATCGCCTCCCTTACACTCACCCTGATACAACTATTTCCTGAGCGTAGGGCCGATATAACGAAAGCTGTTGACTATACGTCCAGGGAATATTTGAAACGCCGTACTAGGGTCAACTTTGTTGACAATAGTGTAGCAATCACCACCCACAACATCCGATTCTAATCATATACCTAACCTCTCACCTAATTCCTCTCCTTCACCTTAAGTACAATGGATTTAATAATAGGTACAATCAATGCGAAGGGTGTCCGCCGGAAGCGCCCCCTCATTAAAAATTTATTAGCCACAAACCAAATCGAAGTCCTAGCAATCACCGAAACAAAACTAACTACCCGATGTACCCTTGACTTTGCCTCCTATAATTCTTTCCTTCAATTTAGCTCCCACAATGGTTTGCGAGGCACAGCCCTCATAATAAAAAATTCATTTCCTGCCACCCCTTATCTTCCTCCGCCGCACCTGCAGCATCTCGAATGTGTTACTGCAAAGGTGCACTTTCCCCTTCCCGTCACCCTTTTCTGCTATTACAATCCTCGCGAAGAAGCTATTTCTAACGACCTACTTGACCACATCTCCACACTGCCCAATGCTATCCTCCTAGGAGATCTTAATGCCCATCATATCCAATTTGGAGATTTCACAACCAATAGAAACGGTATCCGCCTAGCCCACAATATCCTCACTCTACCACTGCTCCGAATAAGGAACACCAATCCCACCTTCATTGGTCATCAAGATGCCTCTATAATCGATCACATTATATGCACCGAGTCACTAATACAACATATGTCCTCCGATTGCCACCTAGGTTAAACCATCACTTCGGACCACCTGACTCTCCTAGTTGAAACACCCCTCGGCCCCGTCCCTCCCACCCACATTATTCGTAAAGACTTCCACAACGCCGATTGGAATGTATTTGGCGAATACATCTCCAATAACCTTCAGGCTTACGATATTCACACCCCAACGATGTCGAGAGAGCGGTCTCCGACTTAACTTCCGTTATCGCGGAAGCGGTCGAAGCCTCAATCCCCTTAAAATCAATAGATATCTCCCTAAAACATCTCCCACAATACATCGTAGCCTTGATCAAAGGGAAGAACGAGTATATCGCGAATTTCTGAGATCAAGGGACCCCGCTCTCAAGACCGAATATAACCGATTACACGCCCTAATTCGGCATGAAACTAATACCTACACCGAGAGAAAATGGGTCCAGGCCACCTCCAATCTCTACTATAGAGATGGCAAAAAGTTCTGGCACACCTTCAATATTCTCACCAAAAGGAAAACCAAACCCAAGTCCCACCTAACCGATCCTCCTAATCTCCACCGATCAAGACAAATCTGAAATTTTTCGCCACCACCTCCAATCTGTCTATACTTCACCTAACGATCTCTCGTTCGACGACGACTTTAAAAATCGTCTAGAGTAAGACCTTGAGGATTTCAAAAACTCCGAATTGCCCGAGAAAATTCTGGATGAGAATGACCCGTTCTTCTGCCCAATTACTCTAACTCAAACCCTCAATTATTTCCAAAAAGGCAAAATATCTGCTCCCGGACAGGACGGTCTCAACCGACTCATACTGAGACACCTGCCACCTCCTGCTATCAGACGCCTAACACGCATATATAACAAATGCCTCTTCCTCTCTTACTTCCCGACGGTGTGGAAATGCGCCTCGACCGTCATAATCCCCAACAACTTCTCAGACCTGACAGATCCCCCATCGTACAGACCAATCTCCCTCCTCAGACGCCTAGGGAAATGCTTAGAGCATATCCTAGCCCGAAGGCTGAGAGATCACAAAGAATCCAATAACCTATTACCCGACAGCCAATTCGGCTTCCGATCCAATAGAACCTGTCAGGACCCATTGCTAAAACTCCTAACGGAAACATCACGTGCATTTAACCATCGTTACTGTAACCTTGCCGTGTTCTTAGACATTAAGCAGGTCTTTGACAGAGTGTGGCATGCGGGTCTAGTTCACAAAATCCGAGAATTAGGTATCCCCTCGAGCTCACGCAGCTCCTACTGTCGTATCTAACAGATAGGACAGTACGAGTCCGAGTGGATTTATCCCTCTCAGAAAGTTTCACCCCTCAAGAAGGCGTACCCTAGGGTGCTGCCTTGGCACCTATCCTATACCTCATTTTCGCCAATGATATCCCCAACGTAACCACACCCGGAATATCCTTGGCGCAGTTCGACGACGACACTGCCTTCTGGACAGCCAAACTGTTAACGAAAAACACATCCAACAGTTTGTCCAGAACCCTACAGAACTTCTCCAATTGGGCCAATCAATGGAGAGTTTTCATAAACCCTACCAAAACCCAAGCCATTCTATTCCGGCACCCTAATTATACCCGACACAAATTACTTTCCAAGGACGAGGTAACCATTTCTCTGCAAGAGGAACTGTTGCCTCTTCGCTAGCAAGTAACATACCTAGGAATCACATTCACCAAAAACCTTAGCTGGAACGCTGATCTGAAAAAACCCTAAACAAAATGCAAATCCGATCCAACCTCTTGGGCGCCCTTAGGGGACGCATAGGCGGATGTCAACCCGAAACCCTTCAACACACATATAAGACATTTATACTGTCCGTAATAGATTACCGTGCTCCATTCTACGCTACTCTAAAACCCAAAAACCTAAAATCCATAGCCTCATGTGATCGCCGAGTCCTACGGAGAATACACCGGTTACATTATAGAACTCACAATGAAATCACCATTCAATACGCTAACATCACACCTATCACCCAACGGCTACAAAAACTTTAATTAAACTACACCCACCGTAGGATATTCGGCGCCACATAAGCTACCCAAAACGTCCTCCGCATTCCATATACGGTCCTAACCCACATACAATACCTAAGAACCCACAGGAGAAAACCCAAAAATAAATTCAAATACCCTCAACTATCTTGACCCAGAATCTCGAAAACCTCCCCGAGGAATTTGAAAACCTCCTAGATAATATCCCTTACGCCCTTAGATAAAATCGAAGACAACCACTGCAACGACCAAGGGATCGATAACACACACCACACACCTCACTCACACGACCCATTTACACACTACTCGTACACACCACACATACACACGCAATCCAAACAAAAAATAATATTGTACTAATAATAATTGTTTTTTTTGCAACCATCTAAACACTATACACTACATTGTATGCACTAATACAATATACACAACTATATAACACCACTAACACAAGGAAGACCCAGGGCTGAAGAGGAAGCAAACTCCTGAACAGTCCGCAGGAATAAGTAATGAGATAAGCCATACTAACAATAAGCAGTCTAACTAATAAGCATACGAAACTAACAAAAAAAATACAGACCACCCCTTTTCATCAGCATTCTCCGTTCAGTCACTCAGTGCGCCCTCATGTGTTCCAAGACACCAAGGCTTACTGCTGCTTCAATCTCTGGCCACCTGCATGTAAGTTAATTACACAACTATACATATACACTAGTAAACGACGCTACGGTGGGGGATATTCCCAACGTTGTCTTTTACTTACTCTATCGGGAAGAAAGGTTGGCTGCCTGAATTCTAACGATCGCCAGGATATCAATTAATCAGCGCAACGGGTTGCGGCCCACAATCTTTTAGTTGATATTCAACACATATTATACACAAACTCACACTAACACGCCGTACTACTCTACTTAAAAAACGTGCAGGGTGTCTACAAGTCTAAAGCGACACGACGCCCGCAATTACACCATATTTCAGCCTACCAGCTCCATAAAGTGCGATAGCTTTCGCCAATATTACGTACAAGTCAGTGTTACATTTCAATCTCACCTAACGTAATTACCAATTTAAAATTCTTACTTCCTGGCCGAAGTCGTGACAAAGCACTCATTGCAGGTCGTACGTCACGACAACCCAGAATTAAAGAATTAATCCTTATTTAACCCTACCTGTACCAGAAAAACGTTCAGTGTATCCTGCCTACCTGATAAACACTCCTGAAAACTAAACATTCCCGAAAGCTTAAATACCTTAAAACCGTCCCCATCTAAAGGCCATGTAGCTACTACCGTCGCTATCTTAGTCAGACGTGCAAAGCGTATCCAAGTGGCCAACGTATCACGAGTTTCCGCACCCAGTACATTCAAAACGAGAGTATTCATATTTACTTTCACAGAGCCAAAAGCTCCTTACCATAAAATCTCTACTAATTACTAAACAGTAATTTTTTAACCGCTTGGCATCACCGCATGGTTCTATTGCAGTGATAGTGTCGCGCGCTACTACGACTAAAACCCCTCACTCTTCTACCTCCAAGTGCATTTCATGGAACCATCTTTCTAGATATCTTCGTCATGAAAGCACCGAGTGCCTAGTATCTCTCTCAATTAATTCCCCTTCTTTGTCTCTCTCTTTCTTCCTTCTCTTTTATTTTGGCATAATTGTTTACCCCATCCACTTTAAAGGAAAGGGCAACTCCCTTTTTGCGTTTCTTAGTTATTATAAGCGCCTCATTTTTTTCTGGTGCTAAATTGAGCTTGTTTTCAGTCATCCACTTTCCGATTCGCTTCAGGTTTTCATTTGTGTTATTCACTAGGTCCCTTTCACTTTCCGCCGTTACCATTAGCGCCAAATTATCTGCGAACGCAATGGTTTTTGCTCTACCCTGTACTTTAGTCTCAAGAACATCATTGTACAGTATGTTCCGCAATATGGGACCCAATACAGAACCTTGTTGTACGCCTGCTTTCACCTCAATTTTCTCGTGCTTAGTTATTTGTATGTAACGATCCTTCAGGTAGTCGGAGATGATATTTATGAGGTATTCAGATATATTTCTCTCTTTTAGCCTTCGTAAGATTATAGTCCAGTTCTCCGTATTGAAGGCATTTCGGACATCCAATGTCACTAGCACATTCCAGTTCTTCTCCTCTTTCTCTAGTCCATCCTTTATTACTCCAATTGCTTGCAGCGCCGATTTACCCTTTATGAATCCATATTGTCGTTTAGCCCATCCTCCTTTCCTTTCTATTTCTGCTTCGAGCCTTTGTTCTATCAATGCCTCGCACAGATTACTTATTGTGTTCAGGAGGCAAAGCGGTCTGCACGTCTTAGGTTTCTCTGGATTACTCTCTTTTGGAATTAGTACCACTTTAGCCACCTTCCATTCTTAAGGGAATCTCTGTACTTTCAACAGCTGGTTCAATACTCATAGCAGCCACTCTTCATCTATCGTCGGCGCTTTCTTTATGGCTTCTGATGGGATTCCGTCCATTCCTGGAGCCTTCCCTACCTTCATTGTACCTAAGGCCTCTTTTAATTCTTCAGCCGTAAATAGTGGGACTTCACACGTTCTTCTCTGGTATCGATTCATCTCATACTCAGGATGAGGGAAAAGCTGTTTCACTATCTCCCTATCCCTTGACAGGGATTTCATAAGGTACTACATTCCTAATTCCTTTAATTGCGATTTCATACCCATCTCCCCAAGGGTCCCTGTTCAATTCCGATAGTAGATTCGTCCATGCTCTTTCTTGGATTCTCTTATTAGTTTTCGCATTCGTTACTCCCGCCCTTTTATTCATCAGTAGTACTACCTCATCTACCCTTTTATCCTTTATCCACTACTCCCCTTGCACGTTTTTTTTGTTTGGTTCACTGATGATAATAATATCCATTTCTTCCTGTTTAGGTGTGGCATAGACCATATCATTAGGTGCTCTCCCCCTCCCCAAATTTGCTTGTGTTACCTTAAAGCTCATTTGATCTGCTTCTGTTGCTTCATCCTCCTCGAGCCCGTATTCCCTCTTTTCTCATTTTGTGCAATATCCCTCAAAAGTAGGGACACTTAATTTGATCCGCCCTATGGCCACCTGCTTTACTCTTTGTACAATAATCCTTATTTCCACAATCTTTACCCCTATGCCCCGTTTGGCCACATCTACTAAATTCTTCCCCCGGTCTATTTTCGACGTGCACTCTCGACTTTGTGCCCATACTCCAAACACATCTTACTATATGCACCCTTTCTTTCACCGTACATTGCACTCATCCTATCCTTAGTTTGCATTGCTTTATTATTGGCGTTACTTGACCTCTTGGTACTTCCACTACTGCCGTTTGCTCTATCTACCTCTCTTCAGCGAATTTATATTTATGTCGGACTCGCTTAACTGCGTCTCTCTTGCTATTGTTTGCCTAAATTCCTCCGCTTCTGTAGCTGTGTCTCTTCTCATTACATATATAACTGTTTTTCCAGTTGACCTAGTTCCTACGTTTACATCGGTAATTCTGTTTCTTATTTCTCGCTCGTGTGTATGCTATTTCCTGACCTTCTTCCTGTTTTCCGGACTTTTCTTGTCTTATGTATATATATATATATATATATATATATATATATTAAGATCAGTTATTTTAGTGTGTGTAAACATGCAGTTTATGCTATTTTCACAGAAATTACGCTGTCCGTTGTTCCTGAAGGCCTCACGCCTATACGCCGCTGACCGAAAAGAGATCAGGTCAATCCCCTTTGTGGATGGTAGATGGTTATTATACTTGGAATATATGTTTATTTTTTGCGTTATTTGAGCGTATAAACTTGTTATGTTGGTTTACTAAGTCATCTTTAAATATTTAAGTTAGCTTAGGTGTGAATATTTATAGTTTAATAGGTAGAATATATGTATAAAATCCGTTTATGTTTATTGATTAGTGTGAAAAAGCCTGGTAACAAAAGATTGGATCCAAGTAACGAACCATACCCCTTCCATTTTGACACCGACTTGAGCTAGAGCCGCGATAAATAAAATAAATTATGAAGCAAGCAAAAGACGCTTACATAAATGACACCTAAACGTGGGGCAACGAAAATATAGATCGTTACCAGAACACACTGACCGATAAGCAATTTATTTTACAGAAAGAACCGAGTGGACACTAGAAGTGGACCAGAAAATAATATAATTAACCTGTTTCATTTCCAGATAGACTAATAGTTTGTTACAGAATGAGCTTACCGAAAACCCAGAAGAAACGGACACGATGGTAGGCTGGATCTACTACCTGAAGAAGGAGGAGTTAGCCGAAGATGCCCGCAAATACAGAAACGTTGACACACTTAGAACGTGTTTAATTAAGTATATACGCACCGGAGAAGGCCAAGTAACGGTTCCAGCCCCAGAAATGATCAGACTCGTCACCACCGTAGAAGACTCAGTTATCGCCGGAATCAGACGCGTCGATCCGCGACCCGATCCATTCCTAGAACGGATAAAGGGACTACTAAAAGAAAACAACCTGCTGTGGTACCGAAATAATTAGCGATCCTGGAGGACCTGGCAAGATTTTCTCGCCAGTTTTAATTTAAATTTTTTCCCCCGAGCCCCAAGACATCGATTTCAGCTGGAAGAATAAATCCGTAACCGACTACAAAACCCACGGGAAAATCCGCAGAATACGTCTCCGCCATCCTCACACTAACCCGCCGCCACGGAGCAATGTCTAGAGGCGCTCAACTACAACGCATCTATGACAACCTGAGAGTAGAATATAAATACTACATCCGCCAACGAGATTTCACGGACTTGCCCGGATTGCTTCAGTTAGCCACGCTATTCGAAAAGCTACCTACCAGGACTAATATTCAGCCAGCCAACCCCAGTCGCCCGAAAGTGTTCTGATCCCTATGACGGATTTACAGCCAGCCCTTACACCAAAGGTTACAGTTAACACCGGAAGGAGGACCGAACCAACGATAATGCCGTATAAACGCAAAGAAATGTGGAAAAATCGGCCATAGAAAGGATAAATGTAGAGGCCTCTCAAAGCTTTCTGTTCCCGATGTGGAAACAAAGATGTATTGTCACGAGACTGCCCTGTACGCTGTCGGAACACTTCATACTCAGGAACCTTTAACAACACCGGCTCAAACATCTCGAGTCCGCACAGCACCAAAGGAATGGGACACCTGGCTACAGACCGTAAAAGAATTCAATAAAAAAGAAACCGAGAGTTCTCTGGAACATACGTGCCGACTGTATATCTTTCCCGCAACCATAGAGAAGCAATCCCTCCAGATACCCGGATACTACATTCCTCAGCTATCCACAAAAGCCGTACTCGTGTTAGATTTTCTCGAACATGTGCATCCTACGATACACCTATTAAACAACGTTATTATCCGCGCAACCCGACCATGCAGGAAATAATGAACAAAGTAGACCGTATGTTAGCAGAAGATATTATAGAACCGTCCCATAGCCACTGGAGTTCCCCTGTGGTCCTCGTGCAGAAACCCGCCAGATCGCGTAGATTCTGTGTATACTACCGAAAAGTCAACCAGGTCATCGTCAAAGATGCTTACCTACTCCCCTACATCCAGGGAATATCAGAACAGTTACGTGGAGCCACGTAAGCACATTGAATTTAAAACAGGGATATTGGCAGATTCCACTGGAGGAGGATAGCAAGACACTCGCCGCGTTCACTGTACAAGGATTATGCCAATTTAAAGTTTTCCCTTTCGGACTTAATTCAGCCCCCGCCTCGTACGTTCCATCGATTCGTGGTCACTATTATCGGCCCAGAGATGATCGGACGAGCTTTCCTTTACCTGGACATCATCGTCATAGGAAGGACGTTCCAAGAGCATTTGAAAAACCTCTGGGAAGTATTCCATAGACCCTGGGTCAATGGACTCCACATCCAGCAAGATAAATGCTACTTCTGTCAACCTGAACTAGAATATCTAGTCAGGTCACAGGGAATTTTACCCGATCCGCAGAAAATTATAGCAATCACTCAAATC
The DNA here is from genome assembly GCA_036346205.1 of Vesta saturnalis. Classification (NCBI taxonomy): domain Eukaryota; kingdom Metazoa; phylum Arthropoda; class Insecta; order Coleoptera; family Lampyridae; genus Vesta; species Vesta saturnalis. Next base: position 2,558,560 of record JARFJB010000513.1, read on the forward strand.
CCAGCCCCCGCACCGTAAAACAGCTGCGTGAATTTCTTGGACTCGCATCTTAGTATCGAAAATACGTTAGCGGTTTTGCTCAGTTAAGCCTGCCCCTCATGGAATTGCTGAAGAAAAACACCAAATACCGCTAGACCGAAGTACAGTAACGCGCTTTCGTCGCTATTAAAGAAGCATTAACCGCTCCTCCCGTGTTAGCCTGCCCTGATTTCTCCCAGCCTTTCGTACTACAAACAGACGCGAGTGCCACCGGAATCGGAGCCGTTCTTACACAGGGACAAGCCCCAGGCGAACATGTAATTGCGTTATCATTTGGGCCCTGACCCCGGTAGAAAAGAATTATTCCACCTCAACTTTTCTTTATGAAGCATTTAAATACGAATCAAAATTGCATTAAAAATTAATTACATAAGATTGAAAATGCTTAAACTGTATTACGATATTTTTATAGAAACTTTGGAATGTTTTTCAAGTTTACATCTGGATGTCTATTAACCTCTACCTGACATGAAATTTTAAACGTCCATCTGACGTAGGTTATTATTTTTGTTTCTACAGTGATGCTTATTTTCGTTATGGACGTATTAAAAAAGAGGTTGCATAATTATCCTAAAAAAAATATTGTTAAAATTATTTCATTTCTTTCAATTTTCACTGTGTAGGTTGGAAGGTTGTGTGTTGTTCCACACGTTTCAGTTTTTTAGTATAAACACACTCACTTCATTTCTGCGTTCCCAATCAAATTAATTTATCAAGTAGAAACGTCAGTGCTGTCAACGAAGTTAGGGAGGTGCTTGATAAAAGTACCTAACTTTTAACGAAATTATGTATGGCATGCTTGTGTTGTGGCAAAAATTCCACTCGTGGCTTATTTTCTACCTAATACTCTTGTCCCATAGATAATAAGTACGCCATTGTGTAAACAAGCACAAAAATAGATGAAAACGTTTTTTAAGCCTGGAAACATGAAATTTATAGGAAAACAACGTAATTTAAGATGAACAACTCTTTCTCAAATATTTAATAATTTAAGTTTACAAAAATTAAGGTATTCTGACATAACTCTTGTGCCTGTACAGTACGAAGTGTTGGATTAAAAACAAAGTATAAACAAGCAAACCTATCATTCCTAAAACGAATTTGGTTGGATTACCAGAAATAGAGACCCAGTCATCTGAAATAAACAATGATTAATAACAAATTTATCTTACACAAATGTGTTATCACTAACTATAATTGTAAGCGTCCAATATCATTTGGAATGTACTAAATATGCCCCCAATCAAAGCAAGAAAAACAAGTCCACTGCTCCATCCTTTAGTACTTTTCCTTTTGTAATTCATATACGCCTGAAATAAAATATAATATAAATAAATAATAGTTCAAAGATCATTAGTCTGACCTGCGGTACGTACATTAGTAATGCAATCGCTAGTTTCAAATACGAACAATAATATAGAAAATCTAACCAATCTAAAAAGTCTAGTTTTTGTAGTACAATACATGCAGTATAAAACACTAATGTTAAAGATATTAAACTTTTAGTAGTGGTAGAAATTTTTTGATTGCCCTTTTCATAAATACAGCATTGATACACTGTTAATGCAACGGCCATTATGCCGTGCACACTGTAAACAACGTCATTTAGTTTAACCGGAATTAAACCTCGTGGATGACGTCGGAAATATTCCATCTAAAAGTCTTTATAAATAATGTTATCTAATTTAAAAAAATAGATTTACCTGGACTTCGGAATTAAAGTACAAACCTAATGTAAATATTCCAAAAGAAAGATATCCAACCACTTTTAAGGCCATATAGTCGAAGTTTAAACCAATCACACTAAAAAAAATTAATGGAATAACATACGATTTATTTTGAAAGCTAACCATTTAGTTTCAAAATTTTTGTATAATTGTGGATAATGTGCGCATCCCCATACAATCATGAAAATCCATCCAAACACTTGTGATAAAATTGATATGAACTTACTCTTGTGCACATTAACGGCCAAACGTAGGGTGGTTACGCTAAAACAGACACACACACGTAATTAATGTTAGACATATACAAGTTTGTAACACAGATAATCGGTACTCCCAAAAAACAAAGCACACCTACTTCCTGTTATACTTCTTAAATAACCAATGATACGGAATAACTTCCGCAAACATTACAATAATAGAAAAAAATGTATGCTACGATTTGAAAATCACTTTGGGCACTTCTTGTTTTTTGTTGGTTAAATTTCTAATTCTTTATTGTTGCAATCGTTTGTTCGTTATTTTTTGTCGTTTCTTTGTTATTAGTATTTTCTCAATTTAATTTTTAATTTAAATGTGATGTTAGCGAGAAGCTTAAAACAAACGTTAAAAATAGCTGATAAACACCAATAAACGACGAAGAAACGATTGCAACCAAGAATTTCAACCTGGGGGTTTAACTTCACACCGGTGGTTTTTGATTGAAATCGAATATTTTATTAACTTTATAAGTTTCACCAGTAATTGTAGCTGTCATGTCCAGTATTTAGGTTGGAAGATAAAACATGTTCTGTTTAGATAATAAAGTTTAGATTCTTTCGTGAATATTGATAAACTGTTGCACATTATCCGTTTTGCGATATAACCTAAATTGTGGAAATTTATAATTAGAATGAGTGCAGAACAGTCTATGACGTCATCAGTAGTAGGGGAGGAGTGGCGGATGGTTGTAGACGGGGCGGGGGCGGGGTGGGAGTAAGGAGTGGGGGTGGCGGTGGGGTCCAGGTGTTGGGGACGGAGTGGGAGCAAGAGTGGGGGTAGTCACGTGATCGGCGGCCATTTTGTGGGCGTGGCTTGTCGGTCATTTTTATTTTTGCGGTCATGTCGTACATTTTTGTAATTTTTATGAAGGGAAATTTGAACATAACATTCTAATAAGGGGGGAGGGGTCTTTAAGGAATCAAATCAGTTAATTAAATCAATCTCAAGCAGATCAACCTCAATCAAATCAAATCAATCAATATCAACCTAAGCAATCTCAATCAAATCAATCAAGGAGCTTACTTTGTAGATAAGGCTAACCAACACTCAGAGTTGGTACTTTTCCTAAACGTGAGGGCACTGGCGTGGGAAAACACTTGGTCAACCGCAAATCAATCTCAATCAACCTCAATCAAATCAATTAATCTAATCATAACTTCCAGCTTGCAAAAATTTAATTTCTAAAATACCGGTTTGCTTTAAGTTACGGCTTGCAAAAACCAACTATCAATTCAAATATACCTGTTTCGTTTAACTTATAGCTTGCAAAAACCAACTTTCAATTCATAAATAGTGGTTCGATTTAACTTACACCTTGCAAAAACCAAACTTTCAAGTTAAAAATACTGATTTGGTTTAACTTACAGCTTGAATAAACCAACTTTCAATTCTAAAATACCGATTTAATTTGTTACAGCTTCCAAAAACAGACACTCACACTCACACTCACACGCACGCGCACACGCACACGTACACGCACACGCACACGCACACGCATACGCACACGCACACGTACACGGTACACGCACATGCACACGCACACGGTACATGCACACGCACACGCACACACGTACACGTACAGACACACACAGATACAAACACGCGCGCGTACATGCACACACAGACACACATACAGACTTATTTCAACATGCTGACCACCGTAATTGGACAGACAAGAAATCGAAACAAAGCAATGCGTTTCTAATAAGATTCCTCACACAATCTAGTTGTGCACCCACTCAAATTAACGTGTGCACTATTGGCGAGTTTTGCATACAGTAACAGACATACGTTATACAGTTAAATTAGTAAAAATTCGTATACAATAACAAATGTAACCAAACCTGGAATCAAGCCTCTACATTATTTTACATACAAAGACCGTCTTATCGGAAATACCTCTGTCATAAGGCTTTATAAACAAGTGTGAACACACTAAGTCGTTATTGAAAATGGAGAAAGGTCTGGGGACAAATAAACAAGCTGACTTTCAATTCCAATTTTGATAGTACATCTGTGATTTGAAACTAATATCGATTCCACCTCGTAAGGCAACCATAGGACGCTGTGTTTTGTCTTACCAAATGTTCACAATTATCATCTCTACAGAACTATAGAAGTAATTCCGTAACACTGTAGATTAACGGTTTAAGGTATGGCACACTCACTTTCTGCGTTTTGTTTATAAAAACGACAATATAAAGTACTTAAGCAATCATTAATATAAAGTAGTTGTTTTCTGGATTTCCCAGTTGTGAACACAATAACAATCATTCAATATTCCAATGCCCCTAGGGGATTTTCGTATAAACACACTAACTACCTAATTACGTGACCTTGACATAACGTAAAATACAGACAGACAAGACGACTTTCATTTACTATTTTGATATTTTGATTTAACTTACAGCTTACAAAACCAACTCTCAATTCAAAAAAGTCGACTTTCGTTTGAAATTTTGATAATAGACTTCATACCAATTTGACTTAACTTACAGCTAGCAATAAACCAACCCAAAATTCAAAAATAAGGAATTGATTTTACTTACAGCTTAAAACACCCACACAAACACGAACACGAAAACGAACACGAGCACAAACACAAACAAAAACACAAACACAAACACATACACAAACACAAACACACACACACACACACACACAAACACAAACACAAACACAAACACAAACACAAACACAAACACAAACACAAACACAAACACAAACACAAACACAAACACAAACACAAACACAAACACAAACACAAACACAAACACAAACACAAACACAAACACAAACACAAACACAAACACAAACACAAACACAAACACAAACACAAACACAAACACAAACAAACACAAACAAACACAAACACAAACACAAACACAAACACAAACACAAACACAAACACAAACACAAACACAACCGCGAACGCGAACGCGAACGCGACCGCGAACTCGAACTCGTGTGTGTGTGTATCACGTGTCGCTGTTATCATTAATATATTTCCGTTCGCCAGACATTCAGTACGATTTACCCTGACCGACCATTTAGTAAAGGAGAAACCCAGTGAATTACCTTAGAAAATTCCCATTTTTAGTGAAAATATAATTTGACAAAACCCAAGCAGTAGTTAAAATTTTTCACCCTAGGAAACAAAAATGTTCTAGTTTCCCTCTCAGAGAGGCCCAGTTCATTACGAATAAGTCTCTAACCCATGGCAGCATTAATACTATACATGTACTGAATATATGTTCTATAATTAATTTCGAATAGTTTACACAATATATTTATCCAGAAGTTATAGGCATAAGAGTTTGCTTGAGTAAATTAGATTGTCCCGTTTGGCTCCTGTCGTGTAAATAACTTCTAATTCCACATTAAGGTCTAACCGTCCACAAATTATGGTAGACCAATCTGGGTGTAAATATATTTTACAGCTATAAATTATTTAGAAGTGTGATGAGTAAGAAATAAAACAGGGTGTCCTGCGAGTTAAGGTACAACATTTTTACGACTTGTTCCTAAGGTAAGCTTGAATTGAAAATGTCTTTATGAACGTGGTCTGCAGATCCTTCCGTATCAAGATGACACTTAATTTTAATAGTGTTAAAGGAGTAAGAACCACATCGCCACAAGCAGTGCTACGTTTTGTTAATTATTTCACTAGACTCAGTTAATATCAAGTTAAGCAGTGCCACGTTTTGTTTACTTATTTTGACAGTTAGACAATATTTGTTTGATAATCTTAGAGCAATGGAATCATTTCCAAATGCTAAAATAACACGTTCATCAGTAGCTGACCATGCACACTCATTAAGCTGAAATCGATTAAAATAAAAAGACTAAGCGACAGGCAGTAGTGCCCCTCCCTCGTTGCTTGTGGCATTGTTGACTGTTTACTAATATTTTCGCCCATGTAGAGAGTAAATCGTGGACAAACGTGGCACGATAGACCCCAGAGAAATTGTTATAAACGATACCGGGGTTTACAGACACGGGTCCAGATGACCTTAAAACCACCTCTAATTCCATTGTTACTGTTAAACTAACTCGTTCTTATTGATTTTAAATGTATATAGATGAACATGTAACCTGAGGAAGCGTAGTCACTCGCGGGTAGGTTACCGATCACTTTGTTATGATTTATTTGCAGCTGACCCTTGCAAGGCTTTGTTTTAGTAATGTTTTTTCGTGTCTTTAATTCAGCCAGTTTATTTAGAATTGTTTGTCTACGAACTGATTTTTCTTAATATATGTAATTTATTGTAATTGCACGTATGTATTTCTGTGCTTTTATTAACCACACAATTCTGTATGTGTAAGTTCCTTGCCTATTTTTTTGTTCTTATCTAAGTGCAGTTAAACTGTATTGCAGTTACCTTGTTGTTACCTGTTTATCATATTTTATGCATACCTTAGCCTACATTATTATTTTCTTGATTGGTTGTATAAGGCCATATGTTCGGTATTACAATTTTTGTCCTGATTTATTTATGACGCAGTTCTGGGTATGATTTCACTGTTTCTTTCTGTGTTTATGTGTAGCTAAACTGCTTTTTATTATTATTTTTTTCCATTACTAAATTTTATAACGTTGTACACACTTTAACCTGATTCAATGGAGTTTCGGTATCTATTGAACCCTTTCATTTTTTTTGTTATTTGATTTATTAATGTAATTGTGCAATTACTTATGTATTAATAAATTGGGTTTTCTTGGGGGTTCTTTCCCAATTTAGCACATTTACGGGTTGAAGCATCATTGCGAACAGCTCGTTAATTCTAATTTGAGTAGTTTCATTGTTTACTTGTCCCACACGATGCAACACTTAATCTCATCCAATCCTATGTCATTCACATAACACAGCGTAGCTACCACTAGACAGTCAATTCTCTTTATCAGATTTGAATTTTGCGAATAATTAAATATTAGACTTTTTCTTGAATTTTCCTTAATGCGAATAAGTTGAATATTACGCCCTTAAAGGTTTTATAGTTTTTAATTATTGAGAGTAATTTCAAATTACACTTTTAAGGTTAGGGTACCTTGGGACACTACAAGCTGATAGCACCGGTCGAAAATTCAGTGCGCATTATTATACGAAAACATAGACAAACGGAGAATGCGCAACTGGTTAGTCTATTCCATTATAAAAAACTGTGTATATTGTTATTGTTGCAAACATTTTAGTTGCTCTTTTAGTTTTCTTTCCACACTTTAGAAATTATTCAACTACTAGTCCAATTTGATCCAATAATGGAAGAGTACGTTCGCAGAGTGCTTAAAAAACAGGATGCTAAAGTTCACTACCTTGAAAAAGATATCCCAAACGAACTGATCTATCTTTTACATTCACATATTAAATCACATATTATTGACGAAATTATGCAATACAAATAGCATTCCGTTATTCTGGATTATACTCCTGGTGTCAGTAAGATAGAGCAAATTATGTTTCTAGTTAGATATGTGTCTATTGACAAATCTCACCCCAATAATATTATCATTAAGATTAATGAAAGCTTTTTAGGCTTTCTTCCAGTTGAGAGAGTAATAATTTGAAAACTGCAAAATTGTGGTTAAATTTCCAGGATACGAGAGATTACGTCAACGGGTCCAGTATGAGAGGTGATAAATCAGGGATTGTATCCTTGATTTAGAGTGAGGGGGAAGTTAGGAATATTTTCGTTGCCATGTAGTAGCCACTCATTAAATTCAGTCGTCAGCGATACGACAATGCGTCCTTAGAAGCCGCAATTAAATGTACTTGATTTTGCTTCGTCAACCTTTAGATGGTCCGTATCAGGTTGGCTGCCGACAACTGCGACCGGAGCATTATGCATGCTTTACTTTAACCGATTAGTGTGCAGTAAACGTCGTAGAATGCTAGTTCTTTTCTGTGTAACGTCCTTCGCAGACCCCTCGTTCAAACTGTGGGAGAATTGGTTACGCGTTTTTCATTTTCTTTGTAATTTATTTTAATAATCAAAATGGAGTCTAAGTTTGGACCTTCTGGCCACCAATAAGGACCAAGTGCTGATAGTAATACGTGGTGGTATAGTAAAAAAAAAGGTCGCAGAAGAAGAACTACTCAAGTGTTTAGAAGATAGTAACAGCCAAGGATATTTGCCAGAATCCGACGATTCCGATTTTACCTTCGAATCAAATGCAGAAAGTGTTTTAAACACCAGGTTCTGGACCAACCTGCATCAAATTATCCTGGCCAGTCTTTGAATATCAGTTTTACTCCTACGAATCCATAGGTACATTTTCAGTGAAGAATGACAGGGACATTGAAGCGGTTCGCCTTTAAAAAGGGCTATTGGTACCAGTTCCACGTAAGGGACAACCTTCAGATTTTTGCAGCTTATAATTAACGACGTTTTTCTTGGACAAATTGTAGGTCAAACAAAGACCTATGCAAGTGAAGTGTTTCTTCGTAGTAAAACATGTTATAGTCGCGAATCACAAATTGAACAGTTACAAAAACACATAATACAGAATTAGTAACCCGATACGGCCCCAAATTCTAACAACTTTTCAGAAAGCTTGAAACATCTATGAACAAGCTAGCACTATAGGAGAATCACCTAGCCTTCCTCTGACCCATGCAAATGCGGCATAGCATACAAAGAAGAGAGAAATAGAAGATCACTCAGAAGCATAAGAACAATATCCACACGGGCATCAAGAATTATCGAACATGTCTGGAACGAATACGCAAAGAGCTTACGGCGCAACATGCGCAATAAACTACTGCGCAACCACGAAAAAGTTTAATGTGTAATATGTGCAATATATATATATATATATATATATATATATATATATATATATATATAACTCTTATACTTAATACAGAATAAAAATCATGCATAGACCAAAATTTTACAGTCTGTACAAAATGTTGCGTCGGGGTCAAATTACGGCGCATCTCCATCTGAATTGACATTTGTTAGACTAACCGCTATGGCATGCTTTACTTCACATAAAAAATTTGTCTGTGAAACCAGTATAATATTAAATAGTTGTTTAAATATTGTAATTAAACAGTATCTAAATCAAGAGTAATTTAAATTTAACCGAAATGTATAGTTTTGTTGTGAAACAACTATAATATTGAATAATTGTCAAATATTTTAATTAATCAATGTTTAAATCGAAAATAATTAAAATTTAACAGAATTTATAGTTTTTTTCAATAAAGAATTGTTTGCATTATTTTTTTAAGTTTGTTATGGGGTCATAGAAATAGTATAGTGGTGAACTCGTCGAAAACATTTTTTTAAGCTCGCGAACATTACCAAACTCGGCTTTGCCTCGTTTGGTAAACTGTTCTCTCTCTTAAAAAAATGTTACTTTCATCACTCGTTGAACAATATACTATTTTTGTTTCGTGTACCTATATTTCATTACCATTATTGAGTATCTCTGGTTTGTTTTGTGTGATAGAAATATATAAAAAACAATATTTTGCATAAATATGTTGGTATCATTTCATTACACAGCTAAAGTGTATAACACACCGATCGAAATGTTCGGCGTCCCTTGAAAGTTTTAAAAAAAGGACGCCTACTACTCCAATCTGAGTTCATCTGGTTTTTTTAATTTTGAGGCAAAAATTAACTAAAAGAAGAACTAAAACTGCAATTTACCTAATATACATCATAAACAAAAACAAATAAACAAATAAACTGTCGGTCACTACCAAAAATAAAATGCTCTTTGAAATATTATAGTTAAAAATTAGGTTTTCTAAATTATTCATGAAAATATTCACTAAAATTCGAGATATGGGGCTTCTCATCAGAAACTCTCATTTTGAATTTAGACATTGTTGTCAAAAATAAACTAATTTTGCTGAATACGTAAATTAAAAGTCTATATTCAAAATGAAGGTTACTGATGGTAAGCTCCATATCTCCAATTTTAGCCAATATATTCATGGATAATTTAGACAACCTAATTTTTAATTCCAATAATTCAAAGAACATTTTATTTTGGTACAGATGTGTGGATGATGTATTAGCTTGCTTCGTAGGTTGATCATCAGTTAGACTTACTTTTTAAATATATTAATAACTCATATCCAAAAATTAAATTCACATTAGAAGTTGAAGAAAACAACCCAATTAACGTTTTAGATTTGAAAATTAAGAGGATAGGCAATAAACCTAATTTTTCAATTTATAGAAAACCAACCCACACTGATGTCACTATATCTTTTAAATCCAATCACCATATGTCACACAAACTTAGTGCATACCACTCTATGGTACCCTTAGCATTGTCAGTTCCAATGGACGAAAATAATTTTAGTAAAGAAATTAGTATAGTTAAACAAATCTAATAATTACCCATTACATATAATAAATAAAATGACCGATAAAAAAGAAAAAAAGGTAGCACGTGAACTAATTTTTCCTAAAAAAAGCAAAGAAAGTAAAACGTATAAATAACTACTATGCTAACATTTCAAATAATATTTCAAAATTACTATCTCGAACAACACCTACTTCTGTCTCGTTTAAAAAGAAAGTGATGTAAGCACAATTTTATTAAATATTAAAACTAAAATACCTTTATTAAAGAAGTCAGGTACTTATATACAAATTAAAATGTCCTGAATGTAACGCAATCTATATCGGTCAAACACTAAGACATATTTAAGTTAGGTACAGTGAACACTTACGAGATTATAGACTACAACACACAGAAAACTCTCATTACGCCAAACATCTAATTAACACAGGACACTCACTCACATCAAACACAGACACAGAAATCTTACACGGTTGTGGCAAGAAACAAGACGTTGGCTTCTTAGTAGGATTTGAAATTAAAAGACTTCACTTCTGAACTGTACGGTATAAATTAATAATTTTATTGTGAGTCTTTTTTATGAAGCCAAAGGGTCTATACATATTCATACAAGAAAGAGTCCTATTATTGGCGGTTCCAATATTTAGATTGTATCAAGTAGCTGTCAACGAAAAATGTCAATTTCTTATCAATCCTGACGATGCGAAGTAGGTTCGTGAAACAATTGTATATTTCTTAAAGTTTCAATATATTGTGGTTTTCCTTTAACACATTTATGTTTTATTTTAATCTATAATGAAATGTTTGATTAGAAAATACAAACAGCTTCATAAAAAAAAAAATAATAACGAGAATGTCTGGTTTAATAATTAGGTTCACGTACTTGAAATCTTTCTAATGAATGTTATTTCATTTTACAAACATAAATAACTAGATTAACAGATTAAATATTATTAGTCCGTTTTGAGATTGACATTTCAGAACACCCTCTACAGAATGTAGTTAACGATGAAAAAGGCGACAAAATTTAATGATATTATAATACCTGTGCAAATGTGTAATTTTTAATTGTCAATGTCAATCGTAAAATTCCAATTCAGTAAGCTGTTGTAATTATCATTAAACGCACTAATGAAACCGTTTTTGACGATTATTTCGCAATAATTTATCTTTCTCAAAAATTTCACTACGCAGTGCAATACAAGACAGTTCGCTCAGTAACCAACTAGTCTGCATACACTCAATAAATATAAATTAACTAAAATATCGTTTTACCACAGATATCGCACATTATAAGGAAACAAATAATTTATAAGTAAAAGTAATACATACTCAATGCTGCCATTTGATACTGTAGCTATATCGAAGTGTCCAAGCCTAATTCCTTGAATAGTTAAATTATACGTATTATTTTCTTCATGTAACATAATTTTATGAGGAAAAACATTCACTTGGTCTTCTTCTACATCTAACAAAAGCATTGTACCAGAGTGGTTGAAATTTCTAGAAAATATAATCTACATTTAACGTAATTATAAATTTTCAACTTACCTTACGATTATACCCACTTCTGTTGTTTGATTTAACTCTAATAGAACATGGTGTCGAGTAAATGAAATAAAACAGTTAATGTTTTGTACACCTAAAAAGAATTATCAGTACATCTTTTTTAAATATAAAACTTACTTAAAAATGTAAGAAGTAATAGGCACAATTTCGTAGTCATTGAAGTTTTGTTATAAAATTAATATGAATGGTCAACTAAACCAATTCATTCATCTAAAGTCTTATTTAACTAATGCGAAAATAATTAAGCAGTGACCTTTAGCAAAGAAAATTTATCAATAACATGATCGTAAATATCAGAGTGAAAGTTATTTTTACAATACTTTGTGTATATAAATCAATTAGGTATTCTAACCTTTTTTTCTGTTAAATCAAATATTGGATCTAATAATTGATTATACTTCTTGGAAATATTGAAAATTCCCAGAATTTACGTTAATTATTTATTATCTCATATCTAGTATGTACAGTTTGCTCTAAAGTTTAATACTAATAATAGTAATACATTTATTATGTTAAGCAATTCAACAAAAATTACATACATTCATCATTAAAATACTAGACGTTAACATTTAGCTTAAATTTAACGTAAATAAAAATAAGTAAAAAAAAAACATTTTTAAAAAACGCCTTTATTTCCAAATGTACTAAAAAGAATAAAATAATTTTTTTATCTACCGATTAACATCAAACATTTTTGTGACTAAAAATAAAAGTGTGGGGCGCTCTTTGTAGTGCACTTCATTGTTTGAATGTAGGTTTTGATAGACTTTGTTGTAAGTATAAGATATCATGTATGCCCCACACTTTTATTTTTAGTCACAAAAATTTTTAATGTTAATGGGTAGATAAAAAAATTATTTTATTCTTTGAAATAAAAGCGTTTTTAAAAATGTTTCTTTACTTATTTTATTTTCTCTTTAGTCGCTTGGGTGTAAGTTCCAACAAAGAAAGAAACTCAATTTTTCAAGACCCTAGTTTTATAAACAAAAATTTCGAACTTACTTAGCCAATATAAACAGCTCAACCGGAGATCGGAAAATAGTTGATTTTTTTACCGAATACAAGCCCCACGGGCGCAGCCTCCTGATCTTGAACTCAACTTATTTGTGTGCATGGTCTTATGCTAAAAGGTTAAGTCCGGAATTTCAAGGCCCTAGCTTTATAAACAAAAATTTCGACCATATTTTGCCAAATTTGAGCCCCCTGACGAATTTCTGACAGTTGCGTGGAATCACAGAAACTGCTTTTTGCGTAACGTAAAGATGTCTATATAAATAGTGAGGATTTTTAAATGAACGAGCCGAGCTAGAAGCGTAGTGGTGACACGACCTACTTAGCATTCGGAAGGTAATGGGTTTGATTCCCCTTACCGTCTACCTTGTATAAGGTTTTTTAAGGGGGTTTTCCTCATACACATGTAGTGGCATGGTCACTGCGTCCATGCACACCATGTCCGGCTACTTAGGCGAATGCTGCGGTAGTATTTTCCCCCTCAGAACCATAACTCCGTTCCTTCCGATCCTATCCTGACCACACCCATTCTTAATCCCACCATGCATATATACGTAATGTATGTATGTATGCTGGGAATCCATGAATGTGGCTGAAGGAATGAAGGTTGCTTTGCAATCTTAGCTGTACGATAGGTTGGCAACAATTCATACCGCTCTACGTTGAAACGTTGAAGACGTCTATAAGAAATTGAATCACCCCAAACAATAATGACGTACGACAACTAACTACGACAAAGAGAGTAAGTCGGGTGTTACAATCTGGCATCAATTCAATCCTTGTTTGTGATCAGACTGACGAGAAACTGATCGTTTATTGGGTTGATTGATGAACTGAATTGATGGATTTTTTAATATTTTGATATTCTGTCAATCTTGATTGAACTGATGCAAGATTGATCATGTAACAACATTCTCATCGGTCTGGCGTCAGCCAGAGTTGAGACACCGATGGAGATGGACGATTCCTGCATGTCCCCAGCAGCCCTTCACAGCCTGGCACAACTCCTCCACCATTAGAACCGGAGAAAGATTTTATAATTACTTTAGAATAGCTGCCCTTTTATGGGATAAAACCCATCGGTTTTATATCAATGAATATAAAAGAAATGAAGCTCTAGAAAAATTAGCTGTTATTTTAAAAAAAAGTTAAACGTACAGCCACAGTAGAGGATGTAAAAAAGAAAATAAATTCTTTGCGTTCTAATTATCGCCGTGAATTGAAAAAAATTGAAGTATCTCGAATATCTGGTGCTGGTGCAGAAGATGTATATACGCCGAAGAGTTGGAACTTTGAATATCTTTATTTTTTTAACAAATTTGAGAAACCCCAGGTAAGAATTTATAACATTTATTATACAAAATATTATATTTTTACTTTTTTTTTATTTAACACAAGCCATAAAGAAGTATTTTATATGTAAATATACAAGGTGTTCTAAAAGTCCATCAGGAAACTGCGGGAGGAGATTCTACGAGCTAAAATAATACCAGTTTGTAAGGAAATTTTTTTTAGGATTGTCATTTGCAAGTTACGGCTTGTCAAATACCAATTTCTTTATTTTATTTATTAACGATTCTGGTTTTACAAAGAGATAGCGTTAGATAGTGGAATTACACGAACAAAGTATGACAGATTCTCCTATTTTATAATAATAATATCTAATAATAATAATGATACATTTTATTTGTCCAACAGAAACAAGTACCAATTACAGGACAAACTGAAAAAAAAAACTAAATACAAATACATAAAAACCAATACAAGAGAAGATACTACACACGTAACATAAGGATTATAAGTTACTTTTCTGACTAAACGGTTGCATTTATCGGCTTGAATAAAGAGCACATATTTTTTTCTAATATTGTTTCTCTTTATAATAATGGCGCATAATCGAACTTTTTTATTACTGCTCCAATAGAACTTGATCTAGTTAGTAAGTATGTCAAATGAGAGGCTAATCGACCTTGAACTGCATAAGTTATTTAAAAAGAAAATTTTAAAAAATCAGTCTTTGACAAGCCGTAACTTGCAAACAAATGACAATCCGAAAAATAATTTCCTTAGAAACTACTATTATTTTAGCTCGTAGATTCTCCTACCGTAGTTTCTTAATGGACTTTTAGAACACTCTGTATAAAAGTACCTTATATACTATATTCCATCATATTTTTGATGAACTCGAACTCATATAAAAGAAAAAAGGTAATATATAGATAATTTTATTTTTATTTTGGGTCAATTCATATGCATA
This sequence comes from Vesta saturnalis, assembly GCA_036346205.1. NCBI lineage: Eukaryota > Metazoa > Arthropoda > Insecta > Coleoptera > Lampyridae > Vesta > Vesta saturnalis. The sequence continues at coordinate 2,573,747 of JARFJB010000513.1, forward strand.
AACAGTTATTATTGTTTTTATTTTAGTCATTTTTCCTTCATTATTGAAGTAGTTGCAAAATTTTTCCCTGGCACCTTTTGCATCCCTTGATGCGTTTTACTAAGCTCCAAAAACATCCAAATCAAGCACTTCATCTGGTGTTGTGATTCTCCAATTTGATACCGTATAGAGCCTTGGTTGAGTTTTAAACAACCAATTATGTAAATAGCCACTAGTTACCACTATGGTTGCCGCTTTTTTAGGCTCAAAACAGATAGGTTTTTGGAATACTTCAAAATTTAGATCTTAATGTACCAAAAGACCTTCAATAGTTGATCTAGCTCTGGACAATCGATAATTAAATGTAGATTGGTCAGCATTACAGGAACTTTGCGGAACGGTTTGATTAAATTTGTGTCCAACGCAAAAGCTTCGTCAGAAATGAAAACATAAGGAAATGTTTGATTGGTATTTGGTAATGGCGCCCAATTTGGTATATTTAATTCGCCTTTTGTAAACTTTTCCCAGAATTTAGTGTAGAATAGCACACCGCCATTCCTTTTTCGAATTTTCTAATCCCATTAGAACTATGCTAAAATATCCCTTATAATTGTGGTACAATGCTCCTGAATGTGCCGGTTTTTGAATAGCCACATGTTTTCCATCTAAAGCTCCTATCGCGTTCCATAACTGATATCTTTCTCCAAAATCGAAGGAAATATGTTTCCATTCTTCCTCTGTTAATGGCATCTACAACAAGTAATTAAATTTGACTCTGTGCATTTATTTATTTAAATATTTACAATAACTTAAGCAATAGTGACTACTACATTTGTTAAGGGCTGATTGGGTGGGGGAAGGGATGGAAATTCTCCCATTAAATAGTAGAAACTAAATTCTAAATACACATATAGAGAGTAAGGTCCTTAGTCGGTGGGGTAATTGTAATGTTTTGTATTGGTGGTCAGCGGTGAGCACCTCCGTCCCCTCCGTTTAGATTACTACAAAATATTGAAGGTACTATTTTTTTAATAACATTTTTCTTATAAATGGGAGTTAGCACAAACTTTTGTATTCTGGAATATGAAATATCCTGTTAAATTCATCCCACAATTAAAACATCATCTCCCTAAAACCACTCTTTTAATTATTTTGCCACTGATTCGGCTAAATATTATGTTGACAGACATAATAAAGAATATGGGTCTGAAGCACAAGTAACGAAATCTCAAGATAGCTCTTCTTCCAAACCATCTATCTGTATTTCCTCTGTGACTGCAGTTCCTCCTCGACCACCACGCTCAACAAAAATTAAGAAAAGCCTAATCAACAAGCAAAGCGAGTTGTTGGATAAAACCGTTGCGTATTTGTCTGAACCTGAACCAAAAGCAAATAGTACTAACTCAATTTCACTTGACTGGTCACAAACTCTAGACCCACTTGACCCTACACAAAAACTTTTTGCAAAAAGCAATTAATGACATTATTTGAGACAGAGTTGGGTAATTTAAATAGACATTCTGTCCAAATAAATGTTCCGGTGCCAACTCCTAACAGTCCTAACACCACGTATCTACAACCTATATCTACACAACCTTCCTACTCAAATGAAGTTACATCTTCACAAAGTAACTCCTTTTTGGATCTAGCTCCTGCCACTGCATCTACAACTCCGCAAGAACAGTACGAAGCGGTTTAGTACAATCTGAGACCTGAAGATGAAAGTGGGTACACTGCCAGTACATTATTTGCTCAATTTTTCCAAAATAAATAAGTGTTTTATTTTTTATTTTGTAACTAATTTTACGCATTCAAGTATATTGTTTACGTCTGTAATTTTTTAACATTTTGCTTATTATTACTTTTAATGTTGTTTCATGGCATACACAATTCATACTATTTCTTGTCTTTTAAATATACGTACCTTTAAAAAATAATATAACTAGGTGACAACCTGCCTTCCCCTAGGTAAATCTATAATAACCAGTGCCAGATCTAGGATTATAGATAGAAGGGAGGGTCATTTTCCGACCGACAAAATTCAGCAAGAATTTAATTACTTACAGTTTAAGCCTAACTCTGTACATATATATATATATATATATATATATATATATATATATATATATATATATATATATATATATATATATATATATATATACATTGTTAATTTCACTTACCTCAATATAAGATTAAAGGGAATAAAGTAGCGCTTCACAAGTGTCCATTACAGCCTGACCTATAGCAGCTGTGGACATTATAGCAGAGAACCTCAGGTCTTTCATGTTCCTCCCAGTAGCAAGATATCGCAAGGTTACAGCCAGCTTTTCTTCAGCACTTATGGATTTCCTCATGCATATATCCTGTTTTGTCAAATATGGTTTGACCGTTTCAAGCAAGCTATCAAAACAGGCATCTTTCATACGTTAATAATTTTCATAATCCTCAACTTTAGCGCCTCTTATTTCACTCACTAAGTTCAAATGTGTATAAACATATCTTTTCAATAACCATTCTTTAGTCCAACATCTTTTTACACGTTTTTGGTAGGCAATGCTGCAATTATTGCAACACAAGCTTTTTTTTATCGTAGTCCATTGATTTAAGAAGCAAAACGTGCTACTATGTGGACGTTTGGAGGTTGACTGGTGTCAATCTGGACTGATCGTGTTTCCTCTACGATCACTCTATCAGTATTTCATCAGTCAATTCATGATCCAGATCACGGTTGAACTGGTGCAAGATTGAATGTGTAACACCCGACTTAATAGCCGTTAATCAAAACATCATTAGAAACGCTATCATATCAGAAGTGATTTGCAAATTGCAATTTGGAATCTACATATAAACCTAGAAATTAAAATTTTGAAGGGGTCCGGAAATCCCCCACCACTTTTTTGTGACGGAATTTTTAATAATTTATTATGGGTAAATCGATAGCTATAAAACTTAATAAAAGACTTATCTGTTTTGAATTTTTTAATGGTGTATTTTAAATTATACAATCTAAACGTTTCGATAACACTTACAGTTATCTTCGTCAGTAGTAATATCTATTAAAATTGTTAAAGATGTAAACAAATTTGTCAAAGTTGAAAAATTTAAAACATAAACATCAGCCTGCTATTAATATAACAGTTTGAGAAACGTATAAACCCAACTATAGATTTAAATTTTGGTAAAAAATAACTAGGTCATTAAAAATTAAATAGTGTTAAACTGTGCTAAAGATGACAAACCAGACCACCCTCTAACGGCGAAGGCTAACAATGATAAATGTCAGTCAAAAAACACATTTAACAAAATTTAATCAAGTTATGTTGTGAAAAACTTCAATTTCAAAATCATGTCTATTAAAATTATTAGAGTGTTTATATATTTCAATAGCTTTACGTTGTAAACGAACATAATAATGAGTTTGTCTTGACAATATTTCCATATTGTCAAATTGAATGTCATAATTTAGATTATTCAAGGCATAGTCAGCCACAAATTCGTTTTGTTCGATCTACTAAAGATTTAATTACACCAATCTTTTGACGTGGATGGTGGTTGGATAATTTATGAAGGTATCTATCAGTGTGAGTCGGCTTTCTGTAAACCTTAAAAGATAGTGAATTATTATTTTTAGATATTAATATGTCAAGAAATGGTAAACTTCCATTAGTTTATTTTTCCATGGTAAACTGAATACTAGGATGTATACCATTTATAAAAACCAAAAACTCATGCAGTGCCTCTTCTCCATGTCTCCAAATAACAAATGTGTCATCTTCATATGTATACCAAACTGAAGGTTTTTAGGTGTATTTTGTAACGGTAATGTTTCAAAATTTTCCACGTAAAAATTAGTTGTAATAGGACTAAGGGGCTATCCATTGCTACACTATTAATCTGTTCATAAAATTTACTATTCCACTGAAAATGAGTTGTAGTAAGACAGTGCTGAAAAAGAATGGTTATGTCCTTTGGAAAAATTTGATCAATGCATTCAATAGTTTCTTTTAGAGGCACTTTTGTAAAAAGTGAAACAACATCAAAACTGACCATTATGCCACCCTCTTAAATTTTGAAACTATGCATTTTTCAACAAAGTCGGCAGAATTTTTAATGTAATGGGGTGTTTTTCTTTTATGAGGTTGTAATAAAAATGTAAGGTGTTTTGCAAAACTATATGTAGGAGAACCAATTGCACTAACAATAGGCCTTAAAGGAATATTAGGTTTATGAATTTTTGGTAAACCATATAGTTTTGGTGAAATAGCTTCAGAGTTAGATAGTTTCTTCTTTATTTCTTCAGGAATAGATGATAATTTAATCAGTTCTTTAGTTTTTAAAAGAAGCTTTTTTGTTGGATCTTTTGTATTTCACGATAAGTCTCTGGTTCCAACAATTGTTCTATTTTAACGTTCTAATCGTTCATATTTAATATAACAGTTGCATTACCTTTATCTGATTTTAATATTATTATACTTTCATTTCGTTTAAGATCAAGTAAAGCACGTCGGTGACGAAAGAATAAGTTGCTCTTTCGAGGTTTTGTTTTACGTAATATGTTAGCGGTGTTATATCTAACTTCAATAGCAGCATCAAAAGATAATGATTTAATGGAGTTTTCGATATTGGAAATTATATCTTCAAAAGGTATTACTCTTGGTGTTATCGCAAAATTTCGTCCTTTAGAAAGCGCTTCAATAGCGTAGTCTGAAACAACATTATCAGAAAGGTTTATAGCTGTTTTTTTATAATCAATAGTTTTATAAAAGCTGTAAAACTTGTTTTTAATAAACGAATTAATTAATAATAATAATAATGCACAGATATGGTGGTGGAGTTTATAAATTACATAATATGCAATGTATACATTCGATTAATTGTCTATCAAACTCTTCATGCAACTCGTCAGCAGAGAAAACCCATAAGATATTTCCAGTTCAAAATTGTTAAATTACTGTATTTTAGGGAAACAAGCTTCAAGTCTAGGATGTTGATTTCAGATGCTGATTTGGTGGTTCATACAAAGGTGCTAAGACAAATTGCCCCCAGGCCTTTGACTATTTATATAAGGAGTTTATGTGACGTGATTACACATTTGTTGTATTTTTATCGAAACAAGATTCAGGTTGCAAGGCTAAGATATTTATTTCATTTGCCCCCAGACATTTGTCCATTTTCAATAAGGATTTTGTGTGTTCAAATCTGACAATTTGACAGTGGTTGGTTTCAAATCAATATCTTAGATATGAATTTTAATCTTGTTTCTATATCCAAGATGTTTTGATAGAAACTGGTTTCAGATCATCATATAAAACACATTTCGGACATTACTTATTAGTAATTGGGAAGTAATTAAAATCTGTTTATGGATTTGCTTGTAAACGTATTAATAACTACTTCGCAAACCTGATATTGGTTAAAATAAAAAAATGAAGTGTATTATCAAAATCGGAGGTGAAAGTCAGTTGCATCCTACATCTTGAACAAGTTGTGTGAGTTGAGAACCAACTCAGACCTAAATGGGTTATAGGACAATCTCAAATTATCTAATCTGATGCTACAAACGATGCTCAGAACCCTATGTTGTTTAAAACTGTAACTTAGTCCGGTTTCGATCAGCATCTTGTATTGAGGGCTACAACAGTGTCTAGGGTCCACTTTGGCTGGGTATAACCGGTATCTTGGGGTGACATTTTGGTCAGGCGTGTCCTTATGCCGTGAGGTTGATACCTTGAAAATAAGACTATGTTAAACGCGTTGCTAACAATCGGGTGTTCTTTTTGGCTTTCCGTCATCTTGCTTGGTTGCGCCATCTTGTTTCCGAGTATCTTTCTGGTTTTCAGCCAACTTCATAAGTCGAATAAGGTTATCGGGTTGAAACGAATTCTGGAAACATGTTTGTTGGCAGAGCCTGATAAGTCAACTAAGGTGATCAGGTTGAAATGAATTGTTGAAACTTGTTGATAAATTTAAGGCTCCTTTGGCAGAGGTTATATTCAAATCAACATCTTAGATTTGAATTTTAAGTCTTGTTTCTATATCTAGGATCTTTTGATAGAAGGTGGTTCAGATAATTTCTAATACTTAGAGAATTTAATAATTGGGAAGTAATTAAAATTTATTTATGGATTTGCTTGAAATCAACATTTTAGACTTTCACTGAAACTGGTATCAGGACGGTATACTAATAAGTCGAAGGTCCTTTTGATAGAGGCTAGTTTCAAATCAATATGATTAATCGTATTATAAGCGAACAAGATGTAGACAATGACAGCTATAGCAAACTCAAACAAAGGTTACAACAAATTAAAAAATGGTATCTGTCTTAATAAGCTTAAAACGTTCAGATAGGGTAATCTGATCATCCACATTTTATACGCTATGAACAGGTTTCAACAGGAAAACAAACCCCTGCCTTAAGCCCATACAATATGACTTCTTGTACAGTACCTTTAAAAACTTACGTGATGATTTACTGAAACATAAAATAATTTTTGGTATCTAATCGGAGTATCTACGTGTGAAATTGCTAACAGAAGCGTGGAGGATAACGTAACAATGATTTGCAAGTCTAGTAAACACGCTTCAATTGAAAATAGTAAGGTAAATCCTTTTAAATGTATAAATACAAAAAATAAGTTTTATTGTAAAAGGTTCAAGGCAAAACATTCTTTTGATTTTGGTCATAAATGTATAAGGTGTTCTTCCGACAATTAGTGATTGCAACTTGATTCAACATCAACTTTATATTCTGCAAAAATGGTGCAACTTGAATTGCTTGTTCTTAAACATTCGAAAGTGTAAAGAGGTTACCTACACCCGAAAATCTAAATCTATTTAACATGAATACAATATTCGTTCAACCGTGTTCACTAGGACCAATATCATCATTAATGAATTGTTGATACAATCTGCTAAGGTAGATTTTTTTTCTAACTACTTAATGTTGTTGGTATTGGTTTTGAGCACAATGTCTTATACGATAGATTATGTACTCTAGGTTGCAGTCTTTGCTTATACATGCGGCCGTCCCTCTTCCCTAACCCAGTTGTAGCGGAAATACGCCATTTTAAACTAATTTTTACCAGAGAATGCGAATTTGATGCAAATCATTCTCCTACTCCCAAAGAGCCCCTATCCCAGACTAGCGAAAATATTTGAGTTGCGTAACTTGGGAACGGAGCGTCGGTGGTGGGTACCGACAAAGGGAAAGTGATTGGCTTCGATGAGACGCATCCGTCCGTATGCTCAGAATGTCAAATACGTACATCTCAGGAACGGAGTGTCGGAAGTGAGTACGCACAATGGGAAATTGATAGATCTTGACAAGATGCATCCGTCAGTAGGGCCAAAACTTTAAATTAAAATATCTCGAGAAGGTACTCATAAAGGGAAATACAAATAGATATCTCTCTGGAATGGACTGTCGGAAGAGGGTACACACAAATGGAAAGTGATAGGTTTCGACGAGACGCATTCGTCCGTAGGGTCAGAATGCTTATGTCTCGGGAACGGAGGTGGGTACCCGCAAAGGAAAACTAACAGGCATCCACGAGAGGATTCCCCTGAATTTCATGCATTTTCAATGACGACGCGTATTTTGATCAGGCGAGGTCAAAATCGTTATTTATGCACCAATTTCGTTAGGAAAATGCGAAATCCATTAAATCTATCCCAAAAGTGAATTTCTTACGTTTTCGGTGAGCAGGCGATGTCATAATTATTATTTATGTACCAATTTCGATGGGACATCAAATGCAGTGTCCCGATGCCAATTTTCACCTTTTTTTTATATAATTATTTTTTCTATCTTGGTAATTTTTAACAAGAACTCCGAAAATCTAGGTTTATTCATCAGTCTCACTCGGGAAGAGACAAAGCACATTATTAAACAACTTCGCTGCTTTTGTACCCTTATGCACTGGTAATTACGTACATCACGTTTTAATTGCACAACTATCAATGGAAGTTTATAAAAGAAAATGAAGTCAATTTTGATTAGTTGCTATTATTCTACGTATTTACAACATAGTATTTCTGGGTAATCTTATTCGTTTCTTAGGTTCTTGTAAAGCAAAATGATCATCATTTTCTATCTTAATTTTGCTCACATATTACCTCTTGTCTATGGAAATACGTCAATACTTATTTGTAAAAAAAAATTCAAAATATCCCCAATATACGTATGTAGGTTTCCCTAAATCGACTGACTACCTCATTTTGTAAAATTTACATTTACATAACTCTTCTTTATAAAGTTTCTTAATATAAAGCAAAATAAGTCTAAAAATTAATTAAATAAGATTTAAAATGTTTAAACTGAATTATCGATCAGTATAGAAGCGAGCGGCTTTGAAATTTTTTAAGTAAAGCAACCACATGTCTATTAACCTCTATCTGAGATGAAGTTACAAACCTCGATCTGGCAAAGATTACTGTTTTTGTTTTTACAATGTTGCATATTTTCGTTAATAACGTATTAAAAAAGAAGCTGTGTAATATCCTCAAAAAATTATTTTCAAAATTATTTCATTTCTTTTACTTCCGCTTTGAAGATATTTGTGAGATAGGTACTATTTTGTTTAGTCTGATGTCATTAAGACAAACATTTGATAACGACCTCTGGTTGCGTCAAAATATCAAATTATAGATTATATTATCAAACTGGATATTATTTCTTTCCCTATTACCAAGGCAAGATCACTTTCTGTAATCATTGAATTTATTAAATCAACATTTATTTACGGGTTGAGCATTATAAATACGAATATTATTATTATCAGAATTTAATAATTATTTATTTTTGTTTAATTGAATAGATTTTAATCTCTAATAGATTTCAAAAAATTATGCGCTGCATGTTTGATATTCAAATATAAATATTAACATGTTTATCGTAGTAGAACTATGTATATATATATATATATATATATATATATATATATATATATATAAGTTAAGTGAAAATGGTAAAGTGTATACCCTTCTCTTTTTTTGCAAAAAGCTTTATTAAACTGAATGACCGTATACTACAAGTCAATAACGTTAAAAATGTAAAATATTAAACATTTTCCTTGGTCCAAATCACATAATGGCATAGATTAACAGTCTTTGTGAGTTGGAATTGAAATTACAACCGAATAAATAATCCCCACAGTATAAATAACACTATCAAACACTATCAAAGGCAATTTCAACAAGATATAATAATATTATTACTTTTGTTATGCATAGTATAGTCATATAATCTTGAATGGAATCACTCAATAAATATTGATAATTTGTGAACTGCATGTTTCGAGTGATTTAAAGTGTATATTAGTTAATATTCACATTTAACGTATAAATTACCCAAATAATACACTTCATACATTGACCGAAACAATATAGGACTTTGACTTTCATTAGGTATACATTCCATACAGAATAAAATTAAGCTAAAATATTATTATTAACTCATTTTACAACTTTAGGCCAAGTTTCGGTTTCGGTGGGAGGATGATTGGGTGGATGGGTAGGTGGGTGGGTGCGTGCGTGAGCGCACGCGTGCGTGCGTGCGAGTGCGCGTGCGTGCGCGGGTGCATGCCTGCATGTGCGAGTTCGTGCCTGCGTGCGCGCACGCGTGTGTGTATGTGTGTGTGTGTGTGTGTGTGGGGGGGGGGGATGTATGTTACTATCCACGATAACTCCAGAACGAAAATATTTACGTACATAAAATTTTGTATTTAAGCTTCTTTTCATTTGGATTAGAAATGATTAGATTTCGGGAGAAATCCAGCGGCGGGGAGGGTGGGTTTATTAGGTGCAGGTTTTGGGTTTTATCAAATATTTCTAAAACTGCTGCATATTTCAAAGATATCGATTAATTATGTTCTATGCTATTTTTTGATCCGACACGTAATTTAGCGTCAAAAAAATTTCTAAAGCAGAAATTAAGTGTTCAATTTTTTTCAATATCTGGATAACGATTAATTTTATAAGAAAAAGTGTAGACATATTTTTTAAAGAAAATTTAATTTTACATAACTTTTTTTTATAAAGTTTCTTAACATAACGCAATGTAAGTCTAAAATTAATTAAGTATGAATGAAAATGGTTAAACTATATTATAGATATCTTATAGAAGTGGGCGGCTTTGGAATGTTATTTAAGTTAACATGTATAGCTCTGCCAGAAAGTCCCCGAAAAATATGCGAACTAAATATCACCAAAGTGGAGCGAATTCAATTTCCCCAATCACACGCTAGATTTCTTAGATGTACAATCGTGTACATAATCACTAAATTGTCATTGTCATTGTCAATATCCTACTAAACACATGGCTACGAAAATCGGTTGATTCCGAGGCCATAAATACTATTAAAAACGTTATCGAGTTCTTCGATAGGCAGAAAGCCGCATGTGTGTGGTCACTTCCTTTGAAAAAGGCAACGGAATTAGCAGCCGCCGCAACAGGGAATCGGCTACTTTTATAAAAGAAATCAGGTAATTTTTTGAATTGTATAAATAAATCTGTAAATAAAGATAATTATTATTAGAAATGAGGTTAAGTCAAGCGACGAGGGCATTCTGAATTCTTCATCGAAAAAGAGAAGTGGCGTTCTAAAAAAATCGTGTTAGATGATTGCAACTTGGGGATATTGAAGAGAACAGTACATGAAACCTACATCGTCGATAACAAAGTTCCCACGTTAAACATTTTGGTCAATAAGATGGAAGAGAAAATTGGCTATTCTGGTATGTTTTAGACAAAATAACTTATTTTAATGTTCAAATTAATTAAAATTAATCAAAAAAATTAAATTATAATTGAAGATTAAAAGTGAGGGGCCAGCCACTAAAGCGTCATTTACATTTCCGAATACCTATTCGTATTCCAGTATGTGTTTTTTATATTCAAATATGACAGAAACTAAATTCTGGAGAGAAGGACTGCGGATCCTAGTAAATCCGAGTACTCGTAAATGTAAAACCTCTTAAGCGAGGCAATATTAATCTAGCGAAGCTTAAAAACGATATTTATCTTCGCTCGGTTTAGCTCTGTTTTGATTCGAGCGAATTCTTTGATGAAGTAAGTTCAGTCGTATATCATAGTTTGACGAACTAAAATGAATACAAAGGGTGTGGATATGAACAAACGAGAAGAATATTACCTACGTTTTTCTTGTACTTTTACAAATGAACTGCACATCTCGCGTTTAATTGCCGGGGTAGGGGTAAGAAAAAATAAATAAAAATTTAAAGAATATTTTCTATTGAGTGCAATCAATTTTAGACTAACTATTATTCATTATTAAAGGTCATAACACAACAGTTGTGATAAATTTTTAGTCAATATAGCCAACATAGCGCCCTTTTTGACTCTGCCTTTAAACAATTACTTTAAACTCTCGCAGTAAAAATTAATCAATCATTTTATATTTTAAAGAAAAAACATGTTTTCAACAATTTTTTTAACTGTTATGGGTGGTCGCGAAACGCTTCGCAACTATCTCCATCAGATCGACTTTAAGTTTAAGAAATGTCATAATAAGAAAAAATTCTTAATGAAGAAAATGACATTGTTGTATGGCGCTCTCGTTACCTGCGGAAATTACGGGGGAATAATTCTTTAGGGGACAACAAGAAACCAGTTAATTATTTAGATGAAACTTTCATTCATCCATCCTATGAGTCAGCAAATGCTGGCAACCAGAGGAAGAAACAGGAGTTTATCAAACTAATCGAGCAGGTCAAAGGCACATTATAGTTCCTGCTGGTGGATCGTATGGATTTGTGAATAATAGATTGTTGATCTTTAAGTCAAATAGCTAGTCAGCAGACTACCATCACGACATGAACCATACGAACTTCATGACTTGGTTACAAAAACAACTAATTCCAAATCTACCACCGAATGGTATTATCGTCATGGACAACGCTGCTTACCACAGCGTTCAAATTAATAAACCACCTACGCAATCTACCCGGAAGACAACTATTCGTGAGTGGCTGGAAAATAATGGGGTTTCCACAACATGCGAAATGCGAAAACCAGAATTGGTAGAATTAGTGAAGAAATTTAATTACAACAAAACTTTCTATGTTGACGAGTTATTAAAGCAGCACGGCCACACTGTACTTCGCTTGCCACCGTACCATTATGAGCTTAATCCGATAGAATTAATTTGGTGTTTAGCAAAACACAAGATTGCGAAGAACAATGTTGGTCAACCTGGTAGTGAATTGAAAATTTAGTTCGAAACGCTTTTGCCGATATCAACGTATCGGACTGGCAAAAGAATTGTGCTCACGTTGACAATGTAGCACAAGAAATGTGGGAACGTGATGCATTGCTGGATGAAGCAGTGGAAAGTTTGTCTTTCAACGTAAACACAGGTTCTTCCGATGACGAGTAAATAAGTAGTGATGACAAAGCTGAAGAGGAAGGAGGTTCATTTTAACCCTTTCCATAAAATTAATTGTGAACTTGCCTGTTATTAATTTTTGTTAACTTTCATAAAATTTCTAAGTAACAACTTTTAAATAACTTAGCTTCGATGTTTATTTGTAAATTCTCTTGAATGTTTTGAATTATGAGTTAAGCGGTTTGCTAATTATTTGCCGGTTATTAATTTTTGTTATGTTTGCATACAATTTCTAAGTATATTTTATTAATAACTTTTTTAAATAACTTTATTTCGATGTTTATTTGTAAATCTCTGTACGTTTTTCATAAAATTAATTATGAGCTAAGCAGTTTTATAGTTATTTGCCTGTTTTTAATTATTGTTAGCTTTCTATCTCTAATTAATAACTTTTAAACAATTTAATTTCGATGTTTATTTGTAAATCTATCAATATTGTTCATAAAATTAAATGAGCTAAGTGATTCATAATTATTTCCGTTAATAGTAATTCGAATACTGAGTATTCAACTGACCTTACTGTTCGAATTATTTAAGATCTTGAAATTAATAAAATCCTAGTTCATGAAATACAAGAAACTGAAAAGTTTACCCTAAAAGTAATTTTTCTTAAATTCACGCTAAAATTATTTCAATCTAAGCGTGACCTTAAGAAAAATTGTTTTTTGAGGAGACTTGAGTTTTGTATTTCATGTAATTACTAAATGTGAGAAAATTAACGAATATAGCCAATTAAATCTTAGTTAATGCTAATATCACCAGCACGTCACATTTAAATTTACCGCCTTGATACTTTTAACCCGAAATACCTTTCAGACAAGGGAGAGATCAAAGCGCCACCTTCAGCCACTTTGTTTTCTTGGCAGGACTATATATATATATATATATATATATATATATATATATATATATATATATATATATTATCTATCTGACATGAAGTTTTAAACGTCATTCTGACAGATTATTTTTTTTTTTCATAATGTTGCCTTTTTTCGTTATGAACGTATAAAAAAGAAGTTGCGTAGTTACCCTAAAAAAATTATAATTCAAATTATTTCATTTCTTTTAATTTTTTAAGTTTGCATCTAGATGTCTATTAACCTCTGTCAGACATGAAGTTTTAAACGTCTGTTTGACACAGATTATTGTTTCTGTTTTTACAATGTTGCATATTTTCGTAATTAACATTATAAAAGAGGTTGCATAATTATCCTAAAAAAATGTTATTAAAACTATTTTATTTCTTTTAATTTCCGTTTTGTTGGTTGGAAGGTCGAGTGGTGTTCCACGCCAGATATTTTTGGTATACGATATGATCGTTTCCTGACTGCACTCTTGCTACTTTTTGAATTTTTAAAAATCCTTCGTGTTTGGTAATTGTCTTACCAAAATCGTTAACAGCAGCGGCTTAATTTCCCGATATTATCCACTGATATTTTAAAATTAATAATCACATCTATTGCAGAAAGTAGTCACTCCTCCGGTCTTGAATACGTTTATAAAGTCGCTTACAAATTTATAATTCGCTTTTAAATACACCAAATTTTATAATAATTCACAATTTTTTAATAGTATATTAAGAAACGAGTTTCTTATACTATTTTTTCTATTTTGCGTATTTGTGTTGAAAATTTTGAAAAAATGTAAATTCCATTTGTCACCTTATTTCATAATTTTGAATGTAGGTTGGCAACAGTGGTATTTGTTTGTTTGAGTTCGATACAAATATAGGGTATTAAAACTATTATCATTAGTTTACATACCAACATCAAGAAAAAAAATGTTAGGTTACTAAACTTTAAAGTCAAACATTAAAACACCCGTTTGAGTGTCATAATGTACATATTAAACACGCAAAATAGAAAAACGTATTTAACAGTGTCTACATAATAAACATTTACATCTAGCCAAGTTCTCAATCTTGAATTGGATTGGTTCCATGGTTGTTGATAAATTAAACCAGAATGGAGGAATTCAATAAAAATAAAACTAAACAATTCCCCATACATAACTGATTTTTAATTAGTGAATAATGGATATTGGTATTACATATTTCGACAAATTATATTGTAATCAGCAGGTGGAGTAATGAATTTATATTCAAGAACAATTTCCCAAAGAGAAAGTGTAAATTTATAAAATCTTCGGATCCATGCTGTGTAGGTTACACATATTTAAATAGGAAAATAGTCAAAATAACCATACTATTTAACAAAATAATGATATTGACAACATTCTTATTGTGAAAAACCAAGTTGAAGTGCATGGTAACCTGACTATTTGATGTAAGAACTTAACAAACTTCATAATAATGATCTGTTTTTTATCTTGCTCTCTACTACGGGTTAAATTGGCAGATAAAGGTAAACGCCGAAAGCTCTGTGGAAGGAGGTGGAAGGTTGATTCACCAAGCAATTAGAGGTGCGTTCGGAAATGTGTGCATGGAACGGAGTGGGGTAGATGCGGAGCGGATTAAAGAGGTTATGGTGCCCGAGTTAACGTTTCATAACCGAACGGATAAGTTATTGGAGTGTTCAATTGTCAAATTGTGAAAATTAATAAAGTTAGGTTAGAAGCATGAATTTTTATTTACCAATTGTGCATTATGTTCGCGAAGTATTCTATAATTCTTCAGATGACGATGAGGAGACTTCTTGAAAAAATAGATCAATATGCAGAATGCACAGTGCCAAATATGGATAGTAGACAATTTAAAACACATTTTCGAATGAATCCTGAGACTTTCGAAACTTTAATTGAAAAGTGTTCCATAGTGCTGAGACGTAATAATTTGAATGTTTCTAAAATTGGTTACCCTAGAATGAGCATTGATAAGGAGTTGATGATAACGATATGGTGTCTTGGAAATCTAGAATCGTTAAGGTAAATTGTCGAATAATACTAAAACCATTGTATTTAGGACAACTAAACAAAATGATGAATGTTTTAGATCAGTTGCTGATAGATTTGGCATAACTAAAGCAACGTGTTGGGACGTTTTATATAGAACAGCTCGGCTACTTCTACAAGTGCAGCAGGCCTATAAAATTATTCAGTGGCCCAATCAAGAAAGGCAGATGGTAATTTCTAACTATTTCAATAGTCATCATTTTAGTGGTAAGTACTTAGATACAAACACTTATTGTACTGTAATCCCAATGATATTTTAGATATTATAGGATGCATAGATGGCTCACACATACAAATTACAGCTCCAAAAATCAATACAAATTCATACATCAACAGAAAAGGATATCACTCCTTATTACTGCAAGGTGTCTGCGACCATAAAAAATTATTCACCGATGTGTATACTGGGGAGGTGGGATCACTGCATGATTATACATTGTACAGAAGATCGGAACTGTATGCTGGAATTGAGAATGGACAAGTTATTTTCCATGGAGACAATTACCTTGTTGGTGATTTAGCATACAAATTATCAACCAAATTAATGGTTGGTTTTAAAGACAATGGACATTTAACACCCAGCAAAGACTGTTCAACAGACTTCTAAATAAAAACAGGTTGTTATTGAAAATACGTTTGCATTATTAAAAGGAAGATTCAGGCGATTAAAATATATGGAAACTGTAAGACTTGACCTGTTATCGCTACTTATAATAACAGCGTGCATATTACATAATGTCTGTATTTTGAATGGGGACATTCCAAATGATATTATGGACGTTGATGCAGAATTGGTAGAAGAAATCGCTAACGGACCTAATAATGAGCTAGATATTGTATTAGAAGGTGAAATTAATTTGCAAGCTATTGCAAAAAGGAATAATATTGTTAATGCATTAAATATAGGTTTACACTGAGGTTGGATGTTGTTCACAAAAATGTTTTGTAATTAAGTAAACATGTACAAATATGTATAAACCATTTAATAAACACAATAGCAAAATATTTAAATGTGTACTATTCTAGTTTTAATAACAATAACAAAAAAATAACGTCACTCTTTTTTAAATCACATACAAAACATAAGTAGTCTTCCTAAAACAGCTGAGGTGCTTAAGTAACAAACTAAAAATCAACTCTAGCAGTAACAACTTATTTTTTATTTTGATATTTTTTCCAAGATGGTTTCAAACAGATCGTTGAAACGATCCAAGCGCTGCATCTTCTCCTGGTGTCGCTTGTCAGCAGCAGTAACTTTTATTCTCCTTCGCCTTGAAAAAGAACTTTCTGAGACAACCTTAAGAACATCATTGAGCATTTATAAATGCATACATATTTAAAACTTACTTGATGCATATTATCTGTGTTTTCCTCATTATGTACACTGCTTACACTACTAGTTGTTGACGATGATGCCTCAACATCTACCAGAAAAGTAACATTTCTAATTTTGTTAATTTCATTCAACTTACCGTTATCCACGTGCAAACCAGACAGACTGCTGCATGTTGCAATTGGTGCTATTTCAGGTTTGTTAAACATTATTTCATGCATAACTGTGTAGTATTCCCAATATCGTCTTTGTTGACCTGACGTTTTCTTATGTAAGGAGATTGTTTTGTAAGTTCTTTTTAGGGTTTTGAACTTGGATTCGCACAGTCCACCTGTGACATTTTTACCAAATTGTTTTGGCATTCATTTGCTACTTTTGCCCACACGTTTTCTTTATTCCATTAGAAAATTCTTTGTCAAACTCCTTGACTTTTCAATTAAAAATAACATATTCGATTTGGTCCATAATTTTGTTTCAACTGTATCTGTGCATTCAGTTTCCTCGTATTCTTCGTGTTCATTCTCATGTTCATTTGTGTCATATTTTAAATTAAATTCATCAATAACTGCATCAGTAAGGGCGACAAATACACACTGTTTCGCTGAAAGATACTGAAATTTATGGAAATGAAGCGTACTCGTTGTTGAAAACTTACTTATTTTATTTTCTAATATTATGTTATTGTCTTCGACAATTGGATTCCCGTTGGGAAGGCACACAATACCATGGGTCTGTGCATTTGCAGTTGCCATCGTGCTTCGCAAGTTAAACACAACGAGAATATATGATTTTCTTTGGTTAAACACAGTCATCTGCAGCTGTCATGTATTTTTAAGCGCAATTACGAGTGCGCATGCACGCTCTACAAATTCCTCCTACCCGAGATGGTACTAATAGAGTGAGTTCTTTTCACTCTACTCCGCAATAAACAAGCGCTTGCCGTAGTGCTCTATTTGCGCTTTGTGGAATAAACAAACGGCGAAGGGGTGAATAGAGTAAAAAGTGTTTAAAGAGTTGAATTGCCGAACGCACCATGGGTAAATAGCGTTAAACAGACAATAAATAATGGAATGTCATAAACATAACCTTAAAATTGTAGAATAACAGTTTCACGTAATTTTACCAAATAATAAATTATGCCTGAAGTAAATCAACCTTGTCACCTGTGTGAGATGTTTTGTATTGACAATGGTGCATCTTACATGTTGAAAATGTATGTATCTATTTACGAAAACACTGAAAAAAACCGCTGCAAATTTTATCAGTACTTTTTTGTCAATAACTCGAAAACGATTAACTCTACAAAAAAATTATAAGAATGCTTTTCGATCAGAAATTTGATTTTCTATCTAGTACAAAAAAATCGTATGGACGGGTTACAAAATCGAGTTTTTTGGAAATATTTCAAAAATGACAAAATTTTCGAAAAATATGCAGACCACTTTCGTGAGAAATTTTATTTTCTATCTAATGGTATTTTCACTTTTTGAATATGTTAAGTAGCTCCGGAGATATTTAGGAAAAACTGGTTTTCTAAGTGACGGTTTTTTGATAATTATAGAGACAAAAAATACAATTATATTACTAATCACATATTAAAAGGAAAAAATCTAAAAAAATAACGATTTGCAAAAGGGGTACTTACCCCCCAATTTTGCCCCTTTCCCCATACCCCACAGATCCCAAAAACAATCAGTTGCTTTGGGTAGTTGACATCTATAAGTGTGCCAAATTTCAAGTTTATACGTTAAGTCCTTCGACAGTTATGGAGTACACACACGCACGCACGCACCCTCGAACGCACGCACGAACGCACACACACACACACCCACACACACGCACGATCGCACACACGCACACGACACACCAGCACGCACATCGCGACGCACCACCACGCACCACCACACACAACACAACACACACACACACACACACACACACACACACACACACACCACCACGCACTACACGCACATGCCGCACCACACACACACCACACACACCACACACCACACACACACACACACACACACACACGCACACCACACACACACACACACGCACAGCACACGCACACACCACACACGCACACGACACCACGCACACAGCACACGCACACACACACACACGCACACCACACACACACACGCACACACACACGCACACGCACGACACGCACACGACACGCACACGCACACACGCACACGCACACACACACACGCACACACACACACACACCACACACACACACCACACAGCACACGCACACACACACGCACACGCACGCACACGCACACACACACCACACACACACACACGACACACGCACAGCACACGCACACGCACACGCACACGCACACGCACACACCGCACACCACACGACACACACGCACACGCACACGCACACGCACACGCACACGCACACGCGCACGCACCACACGCACACGCACACGCACACGCACACGCACACGCACACACACATACGACAAGATTTTTTTGCTCAGCGTTTGTTTTTGGACGTTTTCGAACATTTTAAAGCGATTGAGCAAATAAAAGGTTTTGAAAATTTTTTTAACGGTACAGTACCTCCCATCCGTTGGACGTGGAAGATGTTTTACTAGTTAAATATTACACTGACATTTACCTTGCGCTTTCTCGTACACCAATGCCCATGTACAGCGTAACAATTTTAAGCCACTTTTCTAGTTAAGTGGAACGTAATTCCATAGTAAACATTGTCTCAACAATAATTCCAAGGATGTTTAGATTTAACACCAAGCATGAATTATGTCGTAACTCTGTTCTCATAAGAAATGAATATTGCTGCATCTACTCATAGAATACTTCCTTTTAACCTTATGTTTGTACAACCTTTGTATAAAATACATTAATTGTATTTTAATAAGCAACTTTTACAACGAACTAAAACTATTAAAATATATTTCGTGCTTAATTTTTTACGGTGCAAATAGGCATTAGAAAACAAATCGTAGAAGTGCATTTTTAAAAATGATCGGTATCTTTTTGCTATTGGAAGTGTATGAGTAGTAGCTGGCCACCTTCCGCCGCCATTTTGTTTTTGTGACGTCACCCTTAGGACACGTTTGGTCGCCAGTTTTTATATGCCCACGTGGGGATCGTATTTTTTCACCTGAGAATAAAAAGATTTAATCTGTTATTAATATTTATTAGGGTTGTTTTTATCAAAGGAGATTGCATAATTGTTATTAAAATTATTATTACATTTCTTTTAATACCCATCTACAGATTCTGACCTAGTATGTTTATACATTGGGGGTTGTATTCTAATAATGGGGAAGAATTAACAGTTAAGGCATGTAAAGATGACAAGTGTTTTCATAATAAAAAGATTTTATTTAATCTGTTGTTAATATTTATTAGAGCCCCTTTTGATTTTTATCAAGGATATGAAAACCTAATCCTTAAACGATTATGTTCTATGCAGTCTTTAATGTTGAAATTTAAGCGCTAGCTCAAATTTTTCAATATCAGAGATTAGCATATTGTATTTATGACTATTAATTTCTATCTGATCTAGATAACTGTTTTTACAATGTGTTTTCGTAATAGGGTTTATTATAAAGGAGACGGTATAATTGTTATTAAAATTATTACTACATTTCTTTTGAGTTCCATTTCTATATACGAATTTTATTACAACAACATGCTTATTTTAGCTTGAGAAAGTCACTTTCAACATTATACATAATTAAAAATGAGTAATTAAGTTGCCATGCTTTAAACGATTCTGACATTGAGAACGTTAAATTATGGGTACAAGGTCTAAGCAGAAATAAAATGCATTAAATGGTTACACATATGTATTGTAGTTTGTTTTACGCTTCATCGTGTACTCCCTTTAATTGTGCTATCAATTAAAAGTAAAATGTTAAAGGCCGACTGCTAAATTATATGCTCAAGGATAAGTGGAAAATAAAATTGCATTAATACGTTACTTGATACACATATTAGTTAAAAGTAAATATTGAAGGTTGACAGTTAAAGTTATGTGTACAAGGTCTAAGTAGAAAATAAATGCATTGAATGGTTACACATATGCTTTATAGATTGCTCTTACATTTCGTTTTGAGCTCCTTTTAATGGCGTAAAAATTGTTTTGGATTTTAATACTTGACTGTCTTGTTTTAGTATTAATAATGTTTAATTGGGAATTCTCTTTATACCTCACTCATAGGTAAGTATGTGTTAGTTTAGGGATGACGTTTTAAAATCAATTCCATTACTTTTAACATTCAGATTAAACTACGTAATGATTGGTACCTTTTTTGCTATTGAAAGTGTATGAGTAGTGCCGTATTTTTTCACCTGAGAACAAAAAGATTTAATCAGTTATTAATATTTATTAGGGTTGTTTTTATTAAAGGGGATTGAATAATTGTTATTAAAATTATTATTACATTTCTGTTAATACCCATCTACAGATTGTGACCTAAGTTATTTATACATTGGGTGTTGTATTCTAATAATGGGGAAGAATTAATAGATAAGACGTGTAAAGATGACAAGTGTTTTCATAATAAAAATATTTTATTTAATCTGTTATTAATGTTTATTAGGGCCCGTTTTGATTTTTATTAAGGATTATGACTATTAATTTCGATCTGAATTTAAATATCCTTCTGATCTAGATTTTACTATGTGTTTTCGTAATAGGGTTTATTATAAAGGAGACTGCATATTAAAATTGTTATTACATTTCTTTAAGATCTATTTTATTTTAGAATATTTTAATTTTGTCATGAGAAAATCACATTCAACATTATACATAATTAAAAATGAGTAATTAAGTTGACATGGTTTAAACGATTTTCTACCTTGAGAAAAGTCACCTTCAACTGGTCTTGAAGTTACTCATGGACTGGAACTTGAAGTTAGTCTTGTGAATTTTCAGTGGTTTAATTTGGTCTTGGCAAAAGCAAAATACATTAAGGACTGACATTAAATGCAAGGTAAAATAATAGCGTTAGCTCAATTTTTTCCAACATCTGAATAACGACCTCGAAATTATAACCTTCAACATATACATATACATGTAAATGTGTAATTAATTTGCCATGCTTTAAACGATTTCACCTTGAGAAGTCACCTTCAACTGGTTTTAAAGTTAGCCATGGACCGGGCCATGAAGTTAGCCTTGTGAATTTTTAGTGGTTTATTTAGTCTTAGGAGAAATACTATAAATAAGTACACTTAAGCTTAGTTAATTTAGTTCTGTTATGAAAAGCATTACGTTATCATCGTTATAGAGTTTTTAAATGTTGATCAAATTTTGGGGTTGTTCAGTGCTGGTGCGTTATCCGGGGAGGGGCTGAAAAACGCTTATAGTATTATTACTTATAAGATGTGTTAAAATGGTACTATCGATTCGATAGAGCTTTAGAATGATTTTGCGGAGGCTGCACAGCGAGTTGGTGGAGTGTAAATATATGTTTGTTTTTATTTTTAGATGCATGCTAGCTAATAATAACCGATGGAGACCAAAAGTCATCACCAACGGTCTAAAACTAATCTCCATTCAAGGCGACGATATCAGGTTTATTGACTCCCTTAATTTCATTCTATCACCACTCTCAGCATTTCCGAAGAATTTAAATTTTCCCGAATCCAAGGAATATTTCCCTTTTCTCTCCAACATATCCGAGAACCAGAATTATAAGGCTCCTCTGCCTGCACTTGAATATTATTGTGCAGATCAGATGTCGGAGAAAGATCGATAAAAAGGTTTAGATTGGCACGCGGCTCAAAGTAATTATGCTTTTAAGATGAGTGAAGAGATTGTGAGGTATTGCTTGATGGATGTTAAGATTCTCGTTAAACGCTGCATTAGTTTCTGGTCGATCTTCACAACACAAAATACAGTCGACCCGTTTGAGGAGTCAATCATAATTGCTAGTGCCTGAAATAAAGTGTTTCATAGATTTTTCCTCAAAGAGAATACAATCCGTCTCATTTCAAAAAGAGGCTACAGGCGTACTGACAAACAGCCAAAGTCACAATACAGTGGTTACGCTGGGTGGAACATTTACAACAAGTGACCATACAGCATGCCGGAGAAGCTCGTGAGTTCAGAACACCTGAAGGTGTTAAGGTCGACGGTTACTGCGCTGAATCAAATACCGTTTACGAGTTTCTAAGCTGAATGTAAATACCTCCATATCTGTTCGAAACGAGAACACGTCGGCACAGTCTCAATTTCTACGCGAGTGTAGCTATAATCTAGTGGAAATGCGTAAATGCGATTTTAAAAAACTTATACTTACAAACGATGGGTTAAGAGCGTTTATACAGAATCTAGGCGATCAAGATGACAAACCTTTAAATTCACGAGACGCGTTTTACGGTGGTCGGACTTACGCCAGCAAACTCTACCATGAGTGTGACGGCATTAGTGGGAAAATCATGTACTATGACGTATGCTCGTTATACCCTTATGTAAATAAATACTGTAAATACCCTGTAGGTCATCCGAAAATTCATGTAGGTTTATATTGTAAGAACATTTCATTGGACACGGTGGAGGGTTTAGTCGAATGTCGTGTAATACTGCCCTCTAGTCTTTATCATCCTGTTTTACCCTTAAAAATGCATTGCAAGTTGGTGTTTTTGTTATGTAGGACTTGCGGCGCTGAGCTAAATGAAGGAGAATGCGATCATAGTGAACCCAAGCGTAGTTTCGTTGGAACGTTTGTAGCGGACGAGTTGTGTAAAGCTATCGCTAAAAACTATAAATTTTTGGGCGTTTTTGATATTTGGGAGTATGAGGTAACCACATACGACAAAGCAACGAAACAGGGTGGACTGTTTAGTTGTTACATCGATAATTTCCTGAAACTCAAACAGGAATGTTTCGGATGGTCTAGCCATTGTACGTCAGAAGCCGAGAAGTTGAACTACATAACGGAATATTACTGTAAGGGGATTCAACTAGACGAAAAGAACATCAAGAAAAATCCTGGTGGTACTTGGCCAAACTAATGTTAAACTCTTTTTGGGATAAATTTGGCCAACGTGAAAATTTAACCCAGCGCAGTATTGTATCTGAGCCAAAGGACTTTTTCAAATTGTTTCCGGATCCTCTAGTTCAAGTACAATCCATAATCCCCGTTAACAATAATGTGGTAATGGTGAATTGGGATAGACCTGAGGTGAAAGTGAAGCTCTACAAACTATTAATGTGTCCATAGCAGCGTACACGACAGCTCATGCTTGTTTAGAACTATATAGTTCTCTGAAGAAGCTAGACCGTCGTGTTCTGTATTATGATTAGAGACGGGCAAATGCATATTTTGTGTAATTGGGCATACGAAACTTTTTCTTAAGAATATGTACGTTTTTTAACATTTAGGCCCCAAAACCACAAATTTTATTTTGCATATACTGCATATATAAGACGTTTTACGTTATTAGAGCATATACGAGGTGGTAATAGCATGAAAGTGCATTTTTGCGTCTTTTAGCGTCTTTAAGCTTGTAATTTCGTCAACTTTCTGGAAGTTATTTTTAACAGACACAAAGATTTGTTTACTCAAATCTTATACCTGCTTTTATACTTTAAGCTGCTTTAAAACTTCTTAGAAACTTAGGTTAATTAGTACTTTAGTAATATGCACAATAACTACATTGCAGTTATTGACGTAGGTACATCGGTATCTTTGATGTTGAAAATCTTGGAATTACCGTTTTTTTAAACTGGTGGGGTTGTAGTTGTTTGCAAAAATTTCATTCACTTGTAGCCGTTTGAAGTCAACATGCCAAAAGTGGGCAGCTCTAGGAACGATCTAATTAGAAGGTGGTTGAAATCGTATTCGTGTTTTAAATACGATGGAGTTGTAGTGTTTTGTATTTTTGCGAGAAGGAGGTATGTATGACATGCACGCTTTGTTCTAGTGATATTAATCACTACGGGTCCACATCAGAAAACAAAAAATGAAAATCGACCAGCACAACAACTATTACCTACTTATGTGAGCCAAACCGAAAATGTCAATAACTTTAACAAAGATATGTGTAAAATGATGGTTTCGTGCAATATTCCATTCCACAATTTGGAAAAATTTGAATTCCCAGGTTTTTTAGAAAAATATACTAAAGAAAAGTACTTTCTCGACGTACAGCTACCAGGTCATGTCTTCCACAACTATACGAAGACACTATTAAAAACATAAGGGATGTTATTTCAGATAATTATATCTGGTTTAGTGTCGACGAAACAACCGATGCTAAAGGAAGATATATAGCAAACCTTGTTGTTGGTATTCTAAATGGCAACCCTTCTTTTAGTTATTTAGTTGCCTCCAAGCAATTAGAAAAAACAAATCATGTAACAATTTCACGTTTTGTAAATGACACCCTAGCATTTTTATATTTGCCTAATCAAATATCAAAAGATCGCATCCAAATTTACAAGGAACAATAAAAGAGCTTGCGTTGCCACCCCAACCAGTTCTTACTAGATGGGGAAAGCGGCTCTGTTTTATTGTGAACATATTGATGCTTTTAAAGATTTAATTGATTCTTTCCAAACAGATTCGGCTTAAAGTGTAGAAGACTGTCAAAGTGTTTTGCAAGCTCCAGAGTTACAGTCTCAGCTCTGTTTCATAAAAGCTTACTTTCAACATATCCCTGCGATTATTACCAAGCTTGAATCTCAAAATCTTCTTCTTACCGAAACTTATTAGAAGATTTCAAATTGAGTTTAAGTAAAGACCAAAACAAAGCTTGTAGACAAATTAGACATTTTAATAAAGAAAAATGCTGGTTTTTCAAATATAAAATCTGTTAGAGACATTTTAAATGGCCAATTTCCAAATGACAATGACGAAAAAAATGTTTCTGTTCAAAATGCTCACTTATTTAAATATTGTCCTATTACATCTTGTGATGTAGAAAGAAGCTTTTCACGTTACAAGCATATATTAGAAGATAAGCGCCATAATTTACTTATAGAAACAATTGAGAGAAATATGATTATTTATTGCAACAATCTCTAAATTTGATTATTCTTCTTCTTGTGCTGTATTATGTTATGGGTTTTATGTATGTAATGTATAACCAATAAAATATAATAAATAATTATTATTAATTTCGTTATATAGTTTTTAGGAATACATAAATAGTTGTAATAATTAGTAATAATTGTAATAAACAAGAATTGAAAAAATTTAATTTTCTTAAAATCCTGAGAAAAGTAAAATGTTTTAGCGCATATGTTAGTGCATATATGGCTATATTACTGCATACTGAGTGCATATTTCTTCACTTTTTTATTGCATATGTAAGTGCATATATGCACTATCTTTGCAGCATATCTGCCCGTCTCTAATTATGATACAGTGTCATATTTGTCGCGAAACCCGCCGACTGGAATCCAACTTGCGGGGATTTCCTTGGCCAGATGACCGACGAGCTGAAGACGTACGGTGAAGGAAGTTATATATCCGAATTTGTTAGTGCGGGACCGAAAAACTACAGCTATAATGTGTTTTCAACCAGTGATCAGACAATTAAACAAGTGTGTAAAGTGAAAGGTATTACCTTAAACTATAAAAACGCTCGTGTTATAAAGTTTGAATCGATGAAAGATATGGTGCTTAGCAATAGTAAAGACTCGCTGTATGTATTTAATAATAGGAAAATAGTTAGAGGCAGACGTTACAATGTATTAACTAGACCTGAAACTAAACAATATAGAATAAGTTACTCTAAACGACGAAGGATAGAAAACTTTGACACTTTACCGTTTGGATAACTAGTGAGCAGGCTTGTATATATAGTTGGAAGGGGCAAAAACATAAGAACCCTTTTCTACATTTTGAATTGACACAGGCGGTCATTGGTGAGTGCTCCTAATATAATATACACCAGTGGTCTACTGCATGAATAAGAATATACCGTTCTTGATTTTTTGTAGTGGTGCATATATATATATATATATATATATATATATATATATATATATATATATATAATCAACATTTTATGTACCTAGTAATAGTAGATATTTAATACTTCATATACTTATGCTTACTTATTTGATAACACTGTTAACAATGTTTGATTTGAAAATCTAACTTAACTGCATACTGTGACAGTAGTTTAAAGCTTACTGCATTTATTTATTTAGATTAGTGTTACAGAGTAAAAATATAATACAGAAATAATATTATAAACCACAGAGATGTGTAAAACATCTATACCGGGTGAGCAAATAAGAACGGCCGACGGCCATATCTTCAGATCTGATTATAGTGCAGCTTTGGAAAAAAAATTTATAACAAAGTGGCCTCGAAAAATTATTTATAGAATTGCAGGTCCACCGATAGAGGGCGTAATTGAACACCAAAAGTTTAAAAAGCCAAATTTTACAAAACGTGACTAATTAAAGGGCATTATATATACGATAATCAGGTTCTACGGAAACTTTTACGTACTTTTTATTAAACAAGTTTTAGTCTATCCTTTCAAATAACAGGGGGGGGAGAATGGGAACCTAGTTATGAAGAAACGCCTGTAAGTCCTGTTCTGCTTAATCGATCTTCGCAAACTTACTTTTGTTGAAAATAGCTCTTTTCCACCAATGTAAGTGTTATATACTCAACGCAACTTAATAAGTAACGTACAGATTAGAGGACGGTATTTTTTTTTAGAAATATGGTTCTCTTCCGAAACTATTAAATGGAAGCATGCAGTTTTAATGGGTTATGAAAGTAGACCAAATTAGCAACAAAATGGCGAAGACCGGTTCTCGATATCTCTTTTCTATCGCAAGATATCTTAAGAAACGTGTAAACGGTGAACATTTTTTGTCAAACTTCAATTAGGCTGGTTAACTTTAACGGAAATCAACAATTTTAGTCTTGTTACAAAGGCCTTACATTGGTTTATCTGCAATAGTTCAAAATGTTGTCATAGTAATGTTACCGTTCCCGCTAGAGCGCGTTATCTAGAAGGTAATCTTTGTTAACTTTTCGTTTGGCGTACCTACATTTAAAAATAGTTAAAAATAATGTTATGGTAAATGTAAAAAAAGTACCTCTCCTTATTTTCAGGTGACCGCCACACCAAAAGTAAACAAAAAAGGGTAGGTATAGCTAAATTTCGCTATTCGATCATTTTTATCAAACAATATATATATATATATATATATATATATATATATATATATATATATATATATATATATATATATATATATATATATATATATATATAATAAACCTGAAAACAATTTAACCAATCTAACAATTTAAAAAAATCACAACAAAGAACTCTAAGAATGTGATTAGTGCCGCCCCAGGTGTTCAAACTGTCGTCAATCATTTTCAATACAACTTTCTAGTCTCTGGCGGGTGGATAAGATGAAAGTTCAATTTCCGCACATCCCTAGAGTAATGTACCTGGCACATGTTGGAAAAACATATCACGACGAATTGCCAATCGTACGTCTTCTAAAAGAAGTGGCAATTCGTTTGTTAATAAATATAAATATCTTTCCCCATTAAGACTTTCATTAAACAAATAAGGTCCAATCATTTATCTACCTAGAATGCCGCACCACATGTTTACACACCAACGACCCTGATGTCGGACCTCTCGCATCCAGTGCGGATTTGTTTCTGACCAATAGTGCATGTTATGACGATTTACACTACCATCACTCCGAAATGTTGCTTCATCTGACCACATAATATGAGAAAGAATTTCAGGATTTTCTCCCATCATATATAATAGCCAGTTACAATAATCCAGTCTGTTATTGAAATCTCCAGCATTTAAACCTTGATGTACGACTATGTGATATGGGTGCAATCTAAAATAAGAACATTTCGTTGTTAACAAGCGAAAAAAGTCTTCAAGTGCTGTAACTCGTATGGTGCTTTTACGAAAGTTTTTTACCTGGCCTCTCATTATTTTATATTTTTATTATTTGATACCAATACCAATAATACAATTTTGGTAATAGTTACTTGTGATATAAATAAACATGACCCTTTATTTTGTGAGTGGTGAATATTGCTGAACGAACGTAGCGTTACAAGTAATATTGTTATAGTGGATTTTTTAAGTAAAATTTGTTTTTTGAGTAATTACTGAACTGAACTTATTTGATGTTTTATTAATATAGCTGGACAAAAAATGGCAGACCACATTAAACACTCAATAAACTAAACATTTTATCACACATTCATTATGACATAATGACATTTACTTAGATGTAATTGAAAAATTAAAAACATGGAAATTATGGGTAGGTACTGACTTTTAAGGATTGCACACACGAAAAATTTTAATATAAGATAATAAACTTTGTAGGTAGAAATTCATAAAAAAAAGTAGTCACCTGTTCTCGGGATATTTCAAACGGTGGTTTGATCTATTCCAGAGTCTCTGGCTATATCTCATGAGGGTTAAAATTTACATACGCCAAAACATTTATTATATTTTCCTCCATTGTACCTCTACCATGTTTTCGATACACGAGAAGATGAACACTTCCTGTAGCAAACGTTGAACGATTCGAAGAAATACTCTGTTGCTGTGATGTCTTCTGTTTGGCTACTGCAGCACATAAACTCTGGAAGCAACGGTTGCATTTCTCATGCATTCGAAATAAACAGCCAACATGCCAAAAGCTTCTTCATTTGTAAGAATCATATTTTTATATTATGATATCGAAAATGATTACCTGAATAAATTAACAACTGCAAGAAGGCTAATCATTTTTGACATATGTGACATTCTCGTATAAATTACAGCCTTCTTCATTTCAACTGGTAGTAGAACACGGGCACCTCAACTTTCACTTTTTGACCTTGGGAATTCACAAAGCCACTCACGTGAAGGACGTATTTTCTTTTGTCGGCCGTTTTTGTCAATCATTTTTTGTATTCGTCTACTTGAGGGGCGTATTTAGTCCTTGAGATTGAGCTTGGGTTTGGTAAAGAAGAATTAATAGATAAGATAAGTGTTTTTTTCATAATAAAAAGATTTTATTTAATTCAATTTTGTAACAAGCCTTTTACGTTGTGTTGAAATTTGCAATAATTTAGGCAACTTCGTTCATTTTTGTATCATGTGAATTGCACACCTTGGTGGCTAAAGCATGTGTTTAGATATTTTAAAGTGGAGCTTGAACACGCATCTTCGGTTGCACATTCAGTTCGTGCGTAGCCACTTTTTTGAGGTCGGTTGTTACGATAATGAGTAGAAGTTTGTTGCTATGCAGAAAAGTTATAAATAAATGGTACATTAACCCGTTTAAATCAACCAAGTTTGGCTGTTTTGTAAAGAAATTTACTTATTTGGGATCAACGAATATCAAAACCCTGTTAAATTTCCATTTAAACAAACACGTTTATTATACAAAATATTCATTAGTCCATACACAACTAGATGGCTACAAAAATTCAAATTTTGCAACAAGGAGGCCACGACAGGAGGGCATAGACCTAACACAAGTTCCTATATTTGCTTATAAATTAACATTAGGGCCCCCTACTAGAATACTATTTCCAGCCAGACATGGGGGCCAAGGCAGGGGCGTGAAGGCCCGAAAGCAAGTTGCGAAGTCCTATGTTTGTTTTATAAGTTAGCAATATGCCTCTTATTAGAATACAAGTTCAAATTTCTCGCAATAAGTAATCAGAATATAAACACTTAAATATAAATTCAAATTTCCCGCCAAGGGACCAGGGACTAAGACCCTAAAACAAGTTGCGAAGCCCTATGTCTGTCTTATAAGTTAGCATTAGGCCCCCTTATTATAATATAAGTTCAAATTTCCCATCATAGATGGCACCGCAAACAAATTCAAATTTTTGGTCGAGGAGCGTGGGCCTGAGAGTAAGTTGCTGAACTCTACATCTGTATTACAAGTTAGCATTATATCCCTTATTACAATACAAATTCATATCTCCAGCCATAACCTGCAGAGACTTAAATGCAAATTCAAATTTTCCGCCAATGGGGCCTCGACAAGGGGTAAAGCCCCTAGAGCAAGTTGCATAACCCTACACCTATCTAATTTTTCCAATCTGTAAATAATAGATAGAAACCGCATACCACTCCTCGAAAGTTACTCTATATCTAATCAATTAGTCTTTAACGCAACGGTCACAGTTTTGGAAATTGATCAACCTAAAAATAATGAACAGAAAATGCATTCCGCTCATTATCACCTTATCATTATCATCGTAAAGTAGCGTCACATTCTTGTTTCAATGTTTTATTATTAAATATCTCAGCTACAGATGTTTTTACATTAGTTTATCTGTCATATAGAAATTGCTCAAGCTTCAGTATCCAGTAGCAAGAGAAAGAGGATGGACGCACACTTGGACGTACAATGTGTTAACAACGAATTCATACTCAAAAAGATTGCACTGGTTACAGATCATGGAGCTTTATTACCAATACTGATAAAAGCGCCTCGTAATTATTTTTTTTATTTATTTTTTTTTTTTTGTGATTGTGGACCTGAACAGGCTAAATAAGGCCTATCGTGCTAAAGCACTCAGGAACACTTAGGAGGATGGATAGAGGGATAATGAATTGCCAATAGATGCCTATGAACAGCTACCTTAAATTTTCTCATATCATAAGTGAGAGGAAAACAGGAACTAGGGAGATCATTCCAGAGTTTAGAAGCCGTGTAGAAAAATGTGGATTGCGCCCGTTTGGTACGACAAGTGGAGATTTGTACTGCATACTGATGATGTGAATGAGCGAACCGAGTGTTTCTCGCAAAGATGGCCGGAGATGGTGTCAAAGAATGTAATTCACCAGCACAATAGCCGTTGTAATAACGATAATACAAAGAAAGAACTGAAACCATCCTTCTATGCTCAAGGGACTGTATGTGAGAAGTTAAGGACGGGTCATTTATAAGCCTAATCGCTCTCTTTTGAATACGATCAACGGTATCGAGAGCGTATTGGGGAGCACTAACCCAAAGGTGAGAATTATATTCCAGATGAGGCCGAATTTGGGCCTTATACAGCAAAAGGAGTTGTCGAGAGGTAAAGTACTGCTTAGATCTGTACAAAAAGCCTATTTTACGAGCAGCTGTTTTGGTAGCTGACAGAAGATGGTCAACCCATGAGAGATTTGAAGATACAGTCATACCCAACACAGTAATAGAGTCTGAAAACTTAAGAACTGAGCCATTCATACTTACAACAGGAAATGATCGATCTTTTTTGGCGGACATAAGGCAACACTGAGTTTTGTTAGCATTAAATTTAACTAGATTATTGCTTCCCCATTCGAGAATACGTTGAATGTCTTTGTTGATTGAATAAATTTTATATCAAAACCCATGTCAGATCAGATACGATTTTTGTGGAAAAAATATCGCGGTCTGAGATGGTGGTCGGAGTATGTACACTACATAACCAATAGTAAATCTGGATGGGACTGGCTGCTCGCCGCTTCAAAAATTTAAAAAGGGAGCAAAAACATGTAGCTGTTTAAACCATAACATCGTTGAGCCTATGTATGTATTGTAAAACGCCTTACTACTGCAAAACTGGACACATACCAATTGTTAGCTGATCTTCTACTGAATCCAACACCAACAGACTAGCATTTTCTTCATCATGGCCTATCTTCTTTTTCTTTAAATAGATTACGGAACCAGTTTCTAAAATTTTTTTTACAAACTTCTTTACACCTATACGGGAAACTGTAACACCAGGAACATTTTTGACAAGAAATCTCACTCTTTTCAATTTTATCTGACATTAAATCATTATTTGACATTTTTCAGCCATAGCCTCCTACTTGCGCGTAATGAGTAGACAGCTTAAAAGTTTATAAAATGTTGGAATTACGTTTTCGTTTTAACGTAACGTACGTAAAATTGCGGGTGAAACTAACTTACTCAAATCTGGGTTAAATTTGGCACGTGTCCATTATTTTGAATTCCTTACATTTTTTCTTAATAAAATTCTTTAATATCTCTTACATAAAGGGCAGTTTACCTAACAATATTTTACATATCCAGTGATCACACTCGCTTCCTAAACATGAATACCAAATTTAATTCGGTAGAAACTAATTTCTATACAAGCGGGCCAAAACCTCACATACTGTTTTTTGAAATAAAAATATTTTTTGTTATTTTGCCCTCTTGCAAACTCATTATGGAGACATACTGTATAGTAAGAGTGCCATATCCATAGCAAATTTTTTATTTTTCAGAATCTGTGTCAAAAAAGTGGTGGTAATCAAAACAGACAAGAAATAATTAATTCAATTCAATTATGGCTATGCCAATCGCCAGCTCGTTGTGAAAGGTATTTTAAATACGCAAGCGTTACATTTTTTTTAAAACTTTACAGAGCACAGGAAGCACAGGCCAAACGGTACGTGAAAAAGATAAAGAAGCTTTATAGAGTATTCTCTAATGATAATGTTTGTTTTGTTTCCCGTATTAAATCGATAATTTACTGTCATTTTTTCCACGGTTTAAAAATACTTTAACAGGTATTTTATTGACATTTTAGAAACAATTTTGTACGTATTTGTTAGACACCTTGTCAACATTTAAAAAATATTCATATAGGCATTTTCAAACATAACTTCATTATTTTAAAAATATTTTTATAAATATTTTTTAGACATTTCATGTTTTTAAAATATTTGGATAAACATTTTATTTAAATTTCAATAATGTATTTGAAAGATTCCAGTCCCAACGTGTTTTTCACCACTAACAGGTTTTTAAAACGCTTTCTAAAACCTATCAGTAATATTTCAAAACATTTAAAAATATTGTTTTAACATTGCTTGGTGATTTTTCAAACATTTTAAAAATATTATTATAGGCATTTTACAGGCATTTTTTCAACATTTTAAAAATATTTTTCAAACATATTTTCAACGTTCTTAAAACATATTTTATTTACATTTTAATAATGTTTTTGAAATATTGTAGTCTCAATGTGTTATTGACCATTAACAGATTTTAGCAACATTTTCTAAAACATGTCTGCAATATTTCAAAAACATTTAAAAAAAAATGTTTTTTAATATTTGCTTGCTGATTGGGTAGATATCAAGAAACTCATATATTATCTTTTTTGACGTCAAATCTATCGAAATACCTTTATGATTATAGCTCTTAATTTTAATTATTAATTATCAATAACTGTAATAAATGCTAACGTAAAAACAAAATGAAAACGTTTAATGGTTCTGTTTGAAATCGTAGAAGCGTTATTTCAAGAGCTATTCAATTTCGAAATTAGAAAAAAATACATAAATATTTCAGGTTACTTGAATTTTCAGAATTGTTAAATAATTTATCCACTATGAATGGAAATCACATTAAAAAATACATTTACTATCGAAGTAATATGCTTATAACTTCCAATGACACAAATATATTACAATTGAATCCAAAAAAATGGGTTTAATTATACAATTTTTATATAACTTTTAATATACTCGTAAATTACATTGAATCTTGCAAGATCAAAATAATTTCACAATGGGATGAACTAAAATCTAAATAATCATGTACCTTAATTCTAATCGCAAATCGTTGTAACAGTAGACCTTTGAAATCTAAACTCGCCAAACCAGATGCATAAATACGAATACACAAAAAAATCAGGATAAAGAACGCTTCTACATATAAATAGAACCTCTCTTATCGGAGAATTAAGTTAACACTTCTGAAGAACGTTCGCTCAAATTACAAAACGGCCATTAATGTGAATTTCGTGCAGCGTGTGTTGCATATTTAGTTGCATAAAAACATGCATTTAATTATTTTGATTAGAACTCGTACGCATATCGTTTGGACATTCAATTGCAGACTTGTCCATGCGCAAAGACCTTTTAAGAGCGTCGTTTTTTGTTGAGTTAAGAAGGTGGATGTAGCATCCATGATGAGTTATTTAAGTTTATTTTACAATGTTTGAGACGTTTGATTTTTTTCATGCACTTTTTATTTTTACTTTCTTGTTTACGTTTTATTTTTTACTTTAACTTCACCTTTACACGTTTAAACACATCTACGCCATTAAATATTTTACCGTTAATCGGTATTAGTACGATTGATCAAGAGTGAGATTTATTCATTTGGGAATTATTAAGCATACAAATCCAGATTTATTTCAACCTGAAGTAATATTACGGAACAATTTTCCAAAATGCTGATACAGCAGGCATCTACTTCGTTATCTACAGTATGACCAACAATAAGGTATTCTGATTCAATTAATTACTCACAATAACATTAATTATTCGTTAGGTGATAACGTTACTAACATTGGCATTAAGTATTTTTGTTTATAATTAGACATAGGTCGTGTAAATAAACTTTGTTATTGTAGAAATTTTCTTTTAAATTTATTGTATAATGGTTTACTTGTTCATTCCATATTTAAACACAAGTTGGCGTCCGAGTGTTTAACAATTAGTTTCAGGAAGAAGCAACCCAGATTTTAAAAACGAACATATCTAGGTATATGTAAATATTTTTTGGTTAATAAGGCAAATCGATAATTTTAAGAACCTGGCCCACCTGAATCTACGACTGAGCATAAGGCACCAAATCTTCTTGTTATTACCCAACCTGTTAAGTAGCTAAATTTTGCTTTATGCTGACGTCCGAGCGTGAACATCGATTTGCAATTATTAATGCCAGATATCTTCGCTTATGTTTGTTGCAATTCCAAATATTATTGACAACTGTATAAAGGTATTGTAATATTTTGTATTTGTTGTACTCTTATTGTATTTTATGTCTGATTTATATGTCATTTATTATTATCTCGAATTAAGTAGTAGATGCTCTTCGAAGTGACGAGTTATTAATGAAACTGAGATATCGTAATATTGACGATGCTGAAAATTTATCACAAATTATTACGACGTAAACTGAATCTGGAAAAGGTCGATTCAAAATTATTACAAAAGTTGAAATAAATCAAAATGAAGAATTAGCTTGTATAGAAGAAAAACTTACTCATTATCAGTCATTGATAAATTTGTACACAATTAATCCAACGAAAAGT
Organism: Vesta saturnalis; assembly: GCA_036346205.1. Lineage (NCBI taxonomy): Eukaryota > Metazoa > Arthropoda > Insecta > Coleoptera > Lampyridae > Vesta > Vesta saturnalis. The sequence goes on from JARFJB010000513.1 coordinate 2,609,446, forward strand.
GAATATCTCAAACTACATACTCGTCTTTTATATATTTTGAAGCGATTAAATTATACGGTGTTTGTCGATGAACATGTGCTTGTACGTGATCAATTACTTTCACTATGTAATGATAATATCGAATTAATAGAATCAATTAATGATAACTTAGAATTGAGTAATGACACAATATCTTGATAATTCCAGCATTTCGATGTCGACTAATACTTCAATAAACATTCCAACTGAATATTTTTCAAATTTAATGAAGAATTTAAATATTTCTAGAAATTCTATTCCTGTTTACAAATTAAATCTTAAATTTAATGGTAGTGAAAAAGAGGTTTTATGATTTATGCAAAGGTGTGAAGAATTAATGCTTGCACGTAATATTTCAAAGTCAGATATGCTATTATCCGGAATTGATCTATGTTTTGGAAGGCATTTGACGTGGTTTAGAGCCATTAGGTCTCAAATAAGTTCTTGGGATGAGCTTATTCTTATGAAAATGTTTTTATAAATGGTATACATCCTAGTATTCAGTTTACCATGGAAAAAGAAACTGATGGAACTTTACCATTTCTTGAGATATTAATATCTAAAAATAATAATTCACTATCTTTTAAGGTTTACAGAAAGCTGACACACACTGATAGATACCTTCATAAATTATCCAACCACCATCCACGTCAAAAAATTTGTGTAATTAAAGCTTTAGTAGATCATCATCATCTTCCGGGGTGTATAAGTTATCTTGTTCATGTGGAAAAGTATACATTGGAACCACAAAATGTAGCTTTGATACAAGACGTAAGGAACATGTGAGATTTTGTATATTAGGTCAATCAGAGGAGTCTTCGGTGGCTGGCCATGCCTTGAATAATCTAATCATGACATTAAATTTTGACAATATGGAAATATTGTCAAGACAAACTCATTATTATGTTCGTTTACAACGTAAAGCTATTGAAATATATAAACACCCTAATAATTTTAATAGACAAGAAGAAAATCTCCGTTTAAGTAGGTTTTGGCATCTTATAATTTATTGTGACTTTTGGTATGTCTAGGATTTTTGCTGTGTTTTTCCTAGACCTTGAAGCAAATGCTTTACCAATTATATGTTAGATTACCACAGCACTATAATTTAACATAAGTAGTTGAAATTAAGATTAAAATTAAAATTAAAAAATTACAAAAAAACGTTCTGCATTATGCTTTTCATTGTTAATAACACTTGTACTTATTGACAAAGATATCTATTTGTTAGACTTAATTGGATTATTTTATCTGATGTCATGTTTATATTTATGAATGCTTCTATCATTTTGAAATTGAAGTTTTTCACAACTTTACACTTACATCATAACATGATTAAATTTTGTTAAATGTGTTTTTTGGCTGACATTTTTCATTGTTAGCTTTCGCCGTTAGAGAGTGTTCTTATTTGTCATCTTTAAGACAGTTTAACAATATTTAATTTTTAATGACCTACTTATTATTTACTAAAATTTAATTCTATAGTTGACTTTATACGTTTCTCAAACTGTCATATCATCTTTAACAGTTTGAATAGATATTACTACTGACGAAGATAACTATAAGTGTTATCCAAACGTTTAGATTGTATATTAAAATACACCATTAAAAAATCCAAAAAAATTTACAGCCTTTGTATGCAACACAATTGGCTCTTGTCAATGTTACCAACATTTTTCATTTTGTTGAATTATGTAAAAATTAAGTACAAAACTCTAAACTTAAATACAATTCAAATTCAGGTTTTCAAAAATAACTTGAAAACAAATCAAAGTCGTTTACTTCGAATCAAAACAATAAACGTAAAATTAATTTTACTGGTGCTAAACCGAAAATTTCGAATTCAACCCTTAAAAATTCAAGAAGCAATACGGCTAAACCAACGACGACTTTTTTTAAAAGTAAACATTTAGGACATACCTATCACACCTGTGACAATGATCATAATATTACCTTTTGTTACAAATGTGGTCATTCCGACGTGACTTACTAATTGCTCAAAGTGCAATTTTTCAAAAAACTTTTAATTGGGAAGTGTTCTGTTAGTCGACACGTTCCTAACAATTTTACAGATACTAAGAAACATGTTTGGAAAGGGTTGATTACAGTAAATAAATTTTATGGAACTCTAAAAATTTGTTCAAAATTTGTTGAAAAAAGGAATGATTGTAGGCCTTTTATTAATGTAAGAATTTTTAACGAAAATTGTGTCGCTTTATTAGACAGCGGAGCTACTGTTACAATCCTAGGTAAGTCCGCAATGTTTTTAATTGACAAATATGATTTGAAATTAAATAGGAATTCACCTTTTTTATCATTAATTATTGCTGATGGTTCTTTGCAGTCCATTTTCGTAAGTATTGACTTATCTCTGACTATTAATAATAATACAAAAACAATTTCAGTTATTGTTTCTGAAACTATTACCACTGTACTTACCTTGGGAATGGACTTTTGTCAATTATTTGAAATTAAAGCTGATTTTTGTGCAAATTCTATTGTTGCAAATTCTGCAGAAACAAGTTTTTCAATGATTAAAAGTATCAACGATCTTAACACCGATCAAAACTTTAGCAAATTCAAAATTGGGTAAAACCAATAAAATGTATCGTACTATTAATACTGGTGATGCCATACCAATTAAACAAAGATATTATCCTTTATCTCCCGCTATGTTGGAACATGCAAATAAAGAAATTGACGAAATGTTAGATCAAGGAATTATTAAGCGTAGTTAAGAAATCAAGCGAGTTTAGAGTATGCTTTGACGCAAAAAAAAATTAAATTCAGTTACTAAAATGGATACCTATCCATTACCATTTTTAAACGACATTTTGGATAAATTTAACTTCAATAGATTTAAAAAAAGCTTTTTGGCAAATTCCTTTAGACCCCGAAAGTTATGAAAAAACTGCTTTTACTGTTCCACGTAGAGAAGAATGTTTCTTTTCCTTTTCAATGCATTTCAATCGATCTACTCATAGTAGGTCCTTTTCCCAGATCGAAAAATGGAAATACTGTTTTATTAGTTGTTTGCAATTGGTTTACCAAATTTACTCTAATTCACCCAATGCACAGTGCTACAGCTAAAGCTATTTGCCAATATATTGAAAATTATGTGTTTCTAGTTTTCGGTGTACCACAAATTTGTATGGTTGGCAACGTCCCTCAATTTAAGAGTGCATTGTTTACAAACCTATTGAATTCTTACAAAGTACTATCCATTTGGTTTAATACGAGTTATGATCCCCAAGTAAACTTTGTTGAAAGAGTTAATAAAGTAGTAGGTACTGCAATAAGATCTTACATTAAAGATAATCATAAAGAATGGGATGCTGCAACTCACAAAATTGCCCATGCTATTCGTAACGCTGTTCATGAATCTAAAACTAAATTTTCACCTTCTTTTTTGACGTTTGGTCGAACCGTTCCGATTACTGGAGATTTTTATAGTCGATTAAAAGATTTTAAAGAGGATGGTTTATCAATTAACAACCGTGAACAGTTGGTTCAAGATTTAAATAAACTTTCACCGATTTTTAAGAATGTAAAATTTACATGCAACTTACAAACGAAATTCAAAATCTTACCATTTGCGACGTGGTCAATTAAAATTAGACGTCGGCGATCTAGTTTGGAAAAAGAATTTTACCTTATGATGCGACGAAAAATTATAGTCAAAAGTTAGCTCCAAAATTTACTTAAGCAAAAGTTATTGAAATGTTAGGTCCAACCACGTACCGATTTGCCACTATTAATGATAAACCTTTAGGTATTTTTCATGTTAAAGATTTAAAACCACATTAAATCTAAATTATTTTTATTCAATAGTATTTTTGAGACTATGACATTCTAGTTCCTTACTTACATTTTAATTACTGTGATTATTTTTCAAAAGTAATTTAATTTTGTTTTGTGCTTATTTCGCATACTATTTATTTTGTTTTTGAACGACGGTTGATATTTAGATCACACTGTTCAACTGATTTTGCCGATTTTTGGGGACCTTAGTTCTCAGGTAAGTTATTTTCATTTATTGGATTTACAATTGCTATTGTTACAATAGTAAAAATTGAAATAACCTTTTGAGTTTACCTCTGATCGTTAATTGACATGAAACTTCCAAACTCTTAACCGTTGGTAAGAATACTAGAAATGCTTAAATTTTGTTTTGTTTAGAATTAATTTATTTTGGTTACCGAAAAACTATCTCCAAAATTCTAGCTTTTGATGATTCATGATTTGTCCAGTGTTCTAGGCTTGGCCCGTGCTTTGTGTACTTAGGTTCACATCGTGTCAACCTCGTCTTAGTTCACATCCTAACCATGACTTCCTGATTATGACACCGGAGTACTTTTGGGTGGGGTTTTGAATGTGTTCGGAATAGAGTACACAATCCAATCCATTTCTACACCGTGACCTGGTAAAGACTTTCATATAAGGATTTTGACTTATTCAACGGGACATGACTGTGGGTGTTTGTTTTTGGTGTTGCGAAGGGTCCTTACTGACCAACATCACCGTACTTCTTCCTACCTTTAAGGTAAGATTTTGTTCCATTTGGGCATTTATTTCGAATTTTGGTATTACCATCTACATTTTTGCTTGAATTTTAATTAGCTTAAAATTTTGTATGTATTTCATCAGATTTTGATAAAATACCCTTATTATTATTTGTGTTTGAAATCTCCGATTTCAACTTTTGAGAGGGAGTATAACACACTTCGAACGAATATCTTTGCATGCAATTAACAGTGTGTGTTGCATATTTAGTTGTATAAAAACATGCATATTTTGATTAGAACTCGTACGCATATCGTTTGGACATTCAGTTGCAGAAATGTCCATGCGCAAAGACCTTTAGAGAGCGTCCTTTTTGGTTGAGTTATTTAAATTTATTTTACAATGTTTGAGACGTTTGTTTTTTTCAGGCACTTTTTTTATTTTTAGTTTCATGTTTACGTTTTATTTTTTACTCTGACTTCACCTTTACACGTTTAAACACATCTACCCCATTAAATATTTTACCGTTAATCTAAGTTACGGTATTAATACGATTGATCAAGAGTGAGATTTATTCGTTTGGGAATTATTAAGCATAAATCCGATTTATTTCAACCTGAACTAATATTACGCAACAATTTTCCAAAACGCTGATACTTCGTTATCTACAGTGTGACCAAGAATAAGGTATTCTGATTCCATTAAGTATTTCTGTTTATAATTAGATATAGGTTTTGTAAATAAACTTTGTTATTGTAGAAATTTTCTTTTAAATTTATTGTATAATGGTTTACTTGTTCATTCCATATTTAAACACAAGTTGGCGTACGAGCGTTTAATAATTACTTTCAGGAAGAAGCAACCCCGATTTTAAAAGCGAACATATCTAGGTACATGCAAATAATTTTTGGTTAATAAGGCAAATCGATAATTTTAAGAACCTGGCCCACTTTAATCTACGACTGAGCATATGGCACCAAATCTTCTTATTATTACCCAACCTGTTAAGTAGCTAAAATTTGCAGCCATGGGTGTAGAAGTATACGTATAGAACTTTAGGATTTGTACACTGACTTTAAAGGCTTTACACTGACATCTTTATATACGACCCCCACAGTGAATATTATATGAGTTACGGCAGGTAAAATGACTAGAGGTTATATTAATTATACGTATACGTATATATACTTCGGATACATTTAATTCTAACCCAAGCCGCCTTTATTTTCTGGATAACCTTGTTTCATTAACAGTAAGTCAAGTATTTACCGACACATAACTTTCCTGTAGATACAAATTACGTTAGCAAATTTTATACAGAAGCAATGGTTGTTTATTCTTAATACAGGTGGGAGTATACATTTTACTAAACTGGGTATCACATAATAATAACAATGGGGTCGATGCGAGATCTTCAAAAATCAAAATCCCCAAAATACTTTCACATACAAAATCGCGCAAAGCGTTAAGGCATAGGGAGACACCAACGATAAACAGTTCCCCTTTTTCGATAGAAGCAAGGACGTTAAGACAACTAATCAAACACAATGGCCTCGTTATTTTAGTTAAACCTACTTACATTGACACTATTACACACTTTTTGAGTAGTGATGATTTCTCCACTTTTGATATCAGTTTTAGTAATGTTGAGGTCAATGTCAGAAAATTTCTTTTTCTTAACATGAATATCTTCACCACTATAAGTGTTAATTACTTTAGGCTGATGGTTATGAATCCCTACATTTATAAACTATATACCCTTCCAATTTACAAACCGAACAATCCAGTTGGTCCATGTTATACGTGAAAAATGAGGCACCGGATCTGTGGCAGGACCTGTAACAAACAAAGTACACTCACGTACACTTCCTTTCAAAAGTTTCGCGTACACTTTCAAAATCAAGTAACAACAATTTTTCAAAATTTTAGCTGTGTGGATGGGTAATTTTGAGATTAGGTTAAAGATGATATTGACAGAATTAACAAGTTATTACAACCCTAATTTAATACAAGAAATGGGTGTACCCGAAACTTTTGAAAACTAGGTTTTCTATCCATGAAGCACGTTCTGAGCAATTTTGTTTGCAAACTGCATTGAACGTGGTACCATTCCGTTTCCTTTACGATGGTCTACAAGTGTTATGTTTAAATGGCCATTCTTATGCGAATTTTTTTAATTCTCTTGCTGAGAATTGTGGTGTATCATGCATAAAAACCATGTCTTCATATGACTAATTACCTCTTATGCTATTTTCGCTTTCAAACTTCGATATCTAAAAGCTCAGAATATCTGTCAGTTATCATTGTCATGAAATTCAACAAACCACTATCGACCATTTGCCATGGCAAGGCTGGTATTGGTTTATTTACTAGCTTTTCAGTGTAATATAATATAAATAAGCGTAGGTCATTGCTTATCACGGGACGGATTGGTACAGAAAACTTTTTACTTCGTACACAAAAAAAAATAATTCTTTAAATACCGGTTTAATTAACGATTTTGAGTAATATGAGCAACTTAGATTTTAAGATTACGGTAATTATTTGCCGTTCGGTTTATCCGATACGTTCATCAGTTGGATCTCCAGCTTTCTAGACAAAAGACGTATACGTGTTGTCGTCGATGACTCTTTTCAAAAGAAACTACTATTAATTCGGGCCTACCCTAAGATCATTCATAGCTCCACACTTTTCGTGCTATACATAAATGACCTCATTTCCTTAACAACTAACCCGATCCATTTCTTTGCAGACGACAGCACTCTACATTGTAGTTCTTCTCAATGTTCCCACAACAATAAGTCCAGTCAGGACGTTAAGGTGAAAATGGAAGCCTCAATCAATGGTGACTTAGAACGTGTCCTTGAATGGGAAAGGAATAATCTACTCACGTTCAACGCCGACAAAACGCAGTGTTTCCGCCAAGATAGACCGATCACTTCCTGCTGTAAATATGAATGGCCTAGATGTCAAGTTTCCAAACTGTTTCTGTTAGGAATGTCCGTATCATCGAACCTTTCTTGGGTAGGCCACCTTTTGTCAGTCAGCAAAACAGCTGCCCATAATCTGGGATTTGTATACAGATCTAAACAGTACTTCACATCACAACAACTCCTTTTACTGTATAAGGCTCAAATTCGACCTCATCTGGAATACAATTCCTACCTCTGGGTCAGTGCTCCCCAATATTCCCTTAATATGGTAAACTGCATACAAAAAAGAGCTATAAAACTTATAAATGACCGGTATCTAACTTCTAACCTACAGTTTCTTGTGCATAGAAGAACAGTTTCGGTGCTTTCCTAGTTCTATCGCTATTACAATGGCAAGTGTGTCTCCGAAATACACTCCTTATACGGGCCGTCTTCGCTAGAAACACTCGGTTTTCCCATTCACACCATAATTAGGCAGTCGGAATTCCATTTTGTCACACTAAACGGGCGCAATCTACATTTTCCACACGGCGACCAAATTGTGGAATGTACTACCCAGTTCTTATTTTCTTCTAAACTTTGATTTAAGCAAATTTAAGGTAGCCGTTCATAAACATTTCTGGGCAGCCTAGCAATATCCCTAACCCCCTCTCAGTGTTCCTGAGTGCTTTAGCACGTTAGGAAAATCTTAGCCTGTTGAGCAATACTCTTAGTAAAAAAAAAATTGAACGGCTAGTGAAGCACGTAAACGTTTGAATACAATTTACATTACATAGCTAACATCATAGCACAGATTTACTCCTATGATAAATTCCATATTCTACGTCACCAATGCTATTGGGTATTAGAAGAATCAACTTTAAGATTAATTAACAATGGCGTATATTAACATAATGGTTGTATGTGGCACCAATCTAACTAATCACGATCAATCGTATTTTGTATAGCGTTAGTTTCAAGTTGCGTACAGGTCCATAATATTTCTGACCTGACTTTTGACCTTATTTATGTAAAACCATTTATGAAAATTCAGCAGGACATAATGCGTGTTCGTTAACCTGGTTACCGTTTTGCTTTATTTCTTTTGGATCACTAGGACTTAGTTCTGTGATTGAATTAATTAATACTGATATATCGAGAATTCATTCTGTTTTGCTTTGTTAACAAAGATGGTGGGTAGAACTATGCTCGTATTTCGCGAGATTATGAAGCTATTTCGGGCATATTGACACTTGTATATTATCTACGTAACGTGTCACCTTGCCATCTTTTATACTGAACTTATGTATGTTAGAAACTTTATTACATTTAAATGTTATTATACAAATCCACATTTTTAATGGTTGTATGTGGCACCAATCTAACTAATCACGATCAATCGTATTTTGTATAGCGTTAGTTTCAAGTTGCGTACAGGTCCATAATATTTCTGACCTGACTTTTGACCTTATTTATGTAAAACCATTTATGAAAATTCAATAGGACATAATGCGTGTTCCTTAACCTGGTTACCGTTTTGCTTTATTTCTTTTGGATCACTAGGACTTAGTTCTGTGATTGAATTAATTAATACTGATATATCGAGAATTCATTCTGTTTTGCTTTGTTAACAAAGATGGTGGGTAGAACTATGCTCGTATTTCGCGAGATTATGAAGCTACTTCGGGCATATTGACACTTGTATATTATCTACGTAACGTGTCACCTTGCCATCTTTTATACTGAACTTATGTATGTTAGAAACTTTATTACATTTAAATGTTATTATACAAATCCAAATTTTTAATGTATACGGAACTATTTAATGTGATTCCTAAGTATCAATGGATTTAAAATGCAACCAGCTTGGTTTATTTATTTCACTCTAATTTAAACTAATGCGGTTTTAATTGTTGTAGAAGTTTATTTTCGAGATCAGTGCGAAATAATAAATAATTAAACTCTATGTTTTGGTTTTATTACGGAATATGAAACGTTTGTAAGTTTTATTCTACGGTTATCTTAATCAATTTCAGATTATGCCATCAATTATTGCGAAGTTTTTGATTAAATGCTATCAATTAATGACAATTGACGGCTACTTGGGCAGCGGAAAAACACTAATCGTCACAATTTACTTTTTAATATGTTGTTGAGTTGCAATTTTATAAGCTACATTATAAAATGTATATAGTTATAACTTATAGGGTTAAAAAATATTTAACTGTGAATTAATATTTTTTGTGCCAAACAAGACTAAAAATGTATTTTGACAATCTACTTTGTGCGTAGTATTTGTACTGATATTGGTCAGTGAAGTAAGATAAATCAAAAATCTTGTATTCACAGCCTCTTCGAGTATTATCAAAACTCAATTTCTTTAAAATTAACCGAATCTTCGAAAATAAAACCTACAAGGAACCTCCACGTTTGTTTGTAGTGGGAAATTTACTACATGAATTAGCAAAGGTCTTTGCAATGATTAACTGACAAACTACTTTGTCATAAATAAGAATCATACTAAATGAAAAAGTTATTCAGAGTAGAGTAGATTTAAAATTATAAACTTTTCTTATACTCACTAACCTAAAATATTTACAAAAAACTAAGGTATTCTTACATAATTCTGATGCCTATATAGTACATAATGTTGTATTATAAATAAAGTATAAAACAGTACACCTATAACTCCTAAAAAGAACTTGGTTGGATTATCAAAAATAGACAGCCAATCATCTAAAATCGGTAGTGTTAGAAATTTAGCTTATATAAATACGTCACTAACTGTAATTGTAGGCCTCTACTATAATTTGTAGTAAACTAAATATACTACCATTTAGATCCAAGAAAACAAGTCCAATGCTCCATCCGTTAGTACTTTTCCTCTTATAGTTCATATACGCCTGAAATAAAATATAGTGTAAATAATTCATAATTCAAAATTTTAGTCACCTGCGGGATATGCTTAAGTAACGCCATTACTAGTTTAACATAAGAACAACAATATAGAAAATCCAACCAATCGAACAAGCTTAACCTTTGTAGTATAATACATGAAGTATAAAAAATCACTACTAACAACACTAAACTTTTAGCAGTGGTAGAAACTTTTTGATTTCCCCTTTCATAAATGCAGCATTGAAATAATGTTAATAAAATGGCTATTATACCGTGCTGATTATAAACAACGTCATTTAATTTAACTGGAATTATACTTCGTGGGTGATGTTTGTAATATTCCATCTAAAAATATTTGTAAATATAACTAAACAAAAAAAATTAACGTACCTGGATTTCGGAACCAAAGTATAAACCTAAAATGAATATTCCGAATGACATATGTCCAACCAGGTTTAATACTAAATAGTCGAAATTTAAACCAATCACACTAAAGAAATGAAGAATGCAAATAAGAATATGTTAACATATATATATAAAATTAACCTTTTCTTGTCAAAATTTGTGTATAGCTGAGGATAGTATGAGGATCCCCAAGAAATCATAAAAATCCATCCAAACACTTGAGCTAAAATGTCTATGAATTTACTTTTGTATACGTTAACCGTCAAGTGTAATGTATTTAGCCTAAAACAGACATTAAAACTTAGTCATTTGATTACAGTGCCATAAAATCATATGAACAACAGCAAAAGTTCTAAAATACAGGCCTACACCCTTAAATGGAACAGAAATACAAATTTATGTAATTAGGCAGCACATCATCGAAATATGGAATAATATCAAACATGGGTGTGAACATCAATGCAATGTATGGACAATTCCACGATGCATCACCGTATTACGTATTATGCCCAAATTTAGTCATTTTCGCTTTGAAAGGATTTGTATAACCTACAGAGTTTGAGAATATTAATAAGAATGGACCCTCATCTAAAATATGTTACGAGACAGATTTCAGGGTAGTAAAAAAAATATCAAAATGTACACCTTCACGATTATCACACATAAACAAAATACTTATATTTATATTTTATGCATATTTATAGATATTCGAACGTTTCGATAGCAGCTACAGTTATCATCCTCATTAAGTGATAATTGAGTTATATTACATAAATTTATTTTAACAATCTATAATTAAAACTAAGTCATTTACTGAGGGTAATAACTGTAATTGTTATTAAAACGTTCAAATTTGGGTAAATTTAAATAAAAAAGTCACGATGTAATACTCGAAAGATTAGTATTTTGATTAATTAGAAAATGTATTTTATTACCATCGTATACAACTCTAACATTTTGAATAATTGAGTAATTTTTGGTTTTACTAAACCCTAATTTACATTTAATAGTCATCATTGACCACTTTTACGTTACCATAATAGTATTACCTTGTTTGTAATGTTTCAGATGCCTGAAATAGACTTCGAAGTGCATATTGCTTTTAACCACTGCCCAAAGAAGAGGGGTGATATTAGTTTAAAGTGTGTCTGAGTATGTGTGTATATGTGTATGTGTGTACCTGTCTATTTGTGTATCTGTGTATCCGTGTATCCGTGTATCCGTGATTCCGTGTATCCGTGATCCGTGTATCCGTGTATCCATGTCCCCGTGTATCCGTGTAACCGTGTATCCGTCTATCCCTGAATCCGCGTACCCGTGTATCCGTATATCCGCGTATCCGCGTATACGCTATTCGCGTGTATCCGTGTATCCGTATATCCGCGTATCCGCGTATCCGCGTATACGCTTATTCGTGTGTATCCGTGTATCCGTGTATCAGTGTATATGTATATCAGTGTATCCGTGTATCCGTTTATCTGTTTATCCATTTATCCGTTTATCCGTTTATCCGTGTATCCGTGTAACCGTGTATCCGTGTATCCGTGTATCTGTGTATCCGTGTATCCGTGTATCCGTGTATCCGTGTATCCGTGTATCCGTTTATCCGTGTATCCGTATATACGTGTGTTTTTGCTGATAAAAGAGCATCTTGTGATGGAGAGCCAGAAAGATGAGTTCATAGACAAGATTTTTATACTAGGGGAATACCAAAGAAACTCCTTTCTGGCAAGTCGATTTTATGCAGAGCGTTATCCCGAACGAAGACATCCAGACAAGCGAAGCCTGGAAAATTTACAAAAAAATGTATGCAGACAGTACATGTAGACTATACAAAACCAATTAAGAGTAGACCCGTTTCGAAGTGAAGAACATGAATTGTCTGTTATGTTAGCTGTTACCGAAAATCCTTCAGTTAGTTTAAGAACAATTAGTTCTGCTGTAGGTGTTAGTGAACGAAGCTTTCAAAGGATTTTGAAGGGTAACCGTTCTAATACGTAACATATCCAGTTTCGTCAACAACGATTTGACATGGATTTGGAGCGACGTGCCGTATTTTGCAATTGGGCTCAACATAAAATTGATATAACTTACAACTTTTTTGGTAAGATTTTGTCCTCGAAAGAAGCCACATTCCACAAAAATGGATTTGAGAATCGCCATAACTTCCACTACTATTCAGATCAGAATCCAAGGATTACTACCAACACAAATGGTCAATATATGTTTGGAGTGGAATTATTGGTGAACATGTTATTGGACCTTACGTTTTTGACGGGCTAAGTACCTTGATTCTTTGCAAAATAATTTGTAATCTCTATGTGCACATTTGACAATAACTGTGACGAATGACTTGTGGCTGCAACACGATGAAACTCCCGCCCATTATTCCGTCCACGTATGGGACCATCTTAATGCATTCTTTCCAAATCGTTGGATTGGCAGAGAACGACCGTATAACTGGCCACCCCGAACCCCAGATTTAACTAAACTGGATTTCTTTTTGTGGGGATATATTAAGGAAATCGATTACCAAGAGCCGCCATTTACACAAGAAAATATGCAACAAAAAATAAGAAACGCATTTGAGAGTATTACGCCCGACATGTTAAAAAGGGTAGCAAGGTTTTTTAAAAACCGGCTTCATTTGTGCCTCCAAGAAAACGGAAGACATATCAAACATAGATTTTAATAACAAAAGTTTTTGAATTGCTAAATTGATATCAAACACTTGATTTATACATACACGTTAACGATGTCACAATAATTTTGAAATAAAGCTATTCATAAGTTTGCTATGTCTAATAACAGCTTTTGATGAATAGCTCTGAAACTTTGAAACATATCAGTATAATTACAAATATAAAGTGTTCCATTTGAAAATTTGGAGAAAATCTACGATCCTCGTTTTGGACCATACTGTACACGACTTCCGAAATTTTGTGTAGCCATCTGTATAAAAATAAAATAGACCATATACATCAAATATCCTGCTACAAATAATAATTAATTTCGTTTGTTCCTCAAAGATGCAGAGTGATCAACACATCCATTCAGGCAAAGAAATTGTCATATCTTTGAAAGCACTCAGTATAAGATGCTGAAATTTTGTTGAGGTAATGTACGAAGCGAGGTGTATTCAAATCTGGAATAATATATAGGGTGTTTTATTAGAAAATATAAAAGTTAGGGTTGTCATGCACTTATAGGCCACCCTATAATTGTGAAAATATTCTTAAAATTTGCTGTCTAACAACCATTTAATTGTCCATTTTAATATTTTTTCAAATATAAATCGTATAGATGTAGTAGAAAACGGGAGCTAAGATGTAGGACCCCGCGTGTAGGTATACTATCACATTCGATACATTTTAGATTCATTTCGATTAAAATAAAATAAAGAAATGTTATTGTTAATTATAATACTTTTCAACATTGTACTATTATACATCATTTTTAAATATATTTTCAATTGTTTTAAATCTCAAGAAAATTAATCAGCCAAAAGCTTGCTATAATGGCAATTTGGGTTTCTCTTATAACTGTGCTTGCTTTATATAACCATTTAGTCACTTCTTTCAGTCAACTAACGTCAAGGAAGGAATTTAGTAAAAAGTCTAAATGGAATACAAATACAACAGACCGTCACGGCCGCCTTGAGTTATATCAGTTACTGCAGTATCTGTTCTGTAACTCACGACTTATTCAAAATAACCTGATCTAACGGGATCTACTCCGTGTTTAAGTATTTTTTAATATGCCGTTTAAAATTCGTTAACGAATAAGTTTTAATTTCATGAGGTAACGCTTTGTAGAGGTTAGTGGTTTGATAAGTTAAAGACTTGTAAACGCAGTTGTTTTATGTTGAGGTGGAGTAAACAGACTTCTATAACTTAGATTTAAGTTGTGTATATCAGTGCGAAAGGTACTTTTGTTATAGAGATGCACAGGGCACTTAGTAGTAATGCTAGTATGGTATACACAAATTATTCGTAACATGCGCTGATTTTTCATACTCAGCCATCCTAATTCTTTTAATTTATGAGAAATGTGTTCTTTTCGTTTTATGCCAAACATCAGTCTCAAACATGAATTTTGTAATGGATCTTGTATACATTTTTAAAAATCACTGGAACCAGGGTTTTCGGTGGAGTAAAAATGACATATAGCTACTATTTATCCTACAATTCAAAAATCTTACACTGTGCCTCATTTTTTCCGACACCATCATAGCCCACGCCTAAAGTTACATAAATAATAGCCATCACACGCAAAAATTGAGGAAAATTGAAGAATTTCGAAAAAATGAAAATGCATAGAGCTACAGAAAGGATCCCTTCCAAGCCAACCCATGACATCTATATCAGTGTTTATACATCTTCATACATTTTACCTTCTATTTACTCATAATCTGTCTACCCTCTACATTAAAATTGCTAAACTCCATCAATTTTTTCAAAAACATATAGCAATGAATTAGGCTCAATTAGAAAATCTGGAACACTGTATCTGTGGCAGCACCTGTAACATACAAATTACACCCAAGTACCACACATAATTACAAAGACTGAACATGTGTCAATAGCTAAGCCATCTTCATCATCGGTCGACCGTTTCATGGTCAATTTTGAGATACCTACTCTTGTTTTCTGTCGGACGTACAGAACGTTATTTGGTAAAAATAGATTATAGTTCTTTTGAAACTAATTCTAATCAATCTGTTTATTAATACGCTAAAGTTACTGAACTGTAAAACAAAACCGGAAGTTTTATTTACACTAATAATTTAATTAACATTATAAAATATTAATTGGACTTTGTTAATAATTAGACCCATTCAAATTAATAAACTATAATTAAATTACGGTTCATTTTGCATTAAGAAATAGTCATCTGAGCTATCACTATTTCTACACTTACAATAAATATGATAATTAATACTAGTAGGGTTTTGTATTTGTCATTATACACATTATTTCCCTTCCTTGCTCTAGTTTAATTAGTCTCACTATTCAACACACGAGTACTTTAAGACTGGTTGGTATTGCTGTTAGATAAATGTATAGTGTCTAAAACTTTTATGATTCATTTTCTTGAGACTCAACTTTGTATGTAGTTTAATTTATGTCAAATGAAAAAATACGAGGTGAAAGAAAAATAGCAACACACAAACTTGGGTTGTTCTTTTTGTATTTGTTCCCACAAGGTTAAAAAAAGATTTGAATAGTCGTTTCTATATAAACGTGCAATTTTTCTGTGAATATACAGAGGTCCTTAAAATTTGAATGAGGAAAAAGTATATAAATAAAATGCAATAGGTACATACTCCATACTGTTATTTGATATTACTGCTACATCTGACTGTCCAGGTCTAAGTCCCTCTACTGTGAAGTTGTATACGTTATTTTCTGACTGTAACAATATTTTATGGGGATAAACATTCAATACATCTTCTTCTTCTACGTCAAATAAAACCATTGTGTCTGATCGATTGAAATTTCTAAAAAGAACCTGCATTTGTCACAATTATGCAATATTCAACCTACATCAAGCTTATTCCCACTTGCTTCGTTTCATTTAATTCTAGTAGCACATGTTGTCTAGTTATCGTAATAAAACAGTTAATATGTTGTATACCTTAAAACACACATGTTAATTAATATTTATTTTTAAAATGTAAAACCTACTTATAAATGTAACCAATATAGGAAACAATTTCTTGGTCATCTTAAAAATTTCTTATTCAAGATTATTGTCCACTTCTAAATTCTTTAAACGTGTAATACAACTCTGTAAAAATATTTAAACAGTACATGTATCTATACATCAAAAGAAGCTTATCAATGCTATTGTTCGTAAGGAGATTTATCCATTAACTTCAACTATTCTAAACTTACTCCTTTTCTTCTATCGTATCACATCTATTGATTTATAAACTCTAACTTAGATAATACATTATACTTTGTATCGTGTATTCAATGATTATCCTAATTCTAGTTTGCAATGTGTGTTCTGAATACAAATTATCTAGTAAATTTAAATATTATGAATTATAACTATCTATTGGTTCTAAAAGGAAGGACAATTGAAAAAAAAGACAATTAGAACTAAAATATTTATCTTTTAGGTATTTAATGGTGTATTTTTATTAATTCTTTCATAAATTAAAACGTTTCGATAACAATTACAGTTATCGTCTTCTGTAAAAAAATTATGAGTTTATTGATTTATTTGATATCTTAATTAATTTTCAAAAATTATTATCGTTTACTAAAGACAAAAACTGTAATTGTTATTAAAAACTTATCATTTGAGAAAATTAACATACTACACGATTACATTAATAATGAGTGATAATCGAGAGAGCATACATACAGTTTAGTTTTTACATAATAATGTTAAATTTGTACAGTATCTAAACTGCCATGCACTCGAATGGAGTAAGATTTAATATTCCAGATATTACAGTGCACTTTATGAAGGGTATCTACCAATCTTTGCACGCACACACATACACACACGAGCACGCGCGCGTTATTCCGGATGTTACAGTGCACTTTATGGAGAATATCAACCAATCCTGTGTCCGCACGCCCGCACGTACACACATGCACACGCACATACAATCACACACACGCACACGCACACACACACAGATACACCCACGCACACACCCACACACAAGCGCACACACTCACATAGACACACACACGCCACACACACACACACACACACACCACACACACACACACACACACACACACACACACACACACACACACAACACACACACAGACACACACACACACACAGACACACACAACACACACACACACACACAGCACACAGACACACAGACACACACACACACAACACACACACAACACACAGACACACAACACACAGCACACAGACACACAAGACACACAGACACACAGAGACACAAACGAAACAGCACACACAGACACACAGACAACACAGACACACAGACACACAGACACACAGACACACAGAACACACAGACACACAGACACACAGAACACACAGACACACGACACGACACACGAGACACGACAACGACACACAGACACACAGACACACAGACACGACACAGACACACGACACACAGACACACCAGACACACAGACACACGACACACAGACACACAGCACACAGACACACAGACACGACACACAGACACACAGACAACACAGACACACAGACACAAACAGACACACAGACACACAGACACACAGACACACAGACACACAGACACACAGACACACAGCACACAGACACACAGACACACAGACACACAGACACACAGACACACAACGACACAGCACAAGACACAAGACACACAGACACACAGAACACAGACACACAGGACACACAGACACACAGACACACGACACAGACACACAGCACACAGACAGCACACACACAACACGACCAGACACACGACACAGACACACAGACACACAACACACACGACACACGACACAGACACACAGAACACAGCACACAGAACACAGACACACAGCACACAGACACACAGACACACAGACACAGACAAGCAGACACACAGACACACGACACACAGACACACAGACACACAGACACACAGACACACGACACACAGCGACACACGGAACACGACACACAGAACAACAACAGACCACAGACACACAGCACACAACACACACACAAGACACACAGACACACAGAACACACAGACACACAGACACACAGACACACAGAACACAGGCACACAGACACACGAACACAGACACACAGACACAGAAGACACACAGACACACAGACACACACGACACACAGACACACAGACACACAGACACACAAGACACACAGACACACAGACACACAGACACACAGACACACAGACACACAGACACACAGACACACAGACCACAGACACACAGACACACAGAGACACACAGACACACAACACACGACACACAGACACGACACGACACACAGACACACAGACACACAGACACACAGACACACAGACACCAACGACACAGACACACAGACACACAGACACAGACACGAACAGACACACGACACAGACACACAGAACACACGGACAACACACACGACACGGACACCGGACACACAGACACAGACACACACGACACGAACAGACACACGACACAGACACACAGACACACGACACACATACACACAGACACACAGACACACAGACACACAGACAACAGACACAGACACACAGACACACGACACACAGACACACAGATACACAGACACACAGAACACGACAGGACACACGCACACGACACAGGACACACGAGCACACAGACAGACACGACAGACACACAGACACACGACACACAGACACACAGCACACGGACACACGGACACACAGAACACAGACACACAGAACGACACAGACACAGGCACACGACAACAGACACACACACTGACACAGACACACAGCACACAGGACACACGACACCAGGCACACGGACACACGTACACACGGACGCTCGAACATACAGACACACGGAGACACGGACACCCGGACACACGGGCACACGGACACACTGACTCACGAGCACGCGGACACACGGACACACGGACACGAACACACGGAAACACGGTCACACGGACACACAGGCACGCGAAACACATACTGACTTTTGTAATTAAATCATCGTTGAAGACAGTAGCGATGAGGATAACTTTATGGACACTCTCACTAACAACATGCAACAACTGCAACGTAGCGCTCAAGAACTGTTAGACGTAGTATAACAATTAAGTGCGCAGGAACAGTTACATAACAGCATACTGGACGAGGACAATGACAGGGCTCCAGACGCCGCTCCACAGGTTCAGGATCGCCGAAATAAGGAAAACGGTGACGACGACATGCACGACAATGACGACGAAGAACTAGACGATGGCTGGTTTTGGGCTTCACACATCCCTATGACGATTGGTCGCAGGTGTAATGATACAGAAGTGGAAAGGATCTTTTGCACTTTTACTAAATCAAAATGTTTTATTCCTAGAGAAAATCATATATCTGAATAATACACTAATTACATTTGTACGTACAACAAATAAATATATTAGCATATCACTATCTTTTTCTTGGTTCTAAGTGTGGTATCAGAGAAGTTAAAAAATTACATGAGCAAGCCTTGAAAAAGTGAGATGGTTATCTGAGTAGGTAGGGTACGCAAATAGCTTTGAGAATGTGTTAGTGACCTACGTATGTTGTTTCACCTTGGAGCTGTGGTAATCTTAGAAATGTGCGGCCTTCGTAAATCTGTGTATAAACATGACCTACTTATTTCGCGACCTTGAGCCGGTGGGACATTGAAATTGTGGTAACCTTGGAAGTGTGGGTCTTGAATTTTGGTGTTCCAAAAATCTCCAACCTTAACTACTTGCTAAGTGTGGACGAACCTGGTAATAGTGAGCCCAATTTATGCGCGGCCGTGAATGGATGAGCGATGCTCGACGTGTAGCGAAAGAATGCACATTTTCAGAGAAGACCCTGTTGAATCGTTTCTGTCATATGTTGCCGAGAGACCTCGAAAATTTAAAGTTACATGCATTGCGCATAACATGAAGGGGTACGACGGGTGTTTTGTGCTTAGATGCATGCTAGCTAATAATAATCAGTGGAAACTCAAAGTCATCACCAATGGTTTAAAATTAATTTCCATTCAATGTGGTGATATTAGGTTTATTGACTCCCTTAATTTTATCCTATCACCACTCTCGGCATTTCCAAAAACTTTCCATTTCTCCGAGTCCAAAGGTTATTTCCCATATCTCTTCAACACATCCGAGATTCAGAATTACGAGGGTCCTTTGCCATCACTTGAATATTTTTGTGCAAAAGAGATGTCGGAGAAAGATCGGCAAAAACTTTTAGATTGGCACGCGGGCCAAAGTAATTATGTTTTTATGATGAGTGAAGAGATTGTGAAGTATTGTCTGATGGATGTTAAGATTCTCGTTAAAGGCTGTATTAGTTTCTGTTCCACCTTCACGACCCAGAATTAAGTCGATCCGTTTGAGGAAGCTGCTACTATTGCTAGCGCTTGCATTAAAGTGTTTCGTAGGCTTTTCCTCAAAGAAAACACGATAGGGCTCATTCCAAATGGCGGTTATAGACATACCGACAAACAGTCAAAAGTCGCTGTACAGTGGTTACGCTGGGTGGAGCATTCCGAGAAAGTGACCATACAGCACGCAGGGAAGGCTCGCGAGCTTGGAACACTTGAAGGCGTTAAGGTCGACGCTTATTGTGTCGAATCAAATACCGTTTATGAGTTTCAGGGTTGCTATTGGCACGGTTGCAAAGAATGTTTCCCCAACCAAGCCAATATTGATCCTAAGCTTGGTGTAAGCACTTCCATGTTTGCCCGAAACGAAAACACGGCGGCGCGGTCCTAGTTTCTACGCGAGCGCGGGTATAATCTAGTGGAGATGCGTGAATGCGATGTTAAAAGATTAATACTTGCAAATGATGAGTTGAGAGCGTTTATTCATAATCTAGATGACCAAAATGACGAACCCTTAAATCCACGAGGCGCGTTTTACGGTGGTCGCACTAATGCTAGCATACTTTATCATCAATGTGACGGTATTAGCGAAAAAATCATGTATTATGACGTCTCCTCATTATACCCCTATGTAAATAAATATTGTAAATATCCTGTAGGTCATCCAAAAATTCATGGTTTAGATTGTAAGAACATTTCATTGGACACGGTAGAGGGTTTAGTTAAATGTCGAGTACTACCGGCTTCTAATCTCTACCACTCTGTTTTACCTTTAAAAATGCACGGCAAGTTGATGTTTTTGTTATGTAGGGCTTGTGGCGCTGAGTTAAATCAAGGGGAATGTGAGCATAGTGAAACCGAGCGCAATTTCGTTGGAACGTTTGTAGATGACGAACTGCGTAAGGCTATTGCTAAAAACTATAAGGTTTTGGACGTTTTTGAGATTTGGGAGTGTGAAGTAACCACATATGACAAAGCGACGAAACAGGGGGGATTTTTTAGCGGTTACATCGATAATTTCTTAAAACTCGAGCAAGAATGTTTCGGATGGCCTAGCCACTGCACGTCAGAGGCCGAAAAGGCTCAGTACATTACAGAATATTATGAGAAAGAGGGGATTTGACTAGAGGCGAATAATATTAAGAAAAATCCAGGTTTAAGGTACTTGGCCAAGCCGATGATAAATTCTTTTTGGGGTAAGTTTGGTCAACGCGAAAATTTAAGCCAGTGCAGTATTGTATCCGAGCCAAAGGATTTCTTCAAACTGTTTACCGATCCATTGGTTCAAGTGCAATCCATTATCCCTATTATTGATAATGTGGCGATTGTAAATTGGGATAGACCGGAGAGTGAAGGTGAATCACAAAAAACTATTAATGTGTCCATAGCCGCTTACACGACAGCTCATGCACGTTTAGAACTATATAGTTACCTGGAGAAACTAGACAGCTGCGTTCTGTATTATGATACAGACAGTGTTATATTTGTCGCAAAACCCGACGACTGGAATCCAACTTGCGGTGATTTCCTTGGCCAGATGGCCGAGGAGCTGGGAGCGTACGGTGAAGGAAGTTATATAGCCGAATTTGTTAGTGCAGGACCGAAAAACTACAGTTATAATGTGTTTTCAACCAGTGATCAGACAATTAGATCAGTGTGTAAAGTGAAGGGTATTACCTTAAACTATAAAAACTCTCGTATTATAAACTTTGAAGCGATGAAAGAAATGGTGCTTAGTAATAGTAAACTCTCTTTTTGTATATAATGATAGAAAAATAGTTAAGAGACAGGTGCTACAATGTGTTAAGTAGGCCTGAATCTAAACAATATAGAATAAGTTATTCTAAGCGACGGAGAATTGAGAACTTTGATACTCTTCCATTTGGGTATAAGGACTAAATAATAAAACAGATAGACAGGAAGAATTTCGTTTTTCGTGGTTTCGTTTTACGTGTTTTCGTTTTACGTGTTTTCGTATCTGCGAGAGGGAGAGAGAGAAAGAGGACGAAGCCCTACACGTGTCTTACAAGCTACCATTAAGGACTCCTTATTAGAAATACAATGTATAAATAAATTTCTCGTAGAGGTAAAATATAATCCGAACGTACGCAATAGCATATGACCATTTAAACAATAGCACCGATAATTTTAATAATAATATCTTATTAGGATAATTATGCAGGCCCCAACATTTTATGCGTACGCATTTGCCTACCCTCCAGGCGTTGAACCGTTCTTAATACAACCAAAAGGGCCTTAATTAGGGTTGAAGATGGCCATCAAAAATAGTCCTAACCAAAACCAGTACCAACCCCAAGTCCAAGACAAGTCCAAGTCCAAGACCAAACCAAAGGCCTACATCTGCCCCTCAAGTGAGCAAGTACAAAAAAGGCATGGCTGTCAGAAAAGGCTCTTAATACAACCAAGGGTTGAAAATTCCATCAAGGATTGAAAAAGACCTCCGAAAAGAAGCCGTCAAAAATAGGGGTGAAAAACACGTCCTACAGGTGGGCGAGTAAAAACAAAAAGGCCGTAATTAGGGATGAAAATTCCATCAAGGGTTGAAAAAGGCCTCCGAAAAGAAACCATAAAAAATAAGGGTGAAAATTACGGTCCCCCACGTGGACGAGTAAAACAAAAAGGCCGTAACTAGGGATGAAGACGGGTTGAAAAAGGCCTCCGAAAAGAAACCATAAAAAATAAGGGTGAAAAATACGGTCCCCCACGTGGGCGGTCTTGTGACGTCAAATCCAAGATGACGGCCAAGGCGCCTGTGTACTACTGAGATATTAATGATGATGGGATATGGTGGCCGAAGTCGCACTCAAGCTGAGGTAACTTAATTATTTCAAGCAAATCATCCCGATTTATGCGGTTTTCTCTGAGGCATAATTAGCGAAATAGAAAGGCGCTATAGAGAATTGGGTAATGTCGGAAATCTACCAAGACAAAGAAGAGAGGCAGTTGACGAAAATACAAAGTTGAACATTTTGTTGGCTATTCAAGAAAACCCCATCATTTCGGCACGGCAATTAGCGCGCGATAATGCGTTCAGTCATAAAACTGTTGTAAAGGTTTTAAAAACTGCAAAGATGCACCCTTACAAGATGCAAATGCTACAAGAATTAACTGATGAAGATCCAGACCGACGAATTGAGTTTTGTGAACTTCATTGACCACGGTCACATACACTTGGAATGGATTCTCTTTTCGGATTAATGTACTTTCTCTTTGCATGGTGAAGTGAATCATCACAATTGTCGTTATTGGTCTGACCACAACACCCATTGGATGCGGGAAACTCACACGCAACATCCACAAAAATTACACCTATGGGCTGGGATTATTGGAGATCGAGTGGTAGGGCCATTTTTTCTGAATGGTAATCTTGGTGGGCAGTTACATCTTTCTATGCTCACGGATGACCTGCTCCCAAATTTAAGGGGTCTATTTCCAAATGGCAATCCAAATGACTTGGATGAGAGAATTTGGTTTCAGCAAGATAGCGCTCCACCGCACTATGCATTGCCAGTACGGAACTATTTAAATCAAATTTTTCCAAATAGATGGATTGATCGAAGAGGTGTACGTGAATGGCACGATCCCCGGATCTTAATCCCCTTTACTTTTTTTATGGGGATATTTGAAGAGTAAGGTTTATGCTACATCTGAGGGACGGAATTACTGCAGAAATCAGAAATATTCCACAAGGCATGTTTCAAAACGTGAGAAATGGTTTTTATCACCGATTGGGTCTTTGTGAATAAACAAATGGGCACCATTTTGAACATCTTTAAAGTTATGAGTGTACCCCACAAGAAAAGATTTTTTTGCAGGAAAGTCGTTAAATCGTAATTTAGTTTAAGAAATTTCTCAAATGAAACTTCCTTTGCTAAGAGAGTGCGTTTATTATTTTTGATTTTGATATTTTTGTTCAACAAAAAATGTTTAAAATTTTGAGAAAATAATTATTGTATTCCTCTTAATACAAGCTTGCACACGGTGTATCACTTGACCTACCCTTACATTTGAAAAAAAAAGAGTTAGGGGTGGCTTCACCCCCGGGGGTGGATATATAGAGAAACTGTAACCCCCAAATTGAGGACTGGAAACAATTATAAAGAATGCCTATCATGATTTTTCTCCCGGACTTCACCTCTTTTAGTTACAGAATTTCGACAGACTACTTCATTTAGTCATGAAATTGCGGGTTGTTTTCTGCAAATATAACAAATGAGGCTAATAGATATAAAACTGATTACTATTAATTTCTGACGTTTAGTGTAATTATTTTTACAAGAATTTTTTGATTACTACTTCAGCGTGTTTTAGTGATTGTTTAAGGATGTAAAACTTTAACTTAAGCATTCGCTTAGAAACGACGGATTTCTTTAACCTCTCCTTTCTCAATCCAACGTTGAGAACACAAAGATAATTTGAGTTTTTTTTATAATTTTGAAGTTTTAGCATCACATTAATTAAAATAACTTACTCATAAATACATTTACCTACAATATATAATAAATAAAAAACACAAGTTTTTTAAATTTTTGTATTACGTCTTTTGTACAAAATATAATGCTGAACCATGAACAGTACTTGGAATAATACAGTAAATACTCCCAAACCAAATTTTGTTGGATTTCCAAAAATTGACTGCCAATCATCTGTAAATATTAAAAATATATATTAAATGTGTTTCGTAACGCAATTGTGAAATTTTACGCATTTTTAAAGTTAAAAAATATCAATTCTTACTACAAGGCATTCGAGTGTAGCGTGACATGGAACAATTTTTTATTATTTGATTAATCGATGTATGCAGAGAGTGATTCAACATAAGTTGACACATTGCTAACTGCGGTATTTTAGATCAATTACGGAAGTATCGTAATTATTTCACTGATATGAAATCTAGATTCGGAATATTCAATCTGAATGTGCCATAGGAGATGGCTGATCAGTGTGAATGGGTAACAGTTTGATGCTATTGTCCTCATGCATGTTAGTAAAGTCTCTTATAGAGTGTCATAATGTTTGACATTTTTGTGAATTAAGGCTAAATAAATTAGAAGTGAACCGGTCTTTTAAAACCATGATCGAATTATTTATTTGTTCGATTAAATTTATAATGGATTTACCAACTTTCAGATTGTCAGCGTAAAGTATTGAATTATTAGCAGTCACATTACGAGATATATCATTAATAGAAATAATACATAGAATGGGGCCCAAATTGATCCTTGTGGTAAACCAATATCCAAGTCTCGTGTTTATGAGCGCTAAAGGCGGGAAACATTTAATTCATGAACATTAAGTTGTAATGACTATAACTAAAATGATCTTTTTTTATTTTTCGGTTATATGTACAGGGTGGTTTTTTTTTCGTTAATATTATAGGGTATAGGCTAAACGGTAAGAGGTACAAAAAAACTAAGATACGTGTCCCGTTCTCTTTTTTAGTGTTTAGTTTAATGGCGCAATCGGATCTACGCTAACTAAATTGGTTTCGAAGATACAGAGTGATTCTCAAAATCTGCCGGTTTTTATTATCTCTTATGACTCGGTTATTTATGGAGATAAAAAAAAGCTTTGGATACGAAAGTTTTATGACTTTTTACGTTGAATACAGTAGCGTTCTTAAAAAAAATATAGATGTTTGATTTTTTGAGATATTATCAAAAGTAGGATTTTCTTAAATGGGACATCCTGTATCTGATAATCTCAAAAAATTGTATTTTTTCTTAAGATTGCAACAATATATAACACTTAATATTTTGCATTGTCCTAAATAGCTAAAATACTAAAAAAACATTTTTTTTTAGTTGGCCATTAATTGAATGTTTTAAGCAATTGTTTTTGTTTGTTTACATGTCATAAAATTCAGTAACAATTATGTATTGGTATTCTTATTTCGTTTCCGATTATATTTTTTAAACAAGATGATTAAAATGAATAATTTTCAAAATGATGAAAAATTAAATATGCTTGAGTGCTACATTGAGAGTAATAACAATAAAGACGCAGCTCTAGACTTATATTTTGAGCGTTATCCGGAACGACGACAGCCAGAACAACAAATATTTGAAAGATTATATCACAATTTAAGTGAGTATGGATCATTTGGAAAACCAAGTAAGATTTACAATAAGGCAAATAGAGAAAGAGATTAAATAAATACATTAGCTTGTGTTGCTGCTGATCCGACGATATCTAGCCGTAATATTGAGAAAGATATTGGCACAAGTAAATCTAAAGTTTTAAAAACGTTAAGAAAGCATAAGTATAAACCATATAAGATAAGAAAGGTTCATAACTTACATCCTGGAGATGAAGAGCGGCGTTTAACATTTTGTCATTGGTATTCGCAGCAGATTAATCGGAATCCCAATTTTTTTCAAAATATAATATGGACCGACGAGGCTTTTATATCTAGCGAAGGAATTTTTAATCGACATAATAATCGATATTGGTCAAACATAAATCCTCATCATACGGTCGCCAGGATACAACAAGGACGGTTTGGGTTCCATGTATGAGTGGCGCTATATCAAAACAGAGTCCTTAACTACAGAATTTTTAATAAAATTTGAATGCTCAAGGATACATCCAAATTTTGGAAGAATGTGTAATAATGGAGTTGGATAACATGTCACTAGCTGCAAGAAATAATGTTTATTTACAACAAGACGGTGCTCCAGCTCATAATAGCCACATGGTAAGGGACTTAATAAATGTCAATTTTGGCGAAAATTGGCTTGGTACATATGGACCAAACAGATGGCATCCGCGTTCCTCCGACCTGATGCCACTCGATTTTTATTTTTGGGGATCTATCAAAAATGAGGTCTATAAAACCGGAAGTAATACTGTAGAAGAACTCAGAGCAAATTTTATTAATTGCATTGGAACAGTGCCAAATATTCAAATCTATCACGCCACTCGTTCAGTTACAAGCAGAGCCCAAAAATGCATCGAGCAGAATGGAAGACAATTTGAGCACCTTTTGTGATTAACCACCTATGCTAATTGTTATATATAAGTATTTGAAATAATTACTGTTGAGTTGTTATAAATCTTTTCTTGTTTTTTGTAGTTGTTGTTTTAGTTTATTAATGTTTTATTATTGTTATTATCTGCAATTTTATTATGCCTATTATAAAATAAAGAATTGATTAAATCCATGGCCAACTAAAAAAAAATGTTTTTTTAGTATTTTAGCTATTTAGGACAATGCAAAATATTAAGTGTTATATATTGTTGCAATCTCAAGAAAAAATGCAATTTTTTGAGATTATCAGATACAGGGTGTCCCATTTAAGAAAATGCTACTTTTGATAATATCTCAAAAAATCAAACATCTATATTTTTTTTTAAGAACGCTACTGGATTCAACGTAAAAAGTCATAAAACTTTCGTATCTAAAGCTTTTTTTTATCTCCATAAATAACCGAGTCATAAGAGATAATAAAAACCGGCAGATTTTGAGAATCACTCTGTATCTTCGAAACCAATTTAGTTAGCGTAGATCCGATTGCGCCATTAAACTAAACACTAAAAGAGAGAACGGGACACGTATCTTAGTTTTTTTGTATCTCTTACCATTTAGCCTAGACCCTATAATATTAACGAAAAAAAACCACCCGTACGTTATGACACTCAAACGGGTGTTTTAATGTTTGACTTTATGATTAACAAAAACTAATAACTCACCACCAAGAATCACTAAATCATTACATTTACACGCTTGGTCAGATGAGATCTTTCTTAAATTTTGAATAAATGTTTTTAAGTACTCACTTATTAAATTTGGCAGGAGAAACTTTAATTTTCATACTTTTATTAGGACAACTAGCCTTTAAATTATTCTTGTCTAAACCTTGAAGATTTTATGTAAAACGACCTCTAAGTCCAATTTAAATTGATCAAAATATTTGTGTGGATTGTGTTTCCTCTTCCTTAAACTGTATTTGATTTAAATTAATGACTTTTATAAAAGGTGTAGTTGCTAGTACTAAAAAATTCATATTTTTAAGATGCGTGCGTGCGGGTGCACGAACGACAACACGTATGTACATATATTTCGTATTTAACCTTATCTTCACAAGATATTGGGTGAAACATAGCGTCGGAGAGGGAGGGGGGGGGGGGGTATTAGGAACAGTATTTGGTTTTCTGAAACAGTGGTATACTTCAAAGATATAAAAATGCCAACAGGTCGATTAATTATGCTCTATGTAATTTTTTGATACGCCGTGTAATTTAGCAGCAGAATTTAAGTGTTAGTCCAATTTTTTTAATATTTAATAATTAATTTTATAAGACAATATGTAGACATTAATATGTTTTGTTATGAACGAATAAGTTCAAAAGTAAATGTGTAATTCAAAATTATTATGATATATTTAGAATTTACATCAGTTCTACATACATAAAGGCAAAATTTACATCGATTGGGGCTTGTATCTCAATAGCAGAGTTGGTTGGTGCGGTACTCTAGCAAAACACGAACACCAAAACACGAGCACCAAAGCACGAACACCAAAACACGAACACCAAAACACGAACACCAAAACACGAACACCAAAACACGAACACCAAAACACGAACACCAAAACACGAACACCAAAACACGAACACCAAAACACGAACACCAAAACTCAAAACACGAACACCAAAACACGTACACCAAAACCCGTACACCAAAACACGTACACCAAAACACGCACACCAAATCACGTACACCAAAACACGAACACCAAAACATGAACACCAAAACAAGAACACCAAAACACGAACACCAAAACACGAACACCAAAACACAAACACCAAAACACGAACACCAAAACACGAGCACCAAAACACGTACACCAAAACACGAACACCAAAACACGAACACCAAAACACAAACACCAAAACACGTACGTAGGTTCAAATCCTACTCTGGAGGTAAACTTTTTATTTATTTATTTCATAAAATTAATAATAATTTTTAATATGTAGACATATTTTTTAAAGAAAATTTACTTTTACATAAATTTCCCTTATAAAGTTTTTTAATGTAAAGCGAAATAAATGTAAAAATTCATTAAATATGACTGAAAATGCTTAAATTGGCTATGGAATTTGTTTAAAATAGCACTTATGTCTATTAACGTCTATCTGACATGAAGTTTTAAACGTCCATCTGACATAGATTGTTGGTTTTGTTTTTACAGTGTTGTCTATTTTCGTTATGAACATATTAAAAATAGGTTGCATAATTATCCTAAAAAATGATTAAAATTATTTCATTTCTTTCAATTTTCGCTTTGCGTGTGTTGTTCCACACTAGCTAAGTTTAAGAAAAACGTTAAAACCACCAGATTCAACTTTATCTTTTACTAATTGTTATTATTACCTAAATTTAATTCTATGTAATGATATTGTAATAATAAAAATTATGGGACCTTACTTCTTTTTATGAAGGCACATTTACTGGTGTAATGTATTCACTTGTTATTGCTTTTTATTTAATACAATAAAAGCTATGTATTGCTATAATAAAGCCTTTAAAAATTTGTTCATGGGTGACTAGTCCAAAATGAACATATGAGATATTAATTTGACTGTGGTGTACAGATTGGCCATACTTCGAGCAAATTTTAAGTAAATAAAGTACATGAAAGAGTAGAGATGAACAAAAACTGATATAGATGTGGATTATCAGTTGTTTTCTATCTCTTTTCATGTTCGCTATCCTGCAATTGTCTATTTTTGCCTATTTTTATTTTCTCGCGGTCGAAAAAAAATTGAAACAAATAAGTTGCGTTATTTTGATGTTTTACGACTCCCTGAACCCGAAAAAATAAATTTTTAAAAATTTTTCAATATGTGTATGTGGTGTGCTGTGTGCGTGTGTGTGTGTGTGCTGTGTGTGTGTGGTGCGTGTGTGTGGTGTGTGTGTGTGTGTCGTGTGTGTGTGTGTGTGTGTGGTGTGTGTGTGTGGGTGTAGTGTGTCGTGTGTGGTGTGTCGTGTGTCGTGTGTCGTGTGTCGTGTGTGTCGTGTGTGTGCGTGGCGCGCGTGTGTGGTGTCGTGTGTGCGTGTGCGCGTGTGCTGTGTGTGTGCGTGTGCGGTGCGTGTGTCGTGTGTGCGTGTGTGCGTGTGTGCGTGTGTCGTGTGTGTGTCGTGCGTGGGTGCGTGCGTAAGCGCCCGCGTTTTAAAATAATATGAAACAGTCCATAGTTCTCTTGAAAGATAAGCGAGATATCTATTTTTAACATATGCACATGTAGGTACAGAAGGTTATGCAATCGACTTTTTTTCGTTATCACTAAATCGACTTATTAGCTCATCGTCAAGATCGGCCATGATGTCTCGGAGAGGGGGTTATTAGGGTCAGTGTTTGGTTTTTATAAAATATTTCTAAAACAGCTGAATATTTCAAAGATATATTTTTTAGTATTTTGAAAGTCCTGTAATTCACTAGCATTCACCTAGTTAAAAAATGTTACAGTTGCTTATTTGACAAGAAATAGAAAGACTACTACGTAATTTTTGAGTAGATATATGCAGGTGTATCTATGTTCATATTTTTAACAAGCGCAACCTTCTGCATTATTCCTCGCAGCTTCTTTTCTAATATCGAGCTCTTTCATATCAGATTGCATTTTTACGCTTACACGATGTCGAAGGTTCTGCAAAGCGTTCTGTCAGGAAATGCTTCCTATAAGACCGAACATGACAATGCCATAGTGACGAAGCAGCAGTGCACATAAAAATACTATTTATGATCATAGTAAAACGCACATTCCTCAAACGCGTATTATTCCAATTCCAGCATCAAGAATAATGGACCATATCTTCCGTATATTGATATTAGTGTTCCTCTGCTTAAGTGCATGGATGTACCCAGGTGTATAATTAGTTAGGTGGATCGACTTACTCTAGCTTCGCTGCGTGAAAATGGGCCACGAGTGTCGTCAGAGTGCGACGGAGGGTAGCTACAAAGACGGACAACTAGCTTGGCGCGAAATGAACGCAAATTCATTTTCTTGATCGGCGTGATACATTTTTATCAAGTAATTAAGGGTTTAATTTTTTTTAACTGCATTGGATCGAAGGTATTGTTTTGCACCTGGATGTAAAAGTGGTTACAGCGGCAATAAAGACAAAAGTCTACTTATTTAAAGTGCCCAAAAAC
Organism: Vesta saturnalis; assembly: GCA_036346205.1. Taxonomy (NCBI): domain Eukaryota; kingdom Metazoa; phylum Arthropoda; class Insecta; order Coleoptera; family Lampyridae; genus Vesta; species Vesta saturnalis. Next base: position 2,641,432 of record JARFJB010000513.1, read on the forward strand.
AAATTAAATGAGTGAAGTGCTGAGATTCCTCGTGCCGACAAACAATTAACAATTAATGACGCCTTGTGCGAAAAACACTTTTTGAAAGAAGTTCACATAAACATATTCGGTAAGTTTTATTATAATTATTATAACTTACCTACTCCTAAATTTAAAAATGCAACGTAAGTAAGAAGGTAAGTAAGCTAATCAAATGATTGATAAGAGAGCGACCAATATTCCATTTAAAATCTGTCAAATAATGTACTTTATAAATTATTAGAATTATTGGAATGACATGTGAGTATTATTGTTATTTTTCATAGTATCCACTTAAAATCCCACATTTAAAAGATAACGCGAAATCGTGTATTTGGCCAAATTGCCCTTCTTATTTGACTAAAATGTCAGTCTAAATTTCAGCAGGATAGCAATAAGAATTTACAAACAAAAATAAATTTTATTATAAGTTTTTGTTATGAACGAATAAGTTCACAGGTAAATATGTAATTAAAAATTATTATTAATTTTATTAAATACATAAATAAAAAGTTTATTTATGTACTCGAGGTAAACTTTTTATTTATGTATTTAATAAAATTAATAATAATTTTTAAAAATAAATTTTACTCATTTATTTTTGTTATTGTTGTTAAGTATTTAAGTTAAGTAACAGGGTCTTTTTAATTTAATATTTATACATATATTGTTTAAAACTAATTACAATAAAGTAAATGATATTTTTTAAGTGCTAATTTTTGTACCTCACTTCTACGTTAAACATTAATACCACTGTTAAAGCAAACAAACTTAAACACCGATACTTTCCGTCCAGTAAGACAAGCGGGTTGTCTGTCTAAGGCACAGACGAGATTCGCAGGACACTCGCTCAAGGCCAGTCGGTCCACCTAACTTATTATTAACCGTGGACGTACCTTCTTTTCTATGTACGTATACGGCACCTTGAAAATAAACCCAGTTATACGATCTCAAAGCATGTGTTAACTCTTCTCCACCTTGTATAATACTAACAGACCAATCACTAAAATAGCTTAAAAAGGAAACGTACATAATTAAAGGCTTGGTTTCAGGCGCATGCTGATGCATGTCGAGACGTCGAGACCCGTCTTTCAATGACGTATGACAGAAATGAATGCAACATAGCCAATGTTATAAGTATATTGGCACTGACAAGTGTTCATTGTAAAAATGTGAGAGTATAGTCGAAATTTGTAACTACGCAGTTGAAAGAATCCTTAAATAAGGTAAGTCTACTGCTTTGAAAAAAAAATGTTTGATGTGTCAATATTCTCAATGGTTCTAAATATTAATGAGTTTGGATTATTTATTCATTTAGTAATTGCACATTTTTCTTGCAACGTGCCGGGGATTTAATATGTTCTTTTCGTTAGGTATTTGTTGTCCTGGGACGTACAGTTATCTTTACGTTCGGTTTATTTTACTAGTTATTTTTAGATGTTGTTACAGTATGTGGTATGGTTAGTACTTGTACTTGTACCTCTGCCTAAACGGTAAATCCAGTGAGGAGCAAGGTTATTAACTCACTGAACTACGATGTTTAATAATTACATAGTTTCTAACTTACAAATATAATTTTTTCGCTTATGCAGTTAATTCGAATTATACGCAATGGTTCCTTCTTGGATTACTGGGTCGTAGTTTGTACCGTACTAGTACAGCCATATGGTAGTTAGCAATTCGGTATTTATCTATTTCAGCTTTACTGTCTAGTGTCTACCCGTTTCTCCCACATATTCCCTTTCGCATTATCATGGTCATTACTTATCTAATGGTTCTTGAGGTGAACTCTGGACGTGAATTGGTTTGGTTTCGTCGGCAACACAAGATGCGTGTGAAATCAGTGTAGATTGTTTTCGAGTTTCACTGTCTACTTCCTCGTTACTTATTTCGTTTGCCATTGGAATATTTGTAGAGTTTGAGTATTAATTACCCAGGCTATCCATTACTCTCGTTCCTTTAGATCTTTTCATCTAAACAAATTACTTTTGCGCTGTTGTACAATCATCTTTGGACGCCAATCTTTACCATAATATACATCTACTGACCTTGACTACATCTTTCTTTTGTCTCCTGATGATTACGTATCCCTTGCGCTTTTCGATGAACACCTTGTTCATCATTTGGAAAACGGAAATTTCTTGCTCCCTGTTGGAATCTATCTATACCAGTACGTCCAACTTCACACTTTCGGTGCAATATTGCATATCCTGAACATGATTTGGTTCCAATTTTTCCATAGCAGTAACAAGATTTGTATTTGCTTTTAATGTTACATATAATTAAATAAGTGATCAGAGTGATCACTTATATTCTGTTTTAATATCTAAGCAAGTATCAACTAACGTTATCATCACATTATCATTGTCAACGTTGATATTCGGCCGTGTCCTCTTACAACAAAAGCCTATGTGTTTTGCTGTTTTTTTAAGAAATATATAAAAAACAGAGATTGGTTTAGATGAGAACCATCCTGAAGGTGCTTGGAGTTTCACAAAAACAAGGCGAACAGGGGTTCACTACCTCTGTACACACTGTAAAAACTTCAACGCGATAAGTTATCTCTTCGAGTTATGGTGCATGGTTACAATTTTCATACATGTATATTGTTCCACTTAATACGACCTGCGCAACCGATCCGGCTGGATCAGTACCTACTTTGTACATACATTCAGATAATTACTTATTAATAGAATTTTAGAAACATCTTAATATTGAAAAAGTTGAGGTTGAAACATCTGTCGAGCAAATGTAACACTAGATACATACGTGGGCTGTATGAATAATCTACAGTGCTGCTTTAAAAACAGCTTAAGAGAGCAAATATTGTTAATGTAGTTAAGTAGGGGGTGATAGGGATTCAAACTTTCTGTTTGTTGCGCAACCAGAGTATATAAGCTATCAAATGGTGAACAGCTGAGGTGGATAGGTAGTCTAGGGCCTAACACGGACAGACAACCAGAGGGCAGAAAGCCGGAACATTGAGGACCGGCTACGCTTAAAACTGACTTATTTATCAATTTAGACTAAAGTACTCTGCATACTTACTGTAGTTATATGAATCTAATATCATTTGTGTAAGACTGCAAATTCCGCCGGCTAAGTTTAAATTCACTACTCCTATACTCCAGCCACTTGTACTCTTCCGTCTATAATTTAGATAAGCCTAAAATATCTAGATAAGAAAAATATAATATATCAGTACGTCTTACCTGGGGAATATATTTCAGCATAGTAATAACTAACTTAAGATAAGAACAATAATATAAGAAATCTAACCACTTTATAACACTAACACCTCGTAATATAAACAATACAATATAAAATACTCCGAAAAGCCCTAATATTATTCTTGATATTATTGATATTGTTTGTTTTCCTCTCTGATAAATACAGCATTGAAATGCCGTAAGCAACAATGCACAAATTCCGTGAAGATTATAAACCACGTCGTTTATTTTAACAGGAAGTAGTCCAAGTGTATATTCTTCGAAATATTCCGCCTATAAATTCTACCTAAATTTTATGTGCCTACATCAAAGAATTACTTACTTGAATTGCTGGGGAAAAATATACACTTTGTATAAATATACCAAAAGATACGTAGCCTACTATATTTAGGGCTAAGTAATCAAAACTAAACCCGATAACGCTAAAAGAAAAAATTAGAAACACCTTTGTATTTAACAACGTACTTACCTTTTTCTCTTAAAATTATCGTAAATTTGAGGATAATACGATAAAGCCCAAGTAATAAAATATATCCACCCTGATACTTGAGAGAGAATGTCGATTGCACTATCTTTATGTACGTTTGCTACGAAGTATAAGCGTTCCACACTAAAAAAAAAACACAATTTGAATATATTAACAATATGCAAAACAATTAAAAAAATGCGGGCAAATTTCAAAACTGAATTTCGCATTTAAGCCGGTTCGAACTTTTGTGCAAATTTGTATAGTTTACGCCGTATTTAATACATTAAAGTTTAGAATTCTTGGACGTAAATCAAAATTAAATTCTCGACCCTGTGAGATATAATGGGACGTATAGGTTTAGTTAAATTTTAAATTTCGCACCATTTTATAGCAAACAGAATTAAGCTATACATGGTGATTCATTAAGGATGGGCTATTAGACGAATATAGAAAACTACTCACATAGGAACATTGAAAATTTGCATTCCTCAATTTTTCGTGAAAATCTTTATTTTAAAACTATTTTCAAACATTTGGCACTTCTTGTTATACCGGAAGTAGTCACTTACTATCTTATTTTAAATAGAATGCTATATTTTTTCTTGTAGATTTGAATTGCTAATTAAATTTTAAGGTGTATTTTATAAAATATCCCTATACCTAACTTTTATAGTTTCTAATTAAAATGTTTCTTTTAATTTGAACTTACCGTCTGATATTTAAAATTATGCATTAACAAACCGAGTAAAGTCTAAGCTACGCAAATTTACCAGTTTATAATACACACACTACTCTTTCCGAATATGCCAATAAATATGCATAATAATGTCCAGTTCGCTCAAAATTTTATTCCACATTATGTAAATTTCAAACGCTCAAAACTTTATTTCTTCAAATAGAACATCCTGTATGTAAATAGATATTTTGATACAGAACTTAATTCTGCATTTTTCATCAGTCAAATTGGTTTTAATAAATAAACAAATAAATAATAACATAACTTGTATTACATAAACAGCTGCCAATTAAAAAGAAAACAAATATTTTTATTAACCTAAAGGCTGTTACACACACAGCAGGTTGCCTCTCCGGAGGCCTGCACAGATCTCAACTGCACAGGTCGCCGGAGAAGCCTCCACATTATCGTACGAAAATAGTAATTTTTGTTAGTCCATCAAGGTGCCAAGACACTGCCGGTTCTCCTTTCAAATGGATTCTGAAGAACTCTTGCTAATCAACGTGGCTGCAGTGGCTTGCACAATAAAATCAAAACGTGAGAAATGTGTGTATAAAAAAAAGTGGTACAACGATTGGCTGTTGCAAAGAAGAAAATATTCACATGTACCGGGTGAGCAAATAAGAACGGCCGTCGGCCATACTTCAGATCGGATTATAATACAGCTTTGGGAAAAAAATTGTATAACAAAAGTGGCCTCGAGAAACATCTAGAATTTATTTATAGAATTGTAGGTCCACCACTAGAGGGCGTAATTGAATAGCAAAATTTTAAAAAACCAAATTTTTCAAAATTTGCGTAATTAAATTATTAAACAAGTTTTAGTCTATCTTTTCAAATAAGAGGTGGGGGAGAGTGGGAACCTAGTTACGAAAAAACGGCTGTAAGTCCGTTTCTGCTTAATCGATCTTCGCAAACTTACTCTTGTTAAAAAGAGCTCTCTTTTCCACCAACGTAAGTGTTATATACTCAACACAACTTAAGAAGTAATGTGCAAATTAGAGGGCGGTATTTATTTTTTTTTTAGAAATCTAGTTCTCTTTGGAAAATATTAAATAGAAGCATACAGTTTTAACAATGGATTATGAAAGTAGACAACAAATTGGCGACAACCGCATGTCGATACCTTTTTCCTATCCCGAGATATCTTAATAAACGTGTAAACGGTGAACATTTTTTGTCAAACTTCAATTAGGCTGGTTAACCTTAACGGAAATCCACATGTTTAGTCTTGTTAGAAAGGCCTTACAATAGTCTATCTGCAATAGTTAAAAATGTCATACTAATGTTAGCGTCCTCGCTAGAGGGCGTTATCTAAAAGGTAATCTTTGTTAACTTTCCGTGGCGTACCTACAATTAAAAATAATTAAAAATAATTTCATTGTAAACGTAAAGAAAAATGCCTCTTATTATTTTCAGTTGACCGCGACACCAAAAGTAAACAAAAAAGGGTAGGTATAGGTAAATTTCACTACATAAAAATTGAAGTATCAGTAAAACTGGCTATTCGATATTTTTTATCAAACAATATATATTAGCAAACAAATCTGAAAATAATTTAACCAATCTAACCATCAACAATTTAAAAAAATTACAACTCTAAGAATGTGATTAGGGTCGCCCCAGATGTCCAAATTGTCATCCATCATTTTCAATACAATATTCCAGTCTCTGGCGGGTGGATAAGACGGAAGTTTCAATTTCTGCCACTGAAATACTTTGTATTGTATTTCGTATCCTGGCGAAATTCTTTTAATTGCCCCCACAAATAAAAATCTAAACATGTCAGGTCTGAGGATCTGGCTGGCCAGTGAAATACACTTCCACGTCCTATCCATCTGTCAGGATATGTTTGATTAAAAAAATTCCGAACATCCCTAGAGTAATGTGCCGGGCCCCCATCATGTTGGAAAAACATATCACGACAAATTTCCAAACGGAGGTCTTCTAAAAGAAGTGGCAATTCGTTTGTTAAAAAATCTAAATATCTTTCCCCATTAAGACTTTCATTAAAAAAATTTGGTCCAATTATTTGTCTACCTAGAATGCCGCACCACACGTTTACTTTTTTTTTTGGTTGTCCATATATTCTTTGAACTTTGAACTGCGCAGTCGGCCTGAATCGCTTACACATTTCCAGGTTAGCCTGTACAGGCGCTAATTGTGCAGGCCGCCTGACAGGCAGCCAGTGTAATGTGTAGGGCCCTTAAATGTTGTTCAAAACGATGCCCATTCACAGTCAAACAATAATGATTCAAAGGTAGCAAGTCTTATTTCATCGGGATTAAGCTCTTGAAAAGCGATATTCAAATGGTTTAATAAATCTAGTCGTGTATGCACTGGTGTAGAATAAACTTGAGCTTTAATTTTTCCCCACAGACAAAAATCAGCAGGGGTAAGATCGGGTGATCTTGGAGGTCCATCCACTTATTTCCAAACATCTGGTTTAACTGTTCAGATACTTCTTGAGAATTGTGTGTTGGAACCCCATCCATTTGATACCACGAATTTAAACATCTGCGTAGAGGCACATTATCCACAAAATTACTAACAAAACTTCAAAATAGCGCTACAAATTCAAATATTCATGGTTCCAAAAATGATTCTTATGTCTTCTGAAAACTTTGCTTCATCGGTCCAAATAATATTTTTATAAAATTAGGGTCTTCTTGAAAAATATTTTTAAAATACGCGTACAGAAGTTATCTCTTAGCAAAAAAATCTTATGGTTGTGCTCCAGGTACTTCAACAAATTTATAATCGTGGATTTTATTATCTTTTAAGATCCTTTGCACTAAAGAGTATAAGATATTATACTCGTGCTCGACTTCACCGATAGATGAATGCGGATTGGTTTCAAAATAAGGTCATACATCAATGTAATTATTGATGTCACTTTTAATTGTGCGTTTCCTTCTCATTTTTCGTAATTTGAGAGAGCCGTTAGCCAAAAATTTTGCTTCGAGTGTTCTGAATTTTTTCGACATTGGTGGCAAATGTTGTCATTGAAAATCCGTCTAGTTCGGCTTACAATTTTTTTGCATTCGCCGTGAAGGTAAAACAAATCTAAAACATCTTGATTAGAATAATTTGCCATTTAGAACAACAAAATACAAAAACACGGGACAATAATTAATACGTCACTGACAGTCGTCGACGACAATCGATGAAATTTTGTTAACAAAGGCTACTCGATTGTGATGAAAAACTAAAATTTGTAACAAATTTTCAAAAATGATTAATAGCACAAAAACCAACAGAGATAGGTATAGGGAATACTTATGCAAATCGAAGTAGAATTAAATTCTGTATCAAAATATTTGTTTATATACCGGATGTTCTATTTGAAGAAATAAAGTTTTGGGCCTTTGGAATTTACATAATGTGGAACTAGACATAATTACGCATAGTTATTGATATATTCGGAAAGAGTAGTGTCTATATTATAAACTGGTAAAATTACTCGGTTTGTAAATGCATAATTTTAATATCAGGCGGCAAACTCAAATTAAAAAAAAAACTCATTTTAATTAAAAACTATAAAAGTTAGGTATAGGGATGTTTAATAAAATGTACCTTAAAATTTAATTAGCAATGCTAATCTACAAGAAAAAATATAGCATTCAATTTAAAAAAAGGAAGTAAGACACTATTTCCGGTATAGCTGTAAATGCCAAATGTTTTCATAATTCTAATGTGAGTAGTTTTCCACATTCGTCTAATAGGCCATCCTTAATGAAACACCCTGTATAATCAATTTCAAATATTATAAATTAATTGAAATTATTTTTATAAACGATGTTAAAAATCTTACTGATTTAGCAAAATGTATGCGGAATAAAGGGATAGAGGATTTTAGCTGCTGCTAATATCTCAAAGCGGTAGTACGTTTTTGAAGCACCTCAATAAATCTGTATTGTACATAAGTAAGTGTATTGAATAAGCTTAAATAAGCTTTAAATCTAGAAATATAAGATTAGTCAAAATATCAAGTGAGAATTGTTCAGAGAGATTGAAGAGATATAAGTGACACTAAATAGTTGCGTTCGAATATAAAAATGAGTAAAGTGACAGGCGACGCCCTTACTTCTTTGCATGCAACAAGGGGTGTCGAGTGCAACTTGTAAAGTAGCTGCCCGCAAAGCTTCTGTTTTTACTAAAACCGTCCATATACGAAGTGCATACTCGTAGCCCATCTAAAAAATCTTTAGTTGGGAAGACGTTATTGAGGGATCTGGAAAATGATATTGGAGATTACGAACAAGGGAAAGGTGCAATTCTATCATAAACGAGAAGAAAGTCGTTTACAGCAGCTGATGACCAATACTGAACAAGTAATCACGGTGCAACATGTGACGACAAGGTACCGCAGAAACAAAGTGTAAGATCAATACTTTTTAATATAAAGAAAAAACTGCTACTTATTTGATATCGCATATATATTTTTTGTACGTTATAATACATTTTTAGCTAAAGGAAATTTGGTTGCCTGTGTTTAATGCAATCAAACCATTTTGCCATATGTCACACAATATGGTGACCAGAAATAAAAATGAAGGGTTCTAATTACACAGACTTAGACCATATACCATTTGACATTATTATCAAATTTTCTATGTTTTAGACTTAGAATTTGATATCAACGAAAGCGTTTGAGATGTCGAAATTCTTCTTTTTCACATACAGTATGTTCCAGTTTTTTTAAGCAGGACGTTAATAGTCGATAGAGCTTTCAAAATTAAGACAAAAGTTCATATAAACATAGGTTGCCAAACGCTTAGTTTTGGAGATAAAGGCTTTCCAAGTTTTAATTTTTTGTCAGTTCTTTTAATTTATCTTCAAAACTATTTAAAATAATAAATCCAAATTTAGTACACATATTACACTCCTTAAACTCAATATTAAGAGTAGTTTAACGTTTATCAATATCTACAGGGTAGTACATTTTCTGGGGTGGTACACCCTTTATCCCCCCCGAACTTTTTCATGCGACGCCTCTAACTCTTAAAAACCAAAAATTTAGATAGCCCATTTGATTTAGGAACTTTTTTGTCTTCTACTTCTTTTTCGAAAAATGCATAGTTTTTGAGATAAATTAGCTGTAATCCATGAACAGCTTCCAAATGGTACGTCTGATGCTCCCGCAAAAAATAGTGTGCCATGAAAAAAACAATAAAAAAAGAACCAAATTATGTCAAATCTCACGATTTATTTTAAATACGACTTGCGCATAAGAAAGAATGTAATTTATTTACATACTTTATTGTGTTAATTTTTATTGCAAAACTGATCTTTTAAAATGCCATTTTTGTTTTCTAATCCAGAAATAGCGGATATCCATTTTATTTATGGCTTTGTAAATGAAAGTTCAGCAGCAGCAGCCCGTGAATATAGGCGAAGATTTCCTTTTAGAAGAGCTCCGAATCCTTCAGTATTTGTAAGAGTTCACCAAGAAATTATAAGTCAAGGGTTAAATAATGTGCATGGTCGTCAAAATAACAATCCAAAGAAATTTTGCACGACGAATTCGACAGAGATCCCACAACTAGCATTAGAAGAGTATCCGTAGCTTTAGGTGGAGTCTCAAATACTACTATTCACCGAACATTAAGACGGGATCACCGATATCCTTACCATCTACAACCTGTTCAAGGACTACAACCAGGGGATGCAGAACGTAGAGTTGCGTATTGCCGATGGATTCCTGCTGAAAATAATAACAATCCAGGTTTTTTAAATAATGTTTTACGGACCGATGAATCCTGCTTCACTCGCCGTGGTGTGATAAATTTTCACAACCAGCACGTTTGGGCACATGAAAATCCACATGTAGTTCGCCCGAGACATTTCCAACAAGAATTTAGTGTGAACGTCTGGATAGGTATTTACAATAATCACCTTTTAGGCCCTACTTTTTACCACCTCGGCTTTCTTGGAATTCTTAGAGAATGAACATGGGAATATGTAGGAACATATTCCCCTAAATTTACGAAGAACGGCTTGGTTCCAGCTTGATGGTTGTCCAGCTCATTATAGCAGAATCGTTAGAAACTGGCTGGACAACCATTATCCAGAAAGATGGATCGGCCGTGCAGGCCCAGTTCCCTGGCCGCCAAGTTCTCCAGACCTAAATCCCTTAGATTTTTTGTGTGGGGGTATTTAAAACTCATTAATAGGATTAGGGATGCGTGTAATGAAATAAGACCATTTTTAGTTAATATTCCACGTGCATTATTCGTCGGTGTGAATTATGTATTCAACAAAATGGTTCACATTTTGAACAGTTTATTTAAATTTATTTATTATTACGATAGCGTTTTTGTTTTGTTGTTATAGGTTAAGTTTATTTGTTTAATTTATTTATTTCGTTCGTTTCGTTCTTGTTAAAATCTTAAATAGAAATTCTTTCAAATTTTTTCGAATAAATACGTATTTTTTTAATATTTATTTTATTCTTTTACTTTTATTTTCCTTTATTTAATTCAACTGAAAAATTAGTGGAGTACTACTTTTTATTAAGAGCCAAAAAAAACGTGAGAATTGACATATAAAATATGTAAATAAATTACATTCTTTCTTATGCACAAGTCGTATTTAAAATAAAACGTGAGATTTGACATAATTTGGTTCTTTTTTTTATTGTTCTTTTTATGGCACACTATTTTTTGCGGGAGCATCAGACGTTCTTTACTTGTCATTTGGAAGCTGTTCATGGATTACAGATCATTCATCTCAAAAACTATGCATTTTTCGAACAAAAGCAGAAGACAAAAAAGTTCCTAAATCAAATGGGCAATCTGAATTTTTAAGAGTCGCATGAAAAAGTTCGGGGGGGATAAAGGGTGTACCACCCCAGAAAAAGTACTACCCTGTAGATATTGATAAACGTTAAACTACTCTTAATATTGAGTTTATGAAGTGTAATATGTGTACTAAATTTGCATTTTTATTATTTTAAATAGTTTTGAAGATAAATTAAAAGAACTGAAAAAAAATTAAAAGTTTGAAACCCTGTATCTCCAAAACTAAGCGTTTGGCAACTTATGTTTATATGAACTTTTCGTCTTAATTTTTAAAGCTCTATCGACTATTAAAGTCCTGCTACAAAAAACTGGAACACCCTGCATATCATCGGCGTAAATATCAACATCTAATTCAGTGGGCAGAAGTATCAACGGACAGGAACAGACAAATCGATTTTAATAACAGAAATTTTTATATGTTCGGTTGAAAAATTAATGTTTAATAATGAAACTTTCTTAACCTTCATTGGAAGAAAAGTTAAGACTGTGTTACTTAATCTTTCGCCACCAAGTTATCCGACTTACTATAATGTGACACATTGTGTGAAAATCTTAAGAAAAATTGCGTAATATACTTTTTTTTGTTTTGTTGGTTTGCTCGTAGTATGGAAAGTAATTCAGTACATTGTTGGATTTTATTATTTTAAGATTACTAGTAGAAAAGATATTTTTTAAATTGTTTTACTACAAATGTATAAACTCGTAGATAGTTTGGTTGCTAAATTTAATGACGGTTATTTTCACATCCTGTGGCGTTCTGATACAAACTAATAGTGACAGACTGGTTTGTGTATGCTTTTGTATATATGATTGAGAACTTGTTTGACTGAGTTTACAGTCATGGATAGTATTATGTTTCGTACATTCCTGAAATGACGACAATCTCTTTTTTTTTTATCGTTGAGTTACCATGTGAAGTGATGAGTTGTTACTTTATCTAATCTAAATACTTTTAAGAAGGGACAGAGGACTGTTTCCCTTTTTTTCGTTCAGTCGGAGTTGAGGTTTCGATCTTGAAAATTGAAGTAAAAAACATATTAAGATGCCATCGCCGCCTTCTCCGTCGTGTCATCATGGTTAGTGAAGCGCTTCGTAATTTGGTCGGGATCGTACAGTATCGTTTCTATGTCATAGTTCGCTTTTATGCGGTTTTGGAGTATAAGTGCACCCTGACAAATTTGTTATTGTATACCGTCTTATCGTTTTATTGGGAAATTCAGGGTACAATAAGTGACACCAATTTAGCCTTGTGCTGGTCTGAAGAAAGAAAAATGGCTTTAATCTGTATTTTACCGAGAATGGCGCCTAGGGGGCATTGAATTTTTTGAAATTATAGTTATTACCGTGATTTTTCAGCATAATAGAAAACCGTCACGTGCTGTATTTTTTGGTGAAAGTTAAAAAGCCAGTTGATTATGTGTTAAGAATTTATATAAGATTAGATAAAAGAATATGCCTACTTAGGATTTTGTTAAAGAATGACGCATGGTTCATATGGGAAAATAGTCCCAGTAGAATTGACTGAAAATTTAGATAATGTAGTTTATGATGTCCTGATCAAATGTCTCCATGGGCACAATGATATCTAATGCGGGGGCAGGGTTGTTACTTACCTTTAGAAAATCAATAGTGTGTCGATTATTTTGTTACAAAAAGTTAAAAATAAAAATTATAATCTTAATATTGTCGACACGAGTTGTAATGAAAAGTTCTAATACTCCGCATAGAGTGTGAATATTTTCCACTAGCCAATGTTAAGATTGGTATGTAATTCTTTGAAAAAACTCAGTCAAACCCAAAAGCCCGTACACTTACAAAATAGGTAAATATCATTTGCTTTTAATATTGGGCGACCTGAGGTTACTATTATACAGGGTCGCACAAAATTGTCTTTTTTAGTTGTGTTTATTTTAATTTGTTTAGGAAAATATAATTGCACCCTTACTTAAAAACAAGATTAAAATATAATGATATCCTCTCCTAAAAATAAGATTAAACATAATTATATCAGAATTCAGAAAATATTATGTAACGTTTCAATATCCGTTCTTATTAGGAAATGAATCATTTAATTAGTTTTAGTTTAATTATTTAGATAATGAGAGACGTCTGAAAAGGCTATGCCGACATTGCAACAAACATATTCATATTAACATATAAGTTAGTGATATCACGAATAAATTATTAACATCACTTTTTTAATTAATATAACTATATATATATATATATATATATATATATATATATATATATATATATATATATATATATAAAATAACGTAGAAAACGAAATATAATATGAAATATTGTAAAGAACCAGCGTTCTGTACGTATGTGTTTTAGAATAAATTAGGTACGGACCATCCTGTATGTAAGATTTCATAAGTTTACGCGATATTGCACAACCAATAATTTATTCATCACCGCTGACGTGTAGTTCTAAGAAACCGTAAGTTTCTGCACGTCAGAACGATTTTAACCAATCGCATAATGGCATCCCCCGCACGGTAGCCACGAAACCGCCCACAGATGCACCTTTATAAACTCGCGACGCGCATAGTAAAAAGGAGATGAATCTCCGTAGATTCAAGTTAAGCCGATATCCAGCAGCCGCCACCGTACCGTTGAGTAAGCACCGACCTGTTAGTCACCGACGAAAGAGATGAATCTCAGTAGATTCAAGTTAAGCCGATATCCAGCAGCCGCCACCGTACCGTTGAGTAAGCACCGACCTGTTAGTCACCGACGAAAGAGATGAATCTCAGTAGATTCAAGTTAAGCCGATAGCCAGCAGCCGCCACCGTACCGTTGACCGTTCCAGAAACCAGTAGCCGCCACCGTTCCGTTTGCTTAGCGTAAGCACCGACTTGTTGTTCGTCGACGAAGAGTCCGTCGCGATCGGGCAACCTAAAGTTCAATTCTGTACTGCTATTTAATAGACACGTAAGTTGTAAAGTTATACATTCTGACAATTTACACTCAAACACTACAGACCGCAAATAATTCCGGGCTGAGCTCCAGGAGTTATACTACACTAGCACCTAGAGTAGCACGAAGGGTAGATCCCATCGTCACTCGCCACCACAAAGTATACCTAGAGGAACGCAGGGGTAACCCCCGCCGTATCTCGCCACCACTTGAGGGTGAAGGGTTGTTACAGGGCTGTAAAGACCTACGACCTTTCTCTTAGTATATACAGTAAAGACAGGCCGTCGCCTTCGTTTTCTGGAAATTACTGAGACCCGCTCGAAACTTATACACTATCTACAGACAACACGTAATAACCATACACGGTGTCTTTGAATTGCAGAGGAATACCTCCATAACCTGTAGTATCAATTTGTCGTCCACCGAACCATCGTAAATACCTGGTGCACGAACGTTTGTAAATAAATTAGAGCGTACGTAGATTTTGCTATCTTTACGTGAACCTTAGAGTAGTCTTTTTATATTAAGTATTTTGTTTCCTAGATTAATTATAAATAATTAAACTTAGTATAGAGATCGGTAATTAATTTAGTTAGATAAATTATCTAATTGCCTACATTAAACCGTTTATAAACAGAGAAAACCGTCGAGAGAGCTCGCGTTTGCAGACGCGCTTTCGCGTGTATTATTTCCCGAGGAGTAGGACATCCTGCTTCAGCGCTTCAGAGTTACTGACATACAAACACGATATCGATTTTCTCAAACGATTCAAGTTCATTGCGCTGGCGCTTCGATCAACCACTGCATCGAGCATAACACTGCGCTACCGTGCATACAGGACCGTAACCTACACTTGGCCTTTTTGGTAAGGAATAGATTGAACACAACTCTCTTTTGTTTACAGAAGCGACTTCGCACCCAGTGACGCCAGGACCCGGACCAGGAATTCTCCCATAAATACTTTGTTAATTACCATTTATTTTAGTATTGTAAATATTTGTTGAATATACGTGTTAAAAATGCTTTACGGATTTTATTTAAGGTTACAGTGTTAAGCACATCCAGTATTACTACGAACCACACCCCGTTTATAAAAATAAACCCGATTGAGCAAAGCCGAGGCAAGATAAAACCGCGCTGGGTTACCAAACCAGAAGGGCGCAATATAAATATAAGTATAGCACCCAAAAGTAAGGGGCGCGTTACAATATATTTTGTGGCTCTTGTCTAATTGTCTAAGTTCTTTGTGATATACCAAGAGTAAAATGAGTACCTTTCGGCAGTACTCCAGCTCCGAATTAATTCATTTTATTAGTTCATACAATGTCTGTTAAGACATTGTAATTACGATATGTACGAATTGTATTTGTTGATGGCTCGCATACCTCAAAAAGCATAAAGTTAGCGTTATGTGGAAGGTACCGACATTTCGAGCACCAAATTTACAAGTGGAGTAATAACGACCTAGAGCCTCTTCTTCTTCTTCATTAAGCATTTATATATGTATAAACATTCAAATTCATTGTCACTCAAACTACTCTCGTGGCATATTATCGTCAGATTTCTTGCTATAGTTTTGTAAGAATAACAAGGGTTCTCATCTTATGATCTGCTTATTTAGATGATTTAACCCTTTCGGGAATATAGCTACATCTTAACATTAAAATTAAAACATAAGGCCCATATTTGACAGATAATGAAAATCTTCATCGCCGGTACATACGGTATGAGTCACAAATTATTAGTCATTTCGGGCATTTGCGCAAGGTGTTACTAGGAACGGTGATACTACAGTAGTACCGGGGCACCATCCCCTCCACTTTTTTACGTCACAAGCCCAGCCCATTGGGGGCACTTTTCCCACCACTTTTTTATATATATGCCCACATGGGGATCTTATTTTTTCACCTGAGCATAAAAAGATTTAATCTGTTATTAATACTTATTGGGGCCCGTTTTTGTCATATGAGATTGCATAATTGTTATTAAAATTATTATTACATTTCTTTTAATCCCATCTACAGATTGTGACCTAATTCATTTATACATTGGAGGTTGTATCCTAATAAGGGGTCCTAGTCTTGTAAGACAGGAATCTGTTCGCGGGCTTCACCCTTGTCGTAAAAATTGCGTTCTAATAAGAGGCCTTAGTTTCGTAAGGCATAGATGCCGTAATACTAAAAATTAAATATTAATGAAAATGATCATACCGTATTATTGATGTTTTATAAAAACAGATGGACTTGGTATTTTTTTAAGTTAACATGTTTATTAAAATTATTACAGGTAGTGTAAGCCTAAAAATTAAATACGGATGAAAATTGATTAAATCGTATTTTTGATATTTTATAAAAGCATATGGATTTGATTTTTTTTAAGTTACCATTTCTATTAAAATTATTACAGGTGGTGTAAGCCTAAAAATTAAATACGTATGAAAAATTATTAAATCGTATTATTGATAGAAGCAGATGGCTATGGTATTTTTAAAGCTGGTGTTTATGTCTAACATGAAGTTTTTACAATGTGGTTTGTTTTTCGTAACGCGTTTATTATAAAAGACATTTCATAATTGTAATTTAAATAATTATTACATTTCTTTTAATTCCTATCTACAGACTGTGACTTACCTATACGAAAATTTATTTATACATAGTTTAAATTATTTCACTTCGATGTCATTAAAATAAAACGAGTAATTCAGTTATACCTAATTAGTTTGCTTACGGCAATAACATGCTTTAAAATGAAAGTAACAACTGCTGATTGGCATCGTGTTAAATGAATGTGTTTTCGTAATAGGGTTTATTTTAAAATTATTATTACATTTCTTTTGAGTTCCATTTGACGGTTGCGCCCTTCACCTATTTTATTACGACAACATGCTTATTTTTACCTTGAAAAAGTCACCATCAATATTATATATAATTAAAAATGTGTAATTAAATTGCCATGCTTTAAACGGTTTCTACCTTGAGAATTATGTGTAGGTCTAAGCAGAAATAAAATGCATTAATACGATAAATGGTTACACATATGCATTATAGTCTGTTTTAGGCTTCATTGTGTACCCCCCTTTAATAGTGCTATCAATTAAAAGTAAAATATTGAAGGTCGACTGCTAAACTATATGCTCAAGGTTTAAGTGGAAAATAAAATTGCATTAATACGTTAGTTAATACACATATTAATTATATGTAAATATTGAAGCTTGACAGTTAAAATTATGTGTACAAGGTCTAAGCAGAAAATAAATGCATTAAATATTGCGACGCGAGGCTTTCGGCGAAACTGTTTCGGTGACCCCACTCCAAACCTCCCCGAACATAACCGAGATTGTAAGACAGGTGTAGGGCGTCGCAACTTGTTCTCGGGTCTTCGCCCCTTGTCGTGATCGGAATCTGTTCGTGACTCTTCGTGTATTATCGTGGTACCCTTGGCGGAAAACTTAAATTTGTATTATAATAAGGGCCTAATGCTAACTTGTAAGGCAGGTGTAGGGCTGCGCAACTTACTCTCGGGGCTCTGCCCCCTTGTGGAAGGCCCCATTGGCGGAAAATTTGAATTTGTATTTAAGTCCTTGCAGGTTACGGCTGGAAAAATGAATTTGTATTGTAATAAGGGGTATAATTCTAACTTGTAAGAGGCTTAGCAACTTACTCCCGGGCCCTCGCCCCTCGGCCAAAAATTTGAGTTTGTTTGTGGGGCCCTCTATGAGGGGAAATTTGAACTTGAATTATAATAAGGGGCCTAATGCTAACTTATAAGTCAGACATAGGGCTTCGCAACTTGCTTTCGAGTCTTCGCCCCTGGAGGAAAATTTGAAACTGTCTTTGCAGGTTATGGCACCAATGGGGCCTCGACAAGGGTAGAGCCCCAAGAGCAAGTTGCGCAGCCCTAAATGTGTCTTACAAGGTAGCATTAGGCCTCTTATTATAATACAAATTCAAATTTTCTCCAAGGGTACCACGACAATACACCAAGGCCCACGACAAGGGGCGAAGATCCGAGAACAAGTTGCGATGCCGAAAGCCTCGCGTCGCAAAATTTTACCTATATGAAGCGTAAAACAAAACAACCGTAATGCATATGTGTAACCATTTAATGTATTTATTTTCTGCTTAGACCTTGTACACATAATTTTAACTGTCAACCTTCAATATTTACTTTTAATTAATATGTGTATTAACTAGCATATTAATGCAATTTTATTTTCCACTTAAAATTAGAGGATATAATTCAACTTCTAATTGATAGTACCATTAAAGGGGGGTACACAATGAACCGTAAAAGACTATAATACATATGTGTAACCATTTATCGTATTAATACATTTTATTTCTGCTTAGACCTTGTACACATAACTTAACGATCTCAAGGTAGAAATCGTTTAAAGCATGGCAACTTAATTACTCATTCTTAATTATGTATAATGTTGAAGGTGACTTTCTTAAGGTAAAAATAAGCATGTTGTTGTGATAAAATTCGTATATTCGTAAAGGCCACAACCGTCAAATGGAATGTAATATTAATTTTAATATCAATTATGCGGTCTCCTTTATAATAAACCCTATTACGAAAACACATTCATTTAACACGATGTCAATGAGTGGTTGTTATTTCCGATTACATTGTATAACAACTTAATAAATTCATTCTATAAGTAAAATCATTTTAAAGCATGTTATTGCCGTAAGCAAACTAAATAGGTATAACTGAACTACTCGTTTTATTTTAATGACATCGAAGTGAAATAATTTAAACTATGTATAAATAAATTTTCGTATAGGTAAAAGGCCACAATGTCTTTTATAATAAACGCGTTACGAAAAATAAACCACATTGTAAAAACAAAAACATTTGTCTCTCCGGCAGAATGATATTTGAACTTCATGTTAGATAGACTAAACATAAACGCTTCTACCAATAATACGGTTTAATCATTTTGGAAATAATTTAATGTTGATTCTGACACTCTCATTTAGAACCTGCTAATTGTAGGTGATTGCAATTAGTTTATTGTTTGGTTTAATACAGTGGACTTATAAAAACAGACTACCTACTTTATTACAGAATAAGATGACCCTAAGAAATAGAAGTCTCCTAACTTACTTTGTTTGTGATGGACGATTTCAACATATTTAATGACTAGAATAGATGTGAACGAGAATGCTGCGAAATGTGAAATAGCTATCCGTAGAAGAGAATAATCTTTTAGACATCCTCTTGACGTAAATGCTAGTACGAAAATATGTACCAATTGCAATCAGTCAATCCGCAATGAAATTTCTGCTATTGTGCGTGTTGTGTTGTGTGTTGCGTGTTGCTTGTTGCGTGTTGCGTGTTGCGTGTTGCGTTGTGTGTTGTGCGTCGTGCGTCGTACGTTGTGCGTCGTGCGTCGTGCGTCGTGCGTCGTGTGTCGTGTGTCGTGCGTCGTGTGTCGCGTGTCGCGTGTAGCGTGTCGTGTGTTGCGTGTTGCGTGCGAGTGCGTGTGCTTGTGCGTGTGCGTGTGCGTGTGTGTGTGGTGTGACGAAGCTACTTTTACTAGATTTACTAGATTTTACTAGATGCAATGGTCATAATGAACATGTTTATGCTGTTGATAACCCTCATGAAACGAGAGTATCTCATTATCAGCATCAATTTCACTGGACTGGACTGGAATTGTAGACGCTTTTATTATTAATCCCTTTGTACTACCAAATCGACTGAATGGGGATAGGCACTTGAACTTTTTAATACAAAGTTTACCTATTTTATAGGAAGATTTGCTCTTACTCCTTCGCCGTGACCTTTCGTTTATGCATGATGGCGCACCTCCTCATTTTACTTTAAATGTAAGACAACATTTAAATGAGGTTTATCCACAACGCTGCATTGGAAAAGGAGGCGAGGCACCTGTGAACTTGACACGCCGGACTTGAAACCCTGTAATTTTTTTTGTGGGGTACCTTGAAATCAAAAGTTTATGCATCCCCAGTTAATGCGCAAGAATAATTCATGAAGCCAATTTATTGAAGAATAGTCCTGAAGTATTGTCCAGAATACAATGTAATTTTTTAAAAAGAATTAACTTGTGCATGCAGGAAAATGGTGGAAATTGCACTTGTTAAAACAAAATTTACATAACATAATTGTTTAACTTTGTTCTTCATATTGTTAATTATTGTTTTTGTTTTTTCTTCAATAATTATTGTTCTGGAAAAACTTCATTCTTCTTTATTTTTTTCAATAAATCGGCTTCATGAATTATTCTTATTATTATTATGAATTATTATTATACTTTTGGATAATTTGCATGCATCATAGGCTTTGGATGCGTTTTTCTCGAAAACCGCTGCTCAGCGATATCAAGAAGGTATACCTTTTTTAAGCAGAAAAGGTAGGGAAAACTATTATTCTATACTAAAAGGGCCTACAGTGTCGCACAAAAAAGCTGTAGCGGTTTAAACATGTCCTAATGGTCGCTCTAGGAAATACACCGAAATTGACGATAAATTTGTATTTCTCATCCCAACAAACCCCCCATACAAGAAATTTTATAAAACTAGCTCAATGCAGTCGAAAGATATGAAAGAAAATGTGATTTATTTTTTGACACCCTGTAGCTTCGTTATTATCAACTTTTGGACTAAGGCAAGTTTAGTTAAATCGGCTTATTTTCACGTAAGTAATCTTCATTATCCTTTTAGCTATGCAATTTAGGGACACCCTGTACATATGTTCTTAATACTCTTTATATTCTGGTTTTGAATATTCCTAAATCTAGTACCTTCTGGTTGATTTTATTCTAATATCCTGTTCTAGGCTGGCAAAATACAAATTTGTCAAATTTAATTTAATTAGTCGAAATATATTTTTATTAGGTTAGCGTCTGAAAACACCTGAAAAAACTATACCCTTAATCGTATCGTTGAAGGTATATTGAAATATTATTTTCTTATTAAAAATCTAACCGAAATTGTCTATATACCTGGTGACAGTTACATCGCCATTTTCGTTGCATTGCAGGTATGTGCAAGATAACGTCATATTATTCAGAATTTGAAAATCTTTCTTGTATCGCCATAATTGAATTTTCGCATATAAACTAAAAAAAGTAAGGTTTCCTATAACACATAGAAATACTAATAATGACAAACGCAACAATTAAATTTTTGTTTTATTTTATCATGGCCAGCCATGGCCTACTAAAACATAATCATAACTTTCTTTATTAAACTTCAAATATTGCATTTGATTTAGCATAAAAATGTTAAATTTTGTTCAATTAAATATGTTTCTGAATTCTACGTAAAAAGCTCTACTAGATGCAGTTTTTAATTTTTCAATATCTTAAGGGATAACCGAAATTCGAGCGGTCTGCAAAAATTTGCAATTTCTAAAATTAAAATTAAACAAAGAATGCTGGTAAAGTTTTGCTTACGGATTCTTTTATTTAACAAAAAAATAGCACAGTAAACCTTCTATGTTTTACAAGTGCGAAAAGGGGGCACAGGGTATATTAATAACTAAATCGAGGTTACGTTAGTAAATGAACAATTGAATTCTTATAGTAGCGATTTAAGTTGCTTAATCAATACTACAACAAATCAAATTATCAATACTTTTTTATTGTTCTTTATCAGTTATAAAATTTATTGTGGATCCTCTAAACACGTATCAGTTATTAGGTAGTCAAAGTATTTTTTGTAAAGTCTAATCGATAAATATTTGTTTTTGTAAAACTTATCATTAATCTCCGTTATTAGCTCTATTTATCCTTTGGTCATCCGATACTTCTATCTCACCTGTACAACAACCAAAACAATTCTGGTGATCAAAAAACTTTATGAATTGACAACGAACAAGTGAACCAAGAGCAATTGACTTAGTCTCCAAATGTAGCGAACGCAATAATAATACCACAAAGTAAACATTTTCAAAATACACGTAAAAATGATTTATCATTTTGCAAACAAAATTATTAGAAATGAAGGTTATGCATATGACTATTTCCAAAAACGAAGAGCTCCGTAAAATAATAATGTGTGTATCTTGTGGTTTGAAGCAAGGCCTTTTCCCTGCCAAAATGGCCCAAATATTGATCAAAACTGTAAAACCATCACACTTAGTTCTTGTCAATCGAGGCACAGCTCTTGGTCGTGTCCCCAACGAAATTGGAAAATTAATAAAAAATGTTGGCATCTTCGGCTCCAAAATTATGACCAATGCTCTATAACCAAAAGATTGATCTATAAATTCAATTTTCGGCATGCTTCACCCCAAATAAATCGATACAAAAAAATTACTTCTTAGATTGGACAAACGGTATCCAATCCCGTACTACCTTGTTGCTTGTCTATGATTCATAAACCAGGTAACACTATCCAACCGATTGTTTCTGGTATTAACGCACCTACTTATCTGATTTTAAAATTGTTGTCTAGTTAATTTAATAATAATCTTTCTTATCAACAACCTAGGTTTAGTATTCTAAATTCGTACAAATTTATTGATAAAATTAAAAACATTGAACTTACAGAAGATAAACTTTTAATCTCATTCGACGTTTGTTCATTGTTTCCGAGCGTTCCAACAGATCAAACTTTGGTTTATTTAGAAGATGTTAAAAAAATCATTTGGACGATGCAGAAGAAAATGAATTTTTTTAAATTAACCCCTTTTCAAACAAGAACATGGTACAACAAACTCCGTTTATCGCCAATCTATTCATGGATAAATTTGAAACAGACTTAAAAATTTTGTATTTGTTTGTTTTCATTTCTCCTGGAGCTGATTAGAAATTGAGCGGCGGATAAGGGGGTCCACGAAAAGCTGTTTTATATTTTTATCAAATATTACTGAAACAGCTGTATATTTCAAAGATATAAAAATACCAATATATACACCTTAATAGTATAAATTAATTATGTTATGTGCAATTTTTTTATACGACGCGTAAATTAGCGGCAAAAGGTTCCTAAGTGGGAATTTCTTTGATTATGTGAATAATGATTAATTTTAGAAAATGTGTAAACATATTTTTTAAAGAAAATTTTGTTACATAACGTTTCTTAGTATAAACTAGGTTTAAAAGTAATTAAATAGGATTAAAAATGCTTAAGTTGTATTATCGGTATTTTGTAGAAGCAGGCGGGTTTGGAGTTTTTAGGTTAGCATCTATATGTCTATTAACGTCTAACTGACACAGAGTTTTAAACGTTATAGATTATTGTCTTTGTTTTTACAAAGTTGCCTATTTTCGTTATAAATGTATTAAAAAATAGGCAACACAATTATCCTAAAAAAATTATTATTAAAATTATTTCGTTTCATTTAATTTCCAGTGAAAACAGTAGGGTTCTTCCCGTTGCCGAATTATACTCACAAAATAATGCGTGCATAACCTTGTCCATGAACCTAGCACTCCCAGCTCTACATTTCAAGCTAAGTTGTAGTGTATAGTTAGTGCTTATTTATTGATGATTAATTACCGTATTTTTTAATTTTTTGCTCCTTCTTCTTAGCAAGAGTTCGACTTAATGGTGAGGGTGCTAGGTTAGTGTTAAGCCAGAACCTCCCACTTACGCAAAAATATATTCATTCGTCGCCTAACTAATAAACACTCGGATTTTGCTAACGTAGCATGAAGTTCTATGCAAAAAATTTCGATAGTAAACCACTCACAATTTTTTCAAATACTTTCTTTAATAAGGATTTAAGAAAGTTAGGGTGCCATTAGGGCCGGCTATAGGCCGGTGCAACCGGTACCCCTGCACCGGGCGGCAAATTTTAGGGGCGGTATTTTGACAGTTACACTGCATATTTTTTTATTTAGGAATATATGTAAGAAAAAGCGCTTCCTCCCAAATGTTCTATTACGAACGTGCTATTTCGTTATTGTCAACAAACCTGTTCTCTATCCTTTAAAAACTCAACAGGTAAGAAAATACACAACCTGAGGTTATCTTAGATTCCGATCCAGGATGTTGGCCAGCTAGTTTGTCATATGCTGAAAGATGTTTTTTAGTAAAAGAGGGACCAACGAAACAATTAAAGGACTATAAGTATCAAACGGATCAAAAATTCAGTACGCATTATTATACGAAAACATGGAAAACCGGATAAAAAGTACTGCGGAACTGGTTAGCCTATTCCACTACAAAACCTGTGTATATTGTTTTTGCTGTAAACGTGCGTGCGTGCGGGCGGGCGGGCGCACATGTGTGCGTGCGTGCGTGCGTGTGTGTGTGTGTCTGTGTGAGTGTGGATGTATGTTAGTATCCGCGATAACTCCAAAATGAAAACACCTACGTACTTAAAATTTTGTATTTAAGCTTGTTTTCATTTCGCTTGGAGCTGATTAGATTTTTGGAAAAAAAAATCCTGCAAGATTTTGCAGGAAATAACTTGTTTAAAGATAGACCTTACAAATAACTCAACTGAGTTGAAATTTGTAATTTGGATTCCGAACGTATCAATTTAAACATTTAAATATTGTTCCTTGGTGCTTAATTTTTGTGTTCCATTTTGTGATTATCATTGAGTTACGGCGGTTGCAAATTTATTAAACGTAAATACACTTTATGGTATTTTTTTTTATATATCTAGATGACAGATGTTAAAAAAAAACGCAAATATTTTGTAAATGCTTTAAAACCTTCGACGTTAATTAAAAAAGCGCGATATGTATACACAATTGAAAAAATTATAAGAGAGTCGCTGTTTTGTAAAATATTAAGCCCAACGTGTTGAAACTGTAGAGGCATTGTTTTGCAAAGGTTTATCTGCATCGAAATGTATCCAAAGATTTTAACTCTTACATTACGATAAGTGTATTGACACCTTATGTCATATTTAATTTTGTCCTGAATAGATGTCTGATAATCGCAAAAAGCTTTCTGGAGCTCAATACAGAAAAAGAAAGCTCGAAAAAGAAGAGTTAGCCATAAAGGCAAGTGACACTAAGAAAATTTTTAAACTCAGAAAAGCCGAAATAGGCAACAGAGATTACATCACGAGATCACAATAGCGAGATAGACCAGGCACAGGAAGGACCAACTCCGTTGAACAAAATTCTGAAGGAGGTTGATTTAAGCGAAGAGACAAATCCTGAAACTCATGGTCAAGAACAAGCCAGAAGGCCAGTGTTCGTTAGCAGAATTAAGCGTACATGAAAACGATATTTATAAGGATTCTGGCCATTGGCCTTCCGTACTATCCGACTAAGTTAAATTACGTTTATTAGAATTAGGCATAACCCAACTTACAGAAACAGATGTAAACTTTCCTTTGCATAAAGATTGCAAAGGTTTCTCAATTGCATATTATAAAAAAAATGAAGTAACGAGGATATTCCAAGAGTTTGGGTAGTCTATTCTACATTAAAGGATTGCGTATATTTAAAACCATTCCTAGTCCCGTTCTTGAAGGGTATAACGATTGGAGACATCTGAAACTTATTACTCTTTTGGGCCAGAGGAGAAGACACGAAATAAGAAACCTGCTGAAAGAAGTCACCAGGACCAACTTTCCGTTGTGGTAAGATTTGTTCTGTTAAGTGAATCAAAGAAAATTGAAAGTAGGGATCACTTTTTAGGATTCGTTTCAATATATGATTGAACAGGACAGAGATAACTAATGTTGTAATAGAAGACTCACATTTCTTTAGATGATCTGAGGGGACAGTGTTATGATAATGATGTAAACATAAAGCGTCGCAATAATGGAGTGGAAAAAAATTATTTGCTTAAACCCTGGAGTTTTCTATGTGGCTTGTGTAGCCCACAGTTTAAGTTTAGTCGTTAATTATGCTGCTAAAGCATCTTTAGAAATAATAAGTTTTTTTGTAATTGTACAAGAGCAGTACGTTTCCTTCTCTGCATGGACTAAACGTTGGCAGGTATTAAAAGATGAAATCCCTACTTTAACATTAAAATCCCTTTCGGATACTAGGTGAGAAAGCAGATTCGATCCACTAAAAGTTCTCAGGCACATTTTAGATCAAATATATGATGGTTTATATGCGCTCTATTCTGATAATACAAGAGATTATGATAAAACAAATGTGGTAAATTCTTTACTGTTAAAAATTAAATCTTTTATTTTCATATCTTCCATAGTAATATCGTTTAACGTTTTAGTATAAATCAACATCTTAAGCAAAACAATGCAGGAAACAAGTACTGCTTTGTCAAATATTATTTTATTACTGCAACAAACTAAGGCATATTTACATGATATAAGATCAGATAAAGGATTTAGTAATATTTTAGAAGAGGCAAAAAATATTGCCGACAATATCTAGTGCGTTCTTTATTTCCATCGCTTACTACTATTAGACCTCGAACGAAAAAACGATCTTTCAATGATGAGACTCCAAAAATCGACAGGACTTATTTAAAATTAATTTATATTGTGTGATATTGATCACTGCATTAACAAAAATCGCGGAAATGTTCGACCAAATAAAAATCAGTGTTGATTTTCTGAATTACTTAAATAATTTCCTTAAAATAGATGAAGTAAATGGGTCTTTAAAATGTAAATCTTAAGAGAACATATTATTTGATCCTTCTAAAAAGGAAAAAAATATTATTACCCAAGATTTATGCGATGAAATTGACAACATTGTATCTTATATCTCCCCTGAAAGGAATCTATTAAACGTTATTCAATATCTATTTATGAATAATCTTATCCATCTGTTTCCAAATTTAGTAATTTATTATAAGAATATTTTTAACATTATCGGTGACAGGTGGTAGCGGCGGGAGGAGTTTTTCGAAATTTAGAATAATAAAACGAACGATGGGCCAAGAAACTTATCTATTATTAGTATAGAAAAGAAAATTTCTGAAGATATAAATAATGTATCCGATATTATTTAAGAATTTGCTTTAAAAAAAGGAAAGCAAAATTTATTTATATGTTTCATAACAAGAATGTATTAATAAATATAAGTATTAAGTAGTATAAACGTCTATTCATGTTAATTTATCAATCAAAGTTTATTCCAACTTTTTTGTATGTATTCATTAATAAGTATAAATATCTATTCACGTTAATTTATAATAAATTCCTGCTGACTTATTTTTCCAAAACACAATTCACTTTTTTCAAATTTCTTGTGTTTTATTTAAGCTAAAGTTACTTCAAAGAAATTATGGCTAATCAGAAGTTAGGGGACGGAAAAATTATTTTCGTGCACGGGTTAATAAATAAATAATTTCTAAGTGGAATTGCAAGCATAACACAATAGTACACTTGTTGAAGTGTTTTATGATCAAAATGTTTGCCCAGAACATAAAAATTCATATTTATGCGTGGGAATATTTAGGCGCGAGCTCAAAAACAGTACAGCCAGGCCTCCCGTAACCGGGCGTGCAACGCAGAAAAAAATATATAAAAAAATTTTTTTTTTTAATAATAATGCGCAGGGTGAATAAAAATAGAGAGAGAATTAAAAAAATCAAATATTTAACTAATTTGCTGTTTATCGCCTTTCGGTTCTCAACTGCTCGCTCGGGTTTTAGTTCTCGGAAACTTAGGTCGCTTGACTTGCCGCTTTGACGTCGGTGTGTTTCCAGTGACCGTTGTACTGCTGCTCGTATTCGTTTCGCTGTGGCTGTCGTCGAACTGTGGAATAAAAATAAGTAAATGCCTTTACTTGTCAAGTTTCAAGCAAATACTTAGTGGCCACATTTAGTTTGTTAAGGATTAACAAGTATTAACTTTCGGATTGACGGGTAAAAGCGTTCACTTGTTTTTATTCACCCGACCCAATGTAAAAAATATTTATTTTGGTGCTACGACATATTAAATTTCTCATACAGTTTTAACTTAAGGTTTTATTAAACACTTAGAGATGAAATTAATAATTTTATCAATATTTGTATGTAATATACCTCTTTAAAAATTAACAATTCATTTAAAATGTGGGATGTACGTTAAAATATTTTTTTAGCGAACTTGCGCCCCCACGTTTTCATTTTTAATTGTTAAATGTTGAGGTCAGGATATCTCAGAAATATTTTTACCTACACTTTCTATTTTTTGGTTCTTAGTTTTTCACTTGACTAGAATTACTACTACTCTACGACTGCAACATTAAATTCAGGATAAAAAGACCTTTAAAACGAGGTATCACTTGATCCTGTTGGAAGTAATTTTTTTTTTTAATTAATTGTGTCATTTTGTTAACGTTCTCGGACAGTTTCCTTTGTCTATTTAGTAGCTATTTAAGGTGTTTTTTTTTTTTTTTTTGATACCATTAATATTTTACGCTGGACGGTAAACAAAATATTACCTTCATTATTCAGTTTATATAAGATTTACGTGCTGGAGTAATCCAAATTTATAGAATTACTTTGAATACAATTTAGTTTAAGGTAGTTTTGCTACTGGCCAGAATTCAATGAGGTAAAAGTTAAGAAGATACGATTATATTCAAATTGACCTGTTTAAATTTTAATTGTTTTATTTATTTATTTTGATTTAATAGATGTTTAACTTAGTTACTATTTTGGTATATTTATTTTGATATTAAGCCTTGACAAAGGGTGATGATATATTGCTCAAATAGAAAGCGTCGCCGAGTTCTATTAAGAGAAGTTGGAGTTTTGGTTTTTTGTTTTGTTTTGTTGCCAGATTAAGTTAACGTAACGTAATTTAAAGTTTAGACAAGAGTTGTAACTGAATTGAAGTCAGTTTAGTATGTGTTATTTGGATTAGTTAAGGGAGTTTAGTAATTTAACGTAAGGGGAACATTAGAGATTTGTATTGAATTTGAATATTGCTGCACGGTGGTAAGTTGATCAGATTAAGGTGCAGATTTTGAAGCCTTTTCAGGTGAAGCAGTATTGCGGAACCTGAGCTACGAGCGTTACGATTTGGTAAATGTGGTAAGTTGGGTATTCGGACCACTGCGTACCGTCGTTTAATTCGCATTTTAAAACACCCTGGTGTGTTCTTGTAGAATATCCTGGCGCCTACCGGAACCTATTGTGTCACTTTCCCGATTTCCACTTTGGTAGATAGCGTAAACTACGGAGGCGAGACTGTTTTGTCCCAATAGACCCTCGCCCGAACGCCGAGCTAGCCGTGCAAAAACCAGGTTTATCTTTTACCTTGTCCTAGTGAACATTTATACCGTAACAATGCAAGTCACATAGAACAAATAAGCCTTGTTTTGCGTTATGTGGTGTTAAATCATGATTGTAAAAAAGTTCAAATACAAGAGAGTTTTTTAGCTTTTAGCCCAATATTCGATTCTACAGGAGAAGGACTATTTAATTTTGTAGTTGAACTTTTACGAAATTTAAATTTAGATATTAAAGACATGAGAGGTCAAGGGTATGATAACGGTGCCAATATGCGTGGAAAGCATATTGGCTTACAAAAACGTATACTGGACGCTAATCCTCGAACTTTTTTTGTGCCGTGCGCTGCACATAGCTTAAATTTAGCAGAAAATGATGCTGCTACAGTATCAAATGAAACAGTAAACTTTTTTAATATAGTACAAGAACTCTACGTTTTTTCTCTTCCTCCACAAAAAGATGGGATATCATTAAAAAACATGTTCCTGAATTAAATCTAAAACCCCTAAGTGATACTAGATGGTCAAGTAGGGTAGATGCTATAAAGCCATTAAAATTTCATTTAATTAAAATTTGTGAGAGTCTTCTAGAAATAGCGGATAACGATACTTTTAACATACAAAGTTGGGATAAAGCAAGTTCTTTACTATTCTATTAAATATCCAATCATTTAAATTTATTTGTAGTGTAATTATTTGGTATGATGTTTTATTTCAGATTAATATTGTAAGCAAAATGATGCAAAGTGTAACAAATGACATTAAAGTATGTCAAAACTATTTAAAGAATTTAGTCGATCATTTCATAAATTATAGAAATGATAATTTCTTTGAGGAAATAATTGCTCAAGCGGCAAAATTAGCCGCCGATCTTGAGATAGAGCAAGATTTTCCCGCAATCAATACTACTAGACGAAAATATAAACCAAAGTTTTTTGATTATGAACATAGGGATGAAGCACCTTAAAATGCCAAAACCGCGTTTAAAGTTAATTTTTTTCAAAATTAAAAATAATAAAAAATTTTCTTCGATCAACTATGCATCAAGAGAGACTATCTGGGCTAGCAATATTAGCTATAGAGCAGGAGATGGTTGACAAAATCGATTTTGATGAAGTAATAAAAGAATTTGCTGCCGTTGAATAAAAAAAAACACCTATTTAACCTAATAAAGGTTATAGTTTTAAGTGACGGATTAAAGATGTTTTTTTTTTGTTATTAATTAATAATTTATTAATTATTATTTCCAATAAAAATTAAATTAAAAAAATATTTTTTTTTATAACTGGATTTCGTACATTAATAAAGGGCGCCAAAATAATGCCCCGCACGCGGGCACCGCTCAGCCTTGCGGGCCCCGAGTACAGCTTTCAAACAAAAAGGGTACGACAATGCTACTTGTTCGTAACACCATAGCGTTTTTGATAGAATGTATTTTATTACGGCAAAGTCTCTTGTAACTCAAAGTGCTTTCAAATTATATAGCTTACACCCTGTTAGCCGCGTCCTTATGCCCAGCTCCGGTGAACCGCACGCAAAAGCGGAGATGCTTTGGTTACCGCCAGACCTCCTACTTTTTATTCCTCGTTTCGGAATCACGGGGTTTTAAATGAATGTAAATTTTGGCGATTTTTCTACGTATTTTAAAGAATTCAGCTGAAACGATAATTAAATTTTGTTGACAAAGCTATACGATGCGATTATGATCAACCGTAGAGTGGCATTTCCTTGAAAATAATGTGAAGTAAACATTTTTAAGTATGTTAATTATTAATACATTTAACCTTACTTAATTAAACGTAATGAATCGTTATATGGAAAGTAACTAAATATTGAAATAATTTTATATATATATATATATATATATATATATATATATATATATATATATATATATACATATATGTATGATTAAGATAGTGTTCGTGTTCGATTTGAGATTATCATGAGGGGTGTTTACTATCTCATTTGGATTGTTCCCCTTTTTTACATTTTAAAACATGACAAGATTTTCAACATATTTTCAATGTATGTAAGTTGACCTGCCGCTAAAATTGATTAGATTAGATTAGAATAAATAATGTAGTACACACATACGTATAATAAAACAATTATTTTTTAGAAAAAAGTTTACATTGTATAAAAAATAGTGATAACTTACCCTATGCTGGGATCTGATAAATTCGCACTTATTTCAGAATGTCCAGCTTCTAAGGCTGCTACACATAATTCATATTCATCATCGAAGGGATTTAATTCAATGCTATATGGAACTACTTCAACAATTTCTTTATTATGCACAATCAAGCTTAAATTCACACCATTTTTATTCCAATTTCTAAAATTAAGGAAAATGAACTGTTATCAAAAACAATAAAATAGATACCTCACTGTGATGGTAACAATTTCTTCACTAC
The DNA here is from genome assembly GCA_036346205.1 of Vesta saturnalis. NCBI lineage: Eukaryota > Metazoa > Arthropoda > Insecta > Coleoptera > Lampyridae > Vesta > Vesta saturnalis. The sequence goes on from JARFJB010000513.1 coordinate 2,673,115, forward strand.
CTAATTCGAATATTAACTCGTCTGTCGAAAATTCAATATCACAGTAAACGCCTCCGTAAACTTAAAATGAAACAGTTATTGAACAGAAATTACACGTTTACTTACCATTAATGAACACTGCTACGAAAAAACCGTAAGTATGTGCAAAATGCATTTCATATACTAACAATGACGAGGTCTGTTACAAGGTACTAAAACATAAATAAAATATAAGTAATTCTCTGGCTTAAATACAAGCACAAACTCATATTTAGTATTCAGGGTTACTACCGAACACTGATTGACTATTTAGGTGTCACATTTTTATCAATCGTGTTATCCACGAGTTAGATAGTGGCAAAATCGACATTACCTTACGTCAGTTACCATTCAACATTATTCCTGTAGGTAGGTATGTAGGTATATACACTCTCATCATTTTAATGACCCAGCACATTTACATAACTTTTATACTTATTAATAGATTACAATGTTCATCAATTATAAAGGCGATAAATATGTTTCGCTTCGTATTGTGATATTAAAAATATATTTTCGCGAAGTTAATGCTACATCACGTAATTATCGCAAAATGGTATTGAATCAGTTTACATTTCGCCGTACTTCGCAACTCAAGTAATGCATTATCGGTGTTATATTTAAATTTAATACATTGCTTAATTTAATAACATTGTTTTATGCAATAAACTACATTGTCAGTAAACCGACTCACTTTTTATTTATACGTGATTAACGTTTATCACATTGCTTTTTTACGTTAAATCGGACTGATAGGATGTCTTCCGATGTATTAGGGAATTAAGCGTTAGTGAAGATCAGACAAAAATAAAGCTAAGCTTTTTTTTACGAAAAAAAAGTATTACTTTCCACTTATTTAACACGTGGACATCCATACAGTTAGAACAACTACCTATTACTTCAACAAGAATTTCCTTTACGTATGTATTTTTAATACATTCTATACAATGACCTTCCAGAACACCATCTAACGGACGAAGGCTGACACTGAAAAATGCCACAATACAAAATGTTAATAACATTATAATATCGATGCACAGTAATTTATCCTTCCGTCAACGAGATGCCTTATATCTTAAACGTAATCATAACATTGTAACCACTAGATAAAGATAACGCAACTGCTATTTAAACATTGTTAGGGTAGAAAGGTGTAAGGGGTCCTACGCAAAGCCAGCTACTCACGGTGGAATGGGAGTGAGTTCTCTTATGGGTAGACCATTTAAAAAAAACAATTCCTGGAGGCGCCACTAACTTATTTTATTAGGCCGTAACTCCAAGTTAGAAGAATTGCCAGATGATAGATGAGGACTGTAAAAGAAAAGAAGCGTGTGGGCAGAAAATAGGTATTTATTTAAAAAAAAGCAGAGATAATAGCAAAAAAAACGGTTAGGGTTTATTAGTAACCGAGTAATCAAAAAAAGAGGTGGTTGGCGTAACAAAAACAATATAGGCATTAATAAATTGCCCCGAGATCTCGAGTTTACACTAGACTTAAATAAATCAAATTAATTAATACTTTAGACTAAATAAACGCCTGCTTTAACATTAATAAAAGATATTGAAGGTACTTTTGTTACAAATTAATTGGTAGGTGGGTTCTTTTATGTAACAAATGAATAAAAAAATAATTGAAGGATGATATGATAAATGCGAAGGAATGATTTTTTTTTATTAGGTGATGATGGATTGTCAGAAGCCTTATCTGGGTGGTAGAATATCTCAGTGGACAATGAGCGACGATCACAACGTAGAGATAAGTTACACTCAAAGAGTATGAGACAAAAAGGCCCTGGAGAAGGAACAGATGTAATTTAATATTATTAATAATTGGCTACATGCAAGATATTGGGTGGCCTTGCAATAAATAATTGTAAGGTTAAATAAATATGTTTGCATCAACAAATATGCTCTGTTTTTTTTAATTCAGGTGTGCGAAATAAACAAAAGTTGTTAGGAATTATCAACTTGTGATTAAGTCTAGCAGCACCGTTACCATGAAAATCCCAATTATGGACTGCTCTAGTCCTTATAGGATAACAGTAGCACTTATAGGTAGCGGGTTGGGGTTAAACCCAAATTTTGTAAAAAAGATACAATAAACCAACTAATACCCCTAGAACTAAACTCGATATCAAAGAATTTTTAGGAAAATTACGTGAAACTGAATTAGAAAAAGAATCGTGTTTGATTTTTGAAGTCAATTTGATTGGTTGTTTCAAACTCGAAAAATAATGCTCGCCAATTCATAGGCATAAAGCTCCCACATAATATCCAGGGGCGGAGAAAACATGGGTAGTTTTTATAAAATTACGCATTTTATACAAAACGAGGCTTGTGGAGTATTAAATTAAAGGAAATTTTGTTTAGATTAAAAAAAATTAAAAATATAAAAAATATTTTTCAGGGGCGTACTTAGGGGTTAACGGGCAATGAAAGTTTTATAAAATTACGCATGTTCTTACAAAACATGGCGTGTGGGTTATTAAATCAAGGGATTTTTAGATTACCCAAAATAATTTTTTTTAATTGATAGCAAACTGACTCACCTAGTGTAGTAGTTTTAAGATATAGACTGCCAATCCAATATTCTTGTATGATTTCAAACCAGCGGCACAATATAAGAACCGTTTCTTCCATTTTTTGTTCGAAAATAGCTTTGCCTGTAAGATCATTGAAATGAACAGCTGCGTCAGTTAGTATCCAAGCAAACAGATTATATATTGACTTAGGGATCAACTGGAAGCACAAGTTTTAGTAATATTTACAGGATCTTCATTTTGAAACACCACGAGTTCTGCTCTCAATCTTGGACCGTACCTAATAATGTTTCAGAATCGGAAGACGATCGAGCATTTTTTAGAGAATGTACTGCATTGACAACTGTTTTTGTAGAACACACGTAGCTAGATGATTTGGAGTCGCGGGGCAATACCATAACTTTGTCATTAAATTGTTGCTTCAATTTGTTAATTATTTTGTCTGAATGACGATAGGTTGGATACCACTCGACGCCTGACAACCTTGCTTCTTTCTGTAACATGGTCCTAATATCAGCAACGGTAAGAACCGTATTGCGAATAAGTAATGCATATTACAAACTTGGCGACACATTTAGAAACATTTCATTTAACGTTAAAGGTCTGCATCATTTTTCCTTGGCTTTCGCCCAAATTTCATTTTTGCATATTAAATGTTGGTACTTGCTTTAATTTTCTGGACCCTTTATCTACGCATTATTATTTTTGTTTATAAGCTTTTCGGGTGTAATTTCTTCTGCATCTTGCATGATAGACAGGACATTTTGACAAAATTAAATTCCTTTTTTCGGTATAATATTTCAACTTAAGAGAGATATCATCCGACTTTATAGAAACTGCTTTAAATACATAGTCCAGTGATTCTTCTGTAACACTCTGTACAGTTTCTTCACTATTTTGTTGGCAAAACATGCATTTTAGAAAGTTTAAGTCTGGGTTTAACTGGGAAGTCATTGTTAAAACAAAAGTTAAAAACGCGCACAAAGCTGCTGACGTTAAAAATTTCCTTCAAGGTTGTTCTTTGTTCTAATTAAAAAAAACTTCGTTACTTTAATATGCACTTAACATTTATAGCACTTTCCTAAAGCACTAATAATTATTATTATATAGCTTCTAATTTTCAATAAGAATAAGCATCATAAATCACACAGGCGACAACTTCTCCCATCCATCGATTAAAAACAACTAACTAACCGTTTCATAAAGCAATATTCAACTACCCATAATTTGATTAACATACGCCAGGCCAACCCAACCTTTTATCTTGCGACGCGACGCGGCGGTCAAAGTATAATATTTCAATACTGTTTTCTAGAAAAGTAAGTAAGTTATCAAAAAATCACCGAAATAAAAAAGTTTCTTTGATTCTTCGACTACAACTTTGTCGCTTACTATATACATCTATCTTTAAAACCAAAAAAGTTTTCTCGATCGAGTACTGAACTGCATTTTTAACAAATTTCTTGTCACCAACTTTTTAAAAACATTTACTGGCGACCCTTATATTTTTTTGCATTTTTGTCATGTAGGTCATGATAACAAAGGTCTAAACTGGCTCTCCTAAAAATTTAAATTTAATCAAACTTACACTAAGGCAGATATAGGGTAATAAGTAAAAATTAAAAAAAAAATCTATACAATTTTAGATTTTTCGGAAATTGCATATTTTGATCAACTTCGCAGTTCCAGATTGTCTGGCGAACTCCAAAATCGAATCCATCAGATCGATTTACATAGGAATAAATTTTTTTAGGTGGTTGTTCGCGAGTGTTATGGAGGGTGCATGAATGTATCACAAATAAAAAATTTGTTTGTTATATTACAAAAGGTAAATTGCACCACGGTCTAGCTCAGTGAGAAACTTACTGTAATTGAGAACTCATTTCAGGTGTGAGGGATGCAGAGATTCATCCATAGAGATAAGCAGTATTAGTATTTTGTTTGTTGGACGCCACTCAAGTTATACGTTTAATAATTCAAATATAACAAAAATTGAGAAAGTTGTACCTTATTAACATAGGTAATCGAAATAACAATACACAATTGTAGTCAAGACAACAATATAAGCTTATCATCTACTTTTACTTAAAATTCAAAATGTACTATGATCAACACATTATTCAATCATAAAACGTACTGACCTATGTCAACACATATTACCGTATGATAGATTATGAACTCAAATGTTTCTATCTTAGAACAGAAATCAGCTGTTCTTTAATAACTGTATCAAAACAAAACTATACTGCTTTGTTATTTACTTAAACTGCACTAAAAGGATAAGTACTTACTTGTACAAAATAAATATTTTAATCTTGTCTTAAAGCGAACTGTAGCTTGAGAATTTCCATTTCCATTCACAAGACAAACATACGATAATGTAAAGGTAATTTCCATTTGTGTTAACGTACAAATAAACGAACTGTAGCATAGTAATTTTCATAAAATGTTCCACCTACAATAATGAAAATGTAGATTAAACTAACGCAGATTCGAACGAATACAGAATATATATAACAGCATGTGTGATTTATACAAAACAAAGGTATCTCCATTTATGCTCGTGATGATGACGTGCATTATCATGCACCATTTTATGCATTTTCCGTGACGTCACCATTTTATGCATTTTCCGTGACGTCATGAAGTACACATTTTGCAACGATACGAAATTATTACCATGTTTGGGACCTTCCCAATTCCAGGGCTTAGCCACTGCCAAGGGATTGCCCTATTAAATATAATATTTACAAAAATGTAATTAAAAACCTTACATACCTTATAAAAGGGAAGCAAAACTTAAAAAAGGTAACGTAACGAACTGTACGGTAGAAGAAACAGAAAGGAAGTGAATTAAACGTCTTCAATATGCGTTTGCTCATAAAACAACTAAAATAGACATCTCAAATATACACAGGGACGTTCGTAATTATGTAGACTAAATAGAAAATATTGATATATACTAAAATTTAATTATTGAAAGAAAAAAGAAATGCTTAAAGATACTAATGTAAATATATTTATTATAAATAATGCAAATTTCGAAACTTAATTAAGGTAACGCTGGCCAAGAATTGAAAACAAATTAAGGTAGCAATAGCCAAGAATTGGCATGTTACAAACTGGAGAAATTACCGAGGATTTTGAGAATGTGGAAATAATGACGCAATAATATAACAGTGGCGATAAGGTTAGTTAATTAAAAAGCAGATATACCAATTTTCACGAGTCAGAGCAGTTGCGTCATAACTTACTTTGTTTCATTACCACCTTTAGAACGAGTCTATCGTGCACGAGAGAATGCTGATAGAACTGACTTAGGTTGGCAATTCTGTCCAGCGTTGTCAAGCATTTCTGACATTAAGCATTTGACTTAACGTGACTTAAATTATATTATTGTGATAAAATAAACATAACTGCTGAAGCAGATATTTGACAGTTGTCAAACTGTTATTTTTCACAATCTCACAACATCGGTGTCCTCTGACCGTATTAATATTAGTGACGCAACTGCTGTGACACGTGAAAATTACTATACAACAATATTAAGTGTGAGTACGTATTTATTTGGAAAAGAAAATCAGTACGCCTATGGCGAAATTTAATCAAAATTTAAAACTAGCCAATGATAATTTGTATATCACAATGGTGAACTCATTTAAACTGATTAAAATATGCTTAAACATGAATATAACTTACAGCTTTGAAAAATGATTGCATATTTTAATGATTAAAAGGATATTTAGAAAAAGGATTTATGATTCAGGGTTATAAATGTAGAGTTATAACAAAAGGACAAATATTAAGAATATATATTACAATTTTAGGATGTATATCAGGAGTTGAACAGAACTAAGGGTGGAAAAGATTAAGGAAGAAATGAGTTGAACAACATGAATGGTTATAAATTTGAAACTCAATTATTGGAACTACAAGAACATTATGAATTTTGTAGCACAAATGTTTCAAAAAATACCACATAATGTTGACAAGTTTTATGCCATGAATAACCAAAACAAGATCCTACAAAGAAGCTTCTTTTGAAATATTAAAAATCTTCTATGTTTGAGAAATAAAAATAAAATTAGCTAGCTCTAAATTTCTTCAACCAAAACTAAATGGTTTACCAAATGTGCACAAATCTAATGTTCTGTTAAGACCCATTGTCAATGCAACTCCTAAACATAACCTTGTGAAACACCTTTTATTTTTATTACAGCACATAAAAAACATCATCATATCTAGAAATACGCATAATTTTAAAATGCAAAAAAGTGGCATTATGGTCAGGTTTGGCTGTATTTTCACGGTTCCATGGAAAAAACCATGAAACATAGCAATCGGTGTCAAACGGGGTGTAGTCGATCAAACCGGTGTCTCCATTTGTTTTTAAGCATATGGTAACAACGCATTACAGATCAGCTGATTTTTATTTACGCTTGAGTGACCATCAGGCGAATATCCGTCATACCGGTTAATCGTAAAAGTGGGGTTTTCAAGAATAATTACATCGTAAAAAGCAAAATTTTTCAATCTGTAAAATATGAGAAATCAAACATTTGCACACCCGAACCTGTAAAAACTAGGCTTGTCCTAGCCCCTCTAGGTGATAAGGAATATATTCAAGAAAGGGTTTCCACAATCAGACATCTTAATTTTTTTTTTTTGTGGTTTCAATTGCAATTTTTGTGTGCAGAAACAAAACAACGAGGTGAAGTGGAGTTGGACTTGGTTTTTGCTGTATTTTGTTAGGTTTTGACGTTATTTTTCAAACAATTTGCTTTTTGTGATGTTCTTATATGAATTTTGACGGCTAGCATATGAGGGATTCCGGGAAGGGCGAGGTCCAATCGTATTTTATTAATTATTTCCTTTACTTTTATAGATGCAACGAAAATACGTGAAGAGGTTGGGTGCTTGTGGCAAGTAAATTACAACCTCCGTATTTAGACAGAGTGCTTGATGCGCCAGATATACTTGCAATGCCATATACAACACTAAACAATCACTTTCATACGGCACATTCCTTGACATATGATGGTCAACCTGCTCTTGACGAACAGTCTGAACCCTTTGATAGTGAATGCTTTGCAAACCTGTGCTGTGTGGAGTTTCCCATTAAAGCCCATTGATATTAGGCGAATCACGCAGCAATATTTAAATAAACATGGCATCAGTGAAAATCGATTTACCAATAATATACCAGGTGAAGACTGGTTTAATGGCCTGACGAAAAGGCATCCTCGGCTTACAATCAAGCTTACGAAGAATACAAAGCGAGTCAGAGCGGCTGCAACATACGAGATCATTGAGCAATATTTCCGGAATGTGGCGGAAAAAATAAAGGATATTCCAGCACAAAACCTTGTAAACTACGGCGAAACAAATTTCATCGACGGTCCCCAGAGATGTCAGAATGGAAGAAAGGAATCAAACACTCCTACAGGATACTTGGCACCACCAAAAGTAACACAATAGTTATGTTCGCACTAGATGCTGATGGAACTCGTCTCCCTCCGTGTACGGTGTATAAAGCCAGACATCTTTATGAAGGCCAAGTAATGTACATTCAATCTCCAAAGGGATGGTTTGATTCTAAGTTCTTCGATGATTGGTTTAGGACCGTAGCGCTTCCATATTTCCAAAAATTGGAAGGGATCAAGCTACTGAATGGAGATAACTTGCAAAGTCGTATAACTGTCAGTATAATTCAAGAATATGAAAATAACAATGTTAAGTTTGCCTCCCCCTCCCCCCAATTCAACACACTGAAGAGTAGAGGGGTTTTACTAAAACCATATTTCCCAGGATGTTGAAAACAGCGGTTGACGGGCTGAGGAATCGCGAAATGAACAATGCTTTTGCTGGATTTAAAGCACGCGGCATAATTCCTCTCAATTCCGTTGCAGTTCTTGCAAATATAAAAATAAAAGAAGCAGAAACTGACACAGGCACAGGTACATGCACAGATACGGGCACATGCACAGGCATGGGCACAGATACAAGCACAGACACAGGCAAAAACAAAGGGACAAGCACAGGTACACAAACACAGCACATACACAGACACGTACACAGGCACGGACATATACGCAGATACGGACACGAGTACGGACACATACACGGACACGAACACGGACACGGACAAGCCCACATCAATGGACACGGATACAGACAGACATAGACATGTATTCACTTATCGTAATTCTCCTATTTAAAATAGTTTTTATTACGAGGTTCAGAATAGAATAGATATAAAGAAATCCAGTTTTATTTTGAAAATTTTGTAACTATTTTTCTAATACCTGAATATATTCAGATTTGTTTTTTGTGCCAGTACAGAAGTAACTCTTACATATTTACTTAATGAAATTTTCTGCCTGCTTAAACCTTAAGAAAGACGGAATTTATTCCAATAAAATAAGTTCTGCTGTTTAGTCTGTGAAAACCTCGCCCTTAAAGACTTCCAGAGTGTCTTGTTAACCTAAAAATCCAGTCTTTAAATCTCCGCGTTAGATTTTATTATCAACGGAACTAAACTCATTTCACTTTCAAAGAGACCCAGTTAAATATAAGAAAATCTTTAAATCACGATAGTAACCACCAATTGTAAATATTGTATATGGTTACTTGATCATTCTAAGATAATCCAGTTAATATAGTTCCGTAATTAAGAATAGCTTATCTTGTAAATATTCCGTAATTTGGATTTAAATCAACCATTAGGAGAGCCTCTCCGGACATTAATATTTTTCCAGCAACCGGTTTTGGTCCGCCAAAGAAAAACCGACCGCTCGTATCCTTCTTCCACTACATGCTGTCGAGATGCTGCTAGTTGACAGAATCTCTAATTTAGTTGGTTGATTATTAATATATTGACGGGAAATCTTCGCTTATGCTTTTTCACGTTGAGGATTTGAACATTATTAATTAATTAAGTTTTTATTTATTGTAAAATTGCAGTTCTATTCATTATTGATTACTTAAGCTATATATTTTGATGTGGTATATAGAAGCTACAGGTAGAATTGTAAGGTGTAGGATAATGTATGTATTAAACTTTACTTTCTTCCGTGGTGAAAGGTTAACTAAAACAGATATAAAACAATTAAGAAATAAGCCTTCGTTCATGATGCAATTTAAGATTGATTAATAAAATTGGTCGTTAAAAATTTGGTGTCCCAGTAGATCATTGCTTTTGCTCTATATCTACAAGGACACTCGCCGAACGATATTCTTCGGATTTCGTCACCTTCTAAATAAGTTAATAATAGCCTTCTAATAAGTTCATGATAGGCCGATTTTGAATTTCGAACCAAAAAATTCTTTCTTTCTCGATGATGTGACCTTCCAGCTATAAAATTGTTTTCCCGTTAGTTGCAGTTGCACATAGATTGCTTAATTCCGCCATAACTTATAGTGACGTAGTTAAATGGTAAAGTTCCATAATTATGGGATAAATATATAAATCAGATGTGAAAGAGTTTTTAAGAAATCAGTGATGGATTTTTTTTTAATTTATCAAAAACTTTTTTAATATAAGAAGTTGTGTTTGACAAATTTAAAAGTTAATACAGCGACCCTAAGTAATATATTGCATTATCGCTAAAAAGTAAAAGAGGAATTACATTCTTTCTTTATTTAAAGCTTTTTAAATTTGAAAAATAAAAGTACAAGTACTGGGGATTTAAAAGAACGTTCGTAAAGGACAAAACAAATTACAGTTAAGACTTAAAGGTTTTTCTACACTTTTACAAGGAATGTTAGGTGTTAAGTAAGCAAGCAAAAAATAGCGTATTATCTCAAACCTAAAGCGCATGTAACCCCTTAGGTTATTTTTGTCCTTAAATGGAGTAAATGACCAAATTATCCATCAAGAGCTCTTTCAGGAAAAAAGTAGTTCGGTTCAGAATATTAATTCCAGACCGGCAAAAAGGCGCTTGCGTTTTTTTATTCCTTAAAAAATGCACTAAAAATGTGATGGAAATAAAAACCCCAATGATAGCAAATTTTATGATAAACTTTGGACCTATTCATATTAATAAAACTTGTTTTTATTATTTTTTATAAGATATCGGTGTGTGCAAACATAAATACAAGTTTATAATGATTATTATTACACTTTTCCTTCCGTGTATTTACTAATTAGTTTTAAATTAAATCGTCTGATTTGTTGAGCATTGTTTCGTATTGTGTATGTGTAATCTTATCACGGCAAGGTTATGACAGATACTTAATTTATTAATGTATTGGCTTAAAATTTATTAATCTGACTTAGCTCAGTGTAATCGTTCATGTTTTAAACTCAATTGTTGTTTATTCAAATTTTATTTGCGATATCGTAATATCATTAACGTTCAGACTATTTTCTTGTTCTGCAGTTGCGTTGTTTACCACACCGGCGTTATATTCACTTATACAGGTCATCTAGCATTTTCTCTATTTTAGCCATTATCCTTCCCTTATACTTTTCATCAAATTAAAATTCTAGTTAATTAATCGTTCCTACCAACCAATTGAATGAAATTGTGGAAGATTTATTTAAGAAAATGTTAGCTGAAATTGCGCCTGGGTGCTTCTATTAAATCGAGCCTTTCAGTTATTGTATCACATTCAGTGCCATGAACAATTCATTGCAAGTGAAGAATTTCTAAAGGAACAAGCAGTAGGAAAGCGTGATTTCTTAATTATTATCCTGACCAAAGTCATACATAAAACATATACCTAGCGGTTCGGGATGTGTGGGATAATTACAATGTCAACATGTTATACCATAATTTTACCTTTAGTGAAATAAATGTAATAAACATTTTATAATTTATGGAATAAAGTTAAAGAAGATTTGCAGTTGGAAGACACAAGAATGAGAAACCTTATTTCTCCTAAATAGGAATCATCAAAATGCACATAGTAGGTTCATGCTACATTTTAATAAAGGTTTAACCCGGGCGCACATTGAGACGCAGGCGACGCAGGTAACACAGCGCAGGGCAGTACGTGTTTTTAAAACAAAGATTTCTTATGTACGCACGCAAATTGAGATGCAGGGCAAGACAGGGTAAAACTGTACGGCAAATAACCTGCATCATTCAGTGTTTGTGACACAGATTTCTGAGCGACACGTGCTAACCTGCGTGACACGTGCTAACCTGCTTGAATAAATATAAATCTGAAAATAAATTATATATTTTGTATTAAATCTGTTTGTGAAAATAAATTATTTTATAATGCACGAAGAATTAATTGAAGTTGTGCGAAAACAGACAGTTCTATATGACACAAGCCATCCTGATTACATGAGTACAAAATTGAAAGATGAATTGTGGAACCGGACTGCGAAAGAAATACATTTAATAAAAGACGGTAAGTATTATTTTATTGATCGTATTTACTTCTAGTCTAGCCAACAAGTGTCATTTCATCGAATTCGGGTCTGAATTCACCTAAAATTATGAACAAGGTGTCATTCGATTCGTAAAAATTTTTTTTATAATTATTATTAAATTAATCCATTTTGGGGGGTAAAACTCGCTTTTTTCTAATAAATAAAAAATCGTTGAAAATATCTAAAAAGTGTTGAAATAAAAAAGAAAGATTGATTAATTTTCTAAAAAATGATCCCTAGTAATGTTTTTGTAAAACGGATAGTTTTGGATAAAATTTTAAGATAAGATAAATTAAAAATTATATATAAATTTAAATATTTAAATTTTTATTTCGCGCTGTTTACCATCAATGGCTCCAATACAGTGGGGAAACTGCCATTTTTGTAGAAAGCCAAGTGCAATATTTTTCCACATTTCTCTGGTAGGTTGTGCTAAATAATGAGGTTGCATTTTCTTCCATATTAGCAACTGATACTTCATTTACAATATTTGACACACTTCAGTCTCCCATTCTGTAGCTGTACGTAATGCTCTTGTAGCTATCTCCTGATGCCAAATATCTGTTAAAATTTATGTTCATCAGTGTTATGTACAATAAAGTTTACTGAAGTAGTAAATTAAATTGCAGGTGCGACAGCAAAAATCGCTACGAAGACAAATTTACAAAAAGCGGAGCTCCTGCAGTGAGCATAAAAAAGTGGAAATTCCAAAAGCAAATTGAATTCCTAGTTCCATTTATGACGAATTGACAACGTGAAAGCAGTTTATATGACGACGACGACAGCGATTACGAAGAGTTGCCGGAAAAGTCTCGAAATGTGGAAAGAGAAAGCGATGAGGTGGCGAATACAAATGCAGATATTGAAAACGTGAATAATGATAACCAAGAGATTGAAATTGTAGTGAGCATGAATGTAAACGCTGGAAACGATGAAAATTTGTATCCGGAAATTGAGGATGTGGAGAATGAGAATATAATGTCGAAACTGACTATAATAATCCAGATAATGTTAATATAGCAGCAAAACCTGTTACGTCCACAGGATCACCAAAATTAAATATTCCACTACCTACACCAAAAATCAAAATGACAAGGAAAGTTGCTATCACCACCTTATTTAAACACTCTATACAACGTCATGAGCTCATAGCTCAAAGAACGGTAACTGAAAGGAAGAATTTGGAACAACAAAAAGCTCGAAATGATGACCTTTATCATTTCTTCATGCCTATGTATGAGATCACAAAAAAAATGCCACCAGCATCACAACACATCGTGAGAAACAGAGTGTTTCAAGACGTATCACAGATTGAGGCTGATCTCTTGAATATTACTCAACAAAGAAGATATATTCAAACTCAATTTCCGCAACAACAACAGCAGTCAATCCAGTCTTAAGATCAATTCAGTCAATACACCAACAATTTTTCGTCTTCCGCACCCTATTCTACTCATTCGCCGATCTCCATGCCACTCTCATCACCTGTGACATATTACGACAGTGATTCTAGGGATTTGATATCTCCGCCTCAATATACTGCTAATAATAATAGTAATCTGAAACTACATTAACACCTTTAGAGAATAAATGTTTATTTTTCTTTCATTAAGAACACAGCTAGTTTTTCTTCAGTATCAATTGGTTTTTGGGCGTTGCACCCTTCAGAATAAATTACACTTTTAATACCATTATGCACTTCCTAAAATTGACATCTGTTCAACCGAAAGTAGTTTGTAAAGCGATTGTCTGAAAGTTCAGAAGTTAACTTGAATTCTCCGTGAGTGTTTATTCTTTTCATGTAGTCACTCTTCCAAAATGATTTCTTTCTTTTTGAAATATCATACGATAATTCCATTTGCGTTTGCATTTCAGCATCAGAATCCGATTCTGAAGATAGGTCAATGAGTTCTATCATAATTAGGAAAAAATGCGTCAATATAATTCTAAAAATCAGGAATGTAACGTTTAATTGTCACTGCACCTTGTTATTTTTTAGAGAGGTAGCCTGAAAACTGCTTTGCAATATGCGGTTAGCCTGTGTCTCTGTAACCTACGTGCAGTTTCTTCCTGTGCTGTACTGCCTGTGCTGCGTCTCAATGTGCGCCCAGGTTTAGAAAGCGAAATTAAGTTCCATTAATTTAATATAATACATTATATACCGTGGGACTTTTAATCCCGAAGGTAAAGTACTTCAGCCGCAAGGTATATACGATATTTTCTTACTTCCGAAACTAAAACTGTATATATATATATATATATATATATATATATATATATATATATAAATTACATTGAAACCGCTATAGAAACACAGATAATTATTAAGTCCAAAGCGAAAGTAACTGCTACGTTGCTTAGTAACAAGCATAATTTGAAACGTCATATGATTGTCATCGTCATTGTCCAATCTTGTGTGTCATGAACGCTGTCATGAGTGAAGAAAGTTTTCTAAAATTGATAAAAAGCAGTATAAGTGAGTGAAAAATTATTACCTCCAAAGTCTAATTTAAATATTAACGTCAACTATTATAATGATCTTTTGTAATTTAATCCTTCCGGGATTTTCGTCAATATTTAATCCCAGAGGGACAAAAAGTGACACTTCAGTCATAATGGAGTGAAGTCGTCACTTTAGTCTCGAAAGTGCGAAAAGTACATTATTGTATTTTTGTTGTAACATTTTAGCCAAATTCAGATAAACTATTCGTGACTCTTTTTTATTAATAATGTATACCAACAGTAAGATTTTGTAACGGGCAAAATCACTGGCACATCAACCCGCATAGACAAAGTGCGATTTACGAGATAGCTTAGTGGGGTGGCCCGTGGTTCTTACTTCAAACTAATACATAATAAGACGCTCATTGCAGCTTAATAAAAATTCGCCAACTGTAACGCAAATCTGGCGCCTCTGATTTTGAATTTGTAACGTTATAATGCCATGAAAACGGTCTAAATTGTTCGCATAAACAGAAATACAAACGGCAGTTCACATATCTTCAAAATTCGGCACTTGAAATACTTGCTTTAAAATAGCTGTAGTAGTGCCCACAAAACCACATGAAAACTTTTAACGTTTGTCAATAAATCCGAAATATTCGATAAATAATGCTTCAAAATATTTGCCATTAAATTAATAACACAATTCCACATACTCGTATCTTTAAATTTAAATAGCGAGGAACGTTTCCCAATTTCAAAACACAAAAGAAACAAATACAATCATTTAACGTCGTTAATAATGGTCCATTAATACTCACAATAGTTGGGTATGCCATTGATCATACCCGTTGATTGAAGATTCTTCAATCAACGTCATACCTGAATTAGTTATTAATCTTCACAATCTGCAATACGATAATAAACTTGACGAAAAAGCATAATTGCAAAACTGATGCTGTGTATTCTACTTTACAGTAGGAATATGAAAATATTAATATTTGGTCTGAATTTACTTTAGTTGAACTTATTATAACTAGATATAAAAATATTTTATACAGGGTGAGTCAAAAGTTGATCGACTGCAGGTTATTTTTACTACAATTACTTAACATTGAATTACTAATAAAAACAGCTTTCAAATGAGGTGTCACAATTTGAATTACGTAACGATTATTTTTCCCTCAAGAGGGCGCTAAAATCTGAATTTCGTTCAACATTATTAGTATTGCTGAATTCCCCACAAAATTACCATTTCAAAAATGTGCCACACTTGGTACATTCCCTATCTTTTTACGGTTGGTTCACCCCACTGCTAGAGGGTTGAAGTGCCAATGCTGCAATCAGGAAAAAAGTGTCCCCCTCCAAACTAAAATCGACGGGTCCGAGCGATTTTCCACATTTTCATTATAAAGCCGGAAAATCGAGTTTTCGTTCGACCACCCTGTATTTGTTTGTTTCATTACAAATAGAACTGCATTTCCCAGGTAAAAAGGGATTAGGCTATTGGGGATACCACTTAAAAAAGAGTCCGCCGGGAAACTTTACCTCTATAGTGGTGAGATTACTTATAATCTAGATACATTACACCTATAAGTAACTTATTCAAACTGATTGCAGACAGGTATGTAGATAAATAACATAATAATATTTGCGTCTTCGGATATTTGGCTCTCTAATAATATTTGCGTCTTCGGAGGTTTGGCTCACTATTAATACATTATTTCTTGATATTATATGTTACATATTATTTGTTTCCTTAAACAAATAACGTTAGAATGACATAAATCATGAATAATTAAATAAAATAAAAACATTTATGAGCTCAAGTGTAAGCGTATACATTGTGACAGGTTTGGGATCACAAAGTCGATATAAAAAAACTGATCATAGTAACTTCGCAAAACTTCTATAGGGGACTAACAAACTCAAATTACAGACAATAAGAAATTAACGGAGGAAAATTACAGGGTGATTCGCAAAAAATCAATTTTCGTAATTTTCTACCTTAAATATCTTGTGAATCACCCTGTATTTAATTTATAAATTATATATTTTTGAAAATGGTTCAATGTCGACTACTGACTTGTATTACAAAATATATAAAATTGTAGTAAAAATAACCTACAGCGTTGATCAACTTTTGACTCACCCTGTATAAAATGTTTTATATCTTGTTATAATGAGTCCAACTAAAGTAAATTCAGACCAAATATTAATATTATCATATTCCTACTGTAAAGTAGAATACACAAGTAATTTTGAATCACCCTGTATCAAATAATACTTTTTCTACACAAAGTAATATTATTTGATGTTATTAGAATACTATCATAACTTAGCTACTTGATATTAACAAAATGATTCTACTAGATTTGCCATTGTACTTCATTCCCCTCAAACCGACTCGCAAAATATCTATTGAACTCCAAACTCAATTAAAAACCTTACCCAAAGGCTTAGTGAATATATCTGCTAGTTGTTTCTCAGATGTTACGTAATTTAGAGATACGTGCCCCTTTTTAACTTTGTCCCTTATAAAATGAAATTTAATTTCCACGTTTTAACTTTTTATGAAATTCTGAATTTTTACCAACCATTACTGCAGACTAACTATCTGTAAACATTTTAACGCAAATTTGGTTGTTATTAACAATTTTTAATTCATTAAAAATATACTTAAGCCAACAGGCTTCGCTAACACCCAATGCAAGGGCTACATACTCAGCTTCGGTCGTCAATAATGCAACAGTAGACTTCTGAGAAGCCCATGATGCAACACAACCTAGAAACTTCAAAATATACCCTGAAGTTGATTTGCGGTCAACACCGTCCCCTGTCCAGTCTGAATCTATAAATCCCACAATATAATCATGTATGGTTGAAACTTTAAACACTAGACTTAAATTTAAAGTACTCTTAATATATCGCAGGATTCTTTCTAAGGCTTGCCACAGCTCCTTAGTAGCACATGTTTGGTAGCTACTAAGTATGTTTAAAGAGATACTTAAATCTGGTCGTCAACAAAGCATTGGGTACATTAGTGACCTTATCAATCTGCGATACCTATTTTCAAGTTCAAAATTTCCAAATTTTTCACACTTTAAAACGTCGTGTTTAAAGTTACAATCCATAAGAGTACAAGTAGGTTTGCAATCTTGCATGTCAAAATTTACCAACACCTTTTTCAAATATTTAGGCTAATTTATAACAATACTCCCTCTGTTTAAATTCTGCACAATTAACATACCTACATACATACCTTCGTTTTCTCATTTTATCTACAAATTTTAACACTTTTGCGAGATTGGGCCCATAACCTCATGAGAATAATAATCTCGTTTTACTTTGTAGATAAATTTTTATTTCTGACAATTTTTTTTATTTATTAACTACACTTGACTGGAAGCCCTGAAAAGGGCCGATGTTATAAAGGAATGCTGTGCAACAATCCTTGCACTGAAGAACTAATGACGCCCCAAATATTCAAACTGCTTCCCGTCCTGCCCAATACAGAGCTGTAATCCATCATGCGTAGACAAAACAGCAGTCTCTACTTCTTCCAATGGAATGCGGCGAATTATGTTCCTTATTCTCTCTACCATATTCTCCCTGATAGTTGATTTGGTTAAATAAACAATATCTTTCAACCTCCCCCAAAAACAAAAATCCAAATCCAAAGTCAGACAGGTGACCCTTCTACTTTTGCTATACGTTTTTCTCTGAATATAAATACCTGGCTGGCAACGAAAATAAACATCCCCTTCCTATCCATCTGTCAGGAAATGTTCTGTCCAAAAATTCACGGACATTTGCCAAAAAATGGGCTGAACGCCCATTATGCCGAAAAAACATGTTTGGCATGTTCCTAATGGCACGTTTTCTAAAAGATTAAATATAAATGGCCCAAAAGTCAGTCCTCCCAATATACCGTACCAAATGTTAATCTACTTGACGTTGCACTTCTTTAATTCAATGGGGATTGGTTTGCTACCAGTAATGAACGTTATGCAAAAGTAGCCTAATCCGTCCCTAGTAGATTTTATAATAGTTTAGGATTTTGAGCTACCATGTTTAGCAACCAATGGCAATAATCAAGCCTCTATCAAAATCGAGAGGTGTTAATTCCTGATGGAGAACTGCATGGTAGACTAAATTTGAAATAAAACTTTTTTTATTAAACAATATTAATAAGACAAGGTATATGTTTCAGGGGATTATGTTTTGTAAGTACCTACTTATGGCCTTTTAAAATTCGTTTTACGGTAGTTTGGGTAATGGCTAAGTCGTTAGAAATATCACCAGAATTTCCATGAGGATTAAATGATGTATACGCTAGTACGTTATGATATTTTCCAGAGTTCGGCCTCTACCACGTCTAGGAAAGACGGGACAATGAATACTTTCGGTATTTTTTAAAAGCCGCGCCAAATCGCTCAAAAACTATTTTCTCGTAACGATGCCTTACTGGATACCGCGCAGCATAAGTTCTTGCAGCAACAGTTGATATCTTCATCCATTCAAAATATACAGCAAGCATATCAAATGCTATTCCATTTGTTAACGGCATTTTGAAATCAACGGTTCGTTAATCAAACACGAAAAACTTTAATGAAGCTAATATTATTTTGACGCAAAGCAATAGTTGCTATTGCTTTGTGTTATTATTGGCTTTTCAATACCTACTTGTTTTTACTAGAATGCTATTCTGTTATGCGTGAAAAATTTTAGCTCTGTATTATACAGTACGGGAGACAATTTGAACATTTGGGGCATCATTAATTCTTCAGTATTAGGGCAGTTGCACACCATTTTTCTATAACACCCCCAGGGGACATTTAATATATTAAATTTTATTCCTATTGTTTTAATAGTTCTATCTACCGACTCGAAAAAAAAACTAAACCGACAAAGTTAATACGTTTTTAGAAGCGCTCAAGAAGCCTCTCTAAAACGAGGCTCAGTTTATAAAAATCGGTTGAGTTAAAAAAGAAGTTTTGACATTTTTTCAAATGAATATTTTTACCTTTCCCCCTATTTTTGGCATTAATATCGATTTAAGAAAAAAACCGATTTTCTAATTTGGTGTTCGTGTACGCCCCCTAGCGGCCATCCGAGGAACTTCAAACTAATTTTCAGCAATATCTCTCGGTGACTTTTACTATCAATATTTTTTTCCCGAAACTGTGCGATGCGTAGTTTCTCATATACAGCCGGCCTCCTTTATTAATGGACCACCCGGTACATGAGTATGTGGGTACGTGCGTGTGTGCATTCGTGTGTGAAGAATTTTTCGATATCTCCAAAACGCCTGCATTCAAATTGAACACAAGTGAAATTTGGTGTCGATCGGTGCAGGAAACAATTATGAAAGGGGTTAAACCACTTATCTCCCTAGCCAACTGGGTTACCGTAAATGATAATAATACGCAGAATAAAGGTTCGAATCTTAATATCTAATATAATTCAATACATATTTGTACGGCATTCGACAAGATAAATAGTACCGAAATATGAAGAGCCATGGAAAGGGTGGGGCGATGTTTGGCTTATTTGTCATTAACTGTAATAATAATGTTATGCTCAAGTTAAAATAGTTCTGAAAATGGTTTTGACAACTGAAGAAAAGATATTTATAGTAGAACATTGCTTCCGTTCATACGGAAGTGGCCCAAGAAACAAGTTTTTAAAAAGTATCGGGAGCAATTTAATAAATCTGCACCTAGTAAAAGCGTAATGTTAGCAATTTATGAGAAATTTCGTCGCACTAGTAGTGTGTGGTATCAGCACAACGGTTATCCAGGTCGTCGAAGAATAGTTTGTACCAACGATAATGAATAACGGGTTCTTGACCAGGTTTTGCAGTCTCCACAAAGAAGTCTACGAGGAACTGCGTATAAATTAAACATCAGTGAAACTTCCACACGTAGAATGTTCAAAGGCATTGTGGACGCGTGTTGAGCCTAGTATACGAAGATACCGATTTCATGAAAATGTATGGTTTTCAGACGAAAGTCATGTTCACCTAAATTGCTATATCAATAGAAAACAACTCGATTTCTTGGATTTGAACGTCATGACTTCATTGTAGAAAAACCACTTCGCAGTGTTCTAGTTACGATTTGGTGTGCTGTATCGGGGCACAGTATAATAGATCCTTGTTTTTGTTGACGGTAGGGATCAAAATACAGTTACTGTGAGTGATTTAAGAAATTTTTGAGGCGCACGAAATTTATAGTTGAACAAGCAATGGTTTCAACAGGATGGCGCCAGAAGCCATACAGCCAGACACTCGTTAGAACTTCTCCGCAAGCATTTTCGAAATAGAATAATTTCTCGTCGAACGGACTTCACATTCACATGAACTTACGCCATCTGATGCAAACATTTGGGGTATGATGAAAGAGTCAGTATTCCGCTCTGATGATGCACTAATGGGTACTGCAGAACTACGGCGAACAATAATAATTGCGTCAGTCACTATTTAGAAATATGTTCAATGATCTGCAAAATCCCTATGAAGCATGTTTACGCCGTAATGGTGCTCATTTTGTACATGTAAATTACAAAAATTAAAAAAATTAATAAAGTTGTTATTTTCGATACTGTTTATTTTGGCGAGTACTAAATTTAAGAAAACGACTAATGCGAAAAATAATAAACATTTGTGTTTAAGAAAACCACTAATGTAAAAAGTTATAATTTGAATCTAATAAATCTATTTATTTTATGCTTTACTTTTCCTTTATTTGATTTTTATTGACTCAAATAATCAAAAGTGTGAAAGTTTTTCGAGTCAACTGACACAATATTTTATATTTACAACTAAAAACAAAATAGAACCAATATAAATGCACTGGTAGAGAAATAAAATGAGTGGTTTTCAACAACTAGGTCATTGTATTAGGGTGACCCATAAAAAATGTCGTTTTTTAGAGTTTCTTATTGAGCCCTTCTGCTCCTATCTAGAAAACATTTTATATGTTAATGCTATGCAGTATTAAAAGCTAATCAAGCAGGCGAATGTCCCCGTCTAATTTTCTTCTGATATTCTTTTGTTTCTAACTAGCAATAAACGTCAAAATGGCTGACGAAAAATACGAAAATTTTGATACTGTTGCGTCATTACTGGAAACAAAACGTTTCTGCAACCGCCGCAGTTAAAAAATATGCGAAGTGGAAGGGGAAGGAATAGTGAACATTCGTACGGCGCAGCGCTGGTTTCGAAAATTTACTGGCGGAGATACAAGTCTCAAGAGGAAACAAGGTTCTGGTCGGCCCAACTCGTTAAGTAACGCTGAACTTCGAGATGTTGTTGAAGCAAATCCATCGACAAGTACCCGTAAGTTGTCAGCAGAACTTGGGTATTCCAAAGAAACCGTAAGGCGCCATTTGCATCAACTTGGAAAATCCAATAGACGCTGTAGAAAGTTCCTCGCGACTTAACGCCAGCAATGGCAGAAAATCGAGTTCAGGTTAGTGATCAACTGATTTCCAATGAGATGAACGTTTCTGTAAACGGATCGTTTCTTGCCATGAAAAGTGAATTTACTTCAATAATCCTAGCAAAGAAAATCGGTGGGTTACTATTGGGCAACCTGCATTTCCGGTTCCAAAACTAGAAAGGTTCCAACGGAAGGCTATGCTTTGTGTATGGTGGAATTTTGAAGGGGTTGTTCACTTTGAGTTGCTTCTTGATGGGCAGACGATTGATGCTAACCTTTACAGTCAACAGTTGGATAAGATGAATGATGCTCTTAGTCGGCGTTACCATGGATTGGTGAACAGAGTATGGGCAATTCTGCAGCAAGACAACACCAGAACTCAACTGCAGCTGAAGCTCAACAAAACATTTGAGCTTCTTCCTCGTCCAGCTTACAGCCCGGACCTTGCGTCTTCCCATTATCACTTATTCCGATCGACGGCGCACTTCCTTCGTGGACGGCATTTTACAAGTGTTGAGAAACTTGAAGCTGCATGCCGAGAATTCTTTAATTCATAGTATCGTCGTGGCATTGAAGATCTTTCCGAAAGATATCGAAAGATATTACGTTACAATAATTTATACTTTAGTGAATAGAAGTTTTTATTTGTTATTTTATCATTAAATAAAGTTTTCATAAACAAACTTCATTTTTATAGCCCATCCTTGGAATACATGGTACACCTTTTTAATCGCACGTAAGATGTTCTTTGCGGAATCGATGGGACTTTCACAAAGCCTTTTTCTGGGTTATACTCACTGATATTAATTGAACGTCTTTGTCACTCCTAGATATTAATTTCATCGCATAGCCGAAGTCAGTGTTATAAAAAATGGAGTCGGGCTAATCTCGTTCCACAAATGGTTTGTTTGCTTCGAATTAGTTAAGAAATGTAAGGTTCAAACAATTTTAACGACATTTGTAATTAAATTATGAAACTTCCTCATAAGACGTCGGCAGTATTGGTTGCAAATCAAAGTATGCCACTTTAAATGAAGCTGCTTGCTTCGTTTTCTCCAGGTCGCGAGTTCTTAGTTCTTTGCTTTGTCTTTCGTTTTCCTCTCATGTCTTTCCTGGAGTGACAATCTTCTTCTGGATCAGAGTATCTACAGGCTTCCCAAACAGCACATTCATCTTTTTTCGGTTTGAAAAATGATATATTAAATTGGGTTTTAAAAATGTGTTCATAGGTAGACTTTTTGTTTTCCAACATTCATTCATTTTCTTGCTCTGTTTTATAACATATGTACATTTGTGCTGACGTTAAAGATCCGTCTATGAACTTCCGTTTCGTCTGTACTCTCAGATATATTCCTTCGATTAAAGTAATATGAGTAACAATTTTTTCTGTAATGGAACCACTGATTGTTTTCCTCTTGCGGAGTTTTCTTCTTTGGTCCCTTACTAGCAGAAAATTTCCACTAGTTTTTTTTCCATACTGCCCTTATACATTCACCTAGGGTGTTCATGAAAAAAGTTTTACACACTTTTATTTTGGTTCCCCGTAGTGTCAACTATTAATCAAGTACATCGCGATTACTTTCCTCAGCCGCTCTGCTTACAGATTGTCACTGAAGAGCAATATCTCCCTGTTTTCAAAAAGGAGCGTGAATTGCTATTCTATTAGCGTCTGCGAATTTAGTTATACACCCTAATTTGCATTTCTCTGTGCAAGGAGGTTTTAAACGTTTTTCAGGACACATACGGCAAAGCGGAATTTTCCTGAAACATTTTGTTTTCTGATGAATTGGAAGTATCGTATTGGGATCTCTTATCTTTATCCTTAACGGAGAAAATAGTATTTCCAGCACACACTTCCGATACCTCATTATAGTCAGAGCATCCTGGTAAATCTATTGATGCTGAGTACTAATGTAAAAATAAATACTTATAGATATTTCAAACTGAATTAAAGTAGTGCAACTTACGTTATCATTCTATAATCAAAAAATCTGGTCATTGTTTTCTAATTTGCCTTTAAATTAAATAAACTTGGTTGATTTGGTAAATAGTAAAGTAATAATCAAATGAAATAAGTAACTACATTGTTCATCATGAATCATGATGGATTTATTACTCCTGTAATACTGCAATAGTAATTAAATAATTGCAGTTTCGTAGTTCTCTCTCATTCATAGATGTTCTAAAATGTACAAATGTACCAAGACACAAGACGTAATGAACACTAATACTGGTAAATCGTATGTTTGGGACCAGCCGGGTGGTTAATAGCTATATAAACCTCCCACTCACCAGTGATCTGGCCAAAGTGTAACTTACTAATTCCTTGTCGAAGATAGCAATCCTCGACCCAATCATGTCTTCTAAAGAGTCCGACTCGAAATGCACCACACACTTGAAACCAAGATCAGACACAGAACCACTAACCATTAAGCACAAAGCCTCACCCACATCCTACTCAGCATGTTTACCGATCAGCGTATTAGGATCAATCGTATCCCAGACGTTACCTCCCGCTCCTACTTCCAACGGAGAACCATCGCATTCATGTCAGGCACGCGTACAAAGGTTGCCGTTATCCGAGAACCTATCCACTATGGATATCATAGCAGGGACAATTAATGCCAGGACCGTTCGTTGGAAACGTTCCTCACCTAAAAACTTACTCCACGAACCCAACATACACGTCCTCTCAATCACTGCAACAAAACTAACAATCATATGCGGCATGCGCACTTAACTTTAACACGTATACTCCTAGTTACAACATAGCCATCATGGAACTGCCCTTATCATCAAAACTGGCTTTCGTCCACCCTCTTTCAATTTCCTCTGCACCTACAGCATGTCGAATGTGTTGCTTGATGAGACGGTGGACTTTCCCACTCCTTATTGCTTTCTTCTCTTACTACAACCCGCATGGCCCATAATACCCTTTCTAGTGACCTTTTAATTTATGCTCCCAGTTTTCCCAAGGCAGTAATCCTAAGCAATTTCAATGCCCGCACACATGTAATTCTGTGACTTTAGAAGCAATCATCAGGCTATCATCACCCTTGTTACAGTTGCCGCGTGTTACGGGCATGACACTCATTAGAACACCCCGTAAAGGTAAAGCGCATAGCATCGACGTATTTCTTACTCATCAATCCAAAAGGGCACTCAACCGCAGTCGCGAATGTCAAGGAGAACCAGTATCCTGACCTGATTGCTACAAGTAAAACTTTCTGAATATCAAAAAGTTAAAACTACCATGATATTGGAACTTCTACTGTGACAAAAAAAATTTAAATTACAGCAAAAATTATCATGAACAACCTTATTAATATACAAACCAAGTTATAACAGCAATAAAATAACGTTACCCAGCATCCTTTTGCCACTTCCGCCATTTCCATGGTTCTGATCCAAATTCTCATCAATATCAGCTGATACCTTTTTATTATAAAACGTCACAAAATTTACCAAAATCCTGAGTGCGCACATTTTTTAAATAACCTTATCTGTGAATACCTAAACACATAATAGTTTGGCACTTAACTTCTACGAAATAATAGTACGTGATACTTCCTATTATTCCTATAAATCGCGGTAATAATGTCTATAATCTCGATAAATCCACATACGTGACAACAATATAGATCTGTAAATTTACATAAATACGAAAAAGTTTCTAAAACAAATTCTTAAAAACACGGTGCACAACGACGTTGGTTAAATATAGATTAAGAAGATGTTTTTTTCACTGACCAGCACTAGGCTAAATTAGAAGTCTCCCACTTCACTTATTGTACTGAGACTCGATAAATGATAACTCATCGTTTCATACGGAAACTCAACGATTAAAAAGAAACAAGAAACGGTCATTTCAGGGAATACATGAAACAACACTACCAACTACTCTAAACTGAATCAAATAAGTTCTCAACAATATTTACCAAAGCTATACCAACAGGCTAAGTCACTATTTCATATGATCTATTACGCAAACAACTTAATTGATATAGATATAAATTAAGCATTTCAAGCGATAATTATATCAGAACGTCACAGGATGTGAAAATGGCTGTGATTAAATTTAACAAACTAAACGTATTTATACATTTGTACTAAACAATTTAAATATCTGCATACTCTCTTCATTAAAACAATTGTTCTCCACTAACAATCTTAAAATAATAAAATTTATCAATGTACTGAAATAATTCCTATATAGCAAACAAAAAAATATATTACTCAATTTCTCACGATTTTCACGCAACGTGGCGCGCTTTTGCGAGTGAACAACACACAACCCACCTTTTTCGGCCATTCCATCTCCCACAGCACCTCCGCTATATAGAGTAATGAAAGATTTTTCTCCGAACACATCTCCACACCCAACATTCTAACCATCCAAGATCTCGAGAGACCCATCAGAGGATTAACTTCCGTAATTACGGAAGAGGTTGAAACCTCAGTCCCTTGACAAACATCGACGTTTCCCGCAACTCATCCCATGGCAAATTGTGAACTCGATCAAAGATAAAACACAAATCTATCGTCAATTCTTGCGATCCAGGGATCAGGCTCTCAAGACGGAATACAATCACCACGGCGCCTTAATCAGGAGAGAAGCAACAAATACACCGAAGGCTCCTGGACGAAAGTCACCTCCGAGTTAGATTACCGAAATGAAAAACTCGCCTGGAAACAGATCAATAGCCTGACCCGAAGAAAAATAACCCTCAAATCTAATCTCACAGACGCATAGGGTAATATAATCTCCACGGATCAAAAGAAAAGCCAGACTTCTTCCGTCTTCACCTTCATTCCATTCTCCAATCTCTTGAACATCCGACATCCAGTTTCAAGGAACTGCTAGAGAGTCGCTCTGACGTATTCTGTAACCTTAACCTTCCCGAAATTCATTTGGACAACGGGAGTCCCTTTTAAGCCCCCATCACACCCGACCAGTGCAAATCTTATTTCAAAAAGGACACAATTCTGGTCCAGGTCAAAACGGCCTTAACTGTAAAATACTCCGAGACTTGCCCGATCGAGCCCTCAGGTTACTCACCGACATCTACAACAAATGTTCAATATTATTCCACTTCCCGACCGACGGACTAAAATCGGTTTCCACCGTCATGATACCAAACCGCACTCCGACCTTACCACACCGTCCTCCTATAGACCCATCTCCCTCTTAAGCTACTTAGAAAAATTCTTAGAGCAGTCTAGCCGACTTAGAGACCACCTCTAATTCAACGAACTCGCTCCTTACAACCAATTCGGCTTCCGTCCCAACCACACGTGTCACGATCCCTTGTTGAAGCTGCTTACAGAGACCACCTGAACATGAAATCATAAGCAATATAACCTAACAGTGGCCTACATATTAAGCTAGCGTTTGACAGGGTCTGGCACGCCGATCTCCTTGACAATATTCGTAATATAAACATCCCTAATCACTTCTCCAAACTTCTACTCTCGTACCTGACTAATCAGTCAGTTCGAGTCAAAGTAGGCAACACCTTCTCCGATCCATTCTAATCCACAGCAGACATGCCGCAAGTTTCTGCTCTAGCCTACTTTACATTTTCGATTTCAACATTTCCAATGTAACACAACGCGGTTTGGGGATGATACTGTCGTCTGGGCAGTGCATCGAAGCAACGGAACTATCTCCCGCTTTATATCCAAAACCCTCCGAAGCTTTTCCAACTGGGCTAACCAGTGGAGAGTATCCGTCAATCCAACAAAAACCGAAAAATTGCCGACAGCAATGTTTCGTTAACCCTTAACAGCGAAAGACTCACACTCCAACAAGAAGTCTCTTACTTAGGAATCCTTTTCACTAAAATCATAAACAGGTTCCCCGACTTACAAAGAACACTACACAGGATATGAACGGAGTAAGCATAATGGGCGCCCTCCGTGGTCGAATCAGAGGTTGTCACCCCAAAGCATCACAACTACCTACAAATAGATTTGCGAACACTCATACACACAATTATAAACCCTTATCACCTCTCCTCTATCGCCTCATGTGAACGCCGAATACCTAGACGGATACACAGGCTACCTTCCAAGTACCCTAACGACCTCACAAACGCAAACATACCACCCATCACAGAATACAAACATTACAAAGAAACATTATACACAAAAAAAATTCGGCGACACAATCCCAATCAGAAAGATTTCCTCCATTCTCGCGCAAAAAAAGACAAACTTAAGTTTAAACACTCTCCCGCCATCCTAACACTACTCCTTGGCGACTTCCGTGAGGAGAATCACTTGATAATACCCTATAGCATCCCCTCGTCTATTTGATGACGACCTTGCAAAAAAATAAACTCATGATTGTAAGCTGTATAATAACACAAATCACCGCAAAACCAACAAGAGAAGGTTGATCAGGGCTGAAGATGCGAAGGGCTTCTGAATAGTCCACGAAAAAGCATTAGGATAAGTTATTAATTAAAATTTAACATAACCATAAGCAAACAAACAAAGAAAAAAACGGTGACCTGGCAAAGTTACTTCAGGTAAAACTTATTTACATCTACCTTCATTTATACAATTTATTCGTTCAGGGCTACAGAATTTTCAAAAATATTGCATGTATTTTAATGTTTGTTGAATCGAAATATAAACATTTAGATTTTGGACCGGATTTGTTGTTATACCAACTATTCTTCGCACCGCTACTGGGAATATGTCATGGCACCCCTTAAAGGAATCATTAGGATGCTGCGGTCTGTTGCGATTAGACCTGCAATTAATTACTCTAACCTCACTCTCTTCTGGATCATCATTTTCGATGTTACGTTCTCTAAAGCCAGCTTTACTACTTCCTTTGCACGAGACATAATAATGAACTAATTTGTAATGGAAATGTTTAACTCTAGATGGAATATTAGTTGATCATAAATTAATCTACTACCGCTCGATCACGAACTTATTCTCTGATTATAATAGGCCTACAACTGCATAATAATTTTATAAATATATAGTAGTTCGTAGAGCTACGGAGTCATAAGTGTTACTTACGGCAGTATTGCACCATATTATAGGGCAATAGATAAATATAGTACTATGCATTGAAATACATTGGAATGTCACATATAGCTATATTCTACATGCATGGAAGTACAGGAATACGAAATGTCTGAAAGTTAGATTTCTTCGCAATTGTTGCCATATTAAACTAGATGTGTGATACGCTTTATCAAATAAGATATAAAATTGAAAATCACAATTTGTACATTTGTATTGTAATACATGCTGTGTATTGAACAAACAGAAGATGATGAATCAATATGTTAGCGACACTATCAACAAAATAAATTAAAATCCTTTATAATTATGTAATGGATTAAATATGTCGAATCTATTCACACTTTGTGAAGCAGAAAAAAGTTAACAGGTACTTTCTTATTTTTCAAATAATTTATCGGATTGTCCCCCTCGCGACAAGTGCTTTTCATATGGGACCCACGGGCCGCATGCGGCCTGTGATACTTGTTTTGCGAAAATATTGACATATACCTAAAATGCCAAGACCAACGATGAAAAAAATAAAATAAGTCAGTGTATAGGTATTGTGAAGCCACATGATACTATAGTTGCAACCACATACAATAACTATAAACTCTGGAACGACGTTCAATTGGTGCTTGTTGGCAACACTGCGCGCATATGACAACAATAAGTTGTGCTTAGAGAAGAAGTAAAGAAAGAAATGTAACTCGATGCTAAAATGTATTAGTGTTATTATTATTATTAGTTATTAGATTTGCAGTGAGCACAGCTCGCGTAACTCATTATTACGTTTATGTATTTTGTTTCCTTATAAATTGGAGTCATTTTACTCTGGTGTGTAAAGTTTTGTTAGTGAGATGTCTTCCCATAAAAGAAAAATTGCAGATGAGCGCCGAATTTATAACGACCGCTGGGAGTCAGACTATTCAATTACCCCCCAAAGAGTATAAATGAAACGGCACTACACAACATTACATGAGAAAAAATTTCAACAATACACACGGGAGGCAAGGAATGCTATGATTGTTGAACAAAAGAAAAATTGAAACAACAACCACATTCTTTTAAAAAGACTGACACTGATAATAAATGCGGTATTGCCGTTTCTTACGAAGTAGCACTGGAAATTGTCAAAGCAAAAAAGCCTTTTAGTGATGGAGTCCTCATTAAGAATTGTGCAATCAAAATGGCAAAACAATTCAATGAAACAAAATTTGCTGAAAAATTTGAAACAGTGTCAGTGTCGCATCAAACGATTGCAAGACGTGTAGACCATATTAATCAATACGTATCCAAAAAATTGCGTGATTCAATTGAAAAATGTAAATATTTTTCGCTTTGCTTGGACGAAAGCACTGACCTATCTGACATTAACTAACTTGTAATTTTTGTTCGAACTATTCAAGATGATTTCAGTTATCCCTCTCCATGTACAAAAAGGGTACGGATATATTTTATGCTGTAAATAAGTTTTTGTTTGACTATGGGGGATTTGTCACTGATTGACCCAGAGCTATAATAGGAACTGACACTGGATTTGCAGGACTCCTAAAACAAAGTGTGAAGATTAGTTTTTTTCCTTTTACTACACTAATAACAAACAATAATTAAGTTCGTAAATTTATTTATTTATTTATCAAGTACTATAAATAATTACACCGTTAATATAAACGCAAGTTTTCTTTTTGTTATTCCGAAATTAAAACATGATAAGTAGTAATTCGGTTTATATTCAAACGCACATGTTAGATGGAATGACATTCAAAATAATAAATTACATTCAAAACCTTTTATATTAACATTAGAGAATGATAAGAAACCAACGCATTCAAATAAACTTTAAAATCCGATCAATCTAATTAAGAGAGTTTTAAATTAATACATACGAGTATTAATTAATACCGTCCTTATAAATTAGTTAATTTATTTAGTGAAAATTGCATTGTTAAATAACAGTTTCGATATAAATAATTAAAGTTAAATCTGAAATATATACTTTCTATGAACTCCAACTACAATGAAAAGCATGCATCTAATCTTTTTGCTATTGTATAAAATTTTGTATATTTAAATAACGCAAACACCGACAGATGTGCCAAACAGTAACGAGCTTCTGGAATTGCGTGTTTTCGAGTTGATATAAGTGTTATTAATTACTAATTAAACCATTGAGACAGAATAAGTATTTTTGTTAATGGAAACTGACGACCGAACAATCGTTCTGTTGTATCACGAATAATAATTTGAGCATGACGAAAGAAATATTAATTCGGCAGTTGATTTAATATCAATTAAAACAAATTGTTATCGTTAAAATTATGGAATTTTCAGCCGTTCCCCACTGTTAAAGGTCGTACTCTACATAGATAAGTGCTTTTACCAAAATGACTATTTTTCGTTCTCACTGTATCAAGTATAGACGAAGCTGCCATTGTGAATTGATATGAGGTAACGAATAGGTAGTAAAGATTAATTAATAGAATTCAACTTGATAAATACTTGCTCTGTAAACGAGTATCAAAATTTAGTTAAATTTATTTTGACAAGTAGCAAGCTACCAAACTACCGAGCACCGTTTTGGTTAAACCGTAACCAGTGAAATCTAAATAAATTCACAGAGTTCACATTTATTAAGCATCATTCATTTTCATCCATCATTGGTGAAGGAATTTTGTTTTTCAAGGGGACCTGTGACCTTTGTAAACTACCGTATCCACCGTCCGTCCGTATTAATTGAGTTTTAGGTACATCTTCTATCATAAGGACCAGATTCTGAATTTTATCCTCCACTGGGAAACCCGACGCTGCCGTTTGGGAAGCCGTAGACGTTCAGAAGTGGACCCAAAGACCGCCTGAACGATAGCTTATCTTTGAAAGTTTCGTAATTTTTTGGCTGAAGTAGAAGCTGCATATGGGAACTTGTTACTTCACACCGATATTATTTGATTAAGGGCTGGCAACTGTTTGCAACGTTTCTTCGCTCTTCGCAAGGGAATTCCCCTTTTCCTTAAAAATGAAGTGAATTCCGACACCACGGAGTTGGAAAATCAAATTGTAGATGCAAAATTTCTATAAGAGCTTGCATTTTTAACAGACCTAACATGTCACCTTAACGAATTGAATTTGAAGCTACAAGGCAAGCAGCAGAATATCACCAATTTATATGGCCACATAAAAGGATTTAAAATAAAAGTAAGCTTTTCAAGTTTTCACTAGAAAAAGACGATTTTACATTTTTTCCAAGCTGCAAAGAACACTTTGAGGAAATGAAGAAATTCGAGAAAATTTCATATGCAAATTACGTAAAATATATTGACACAATCGCAGAAGAATTCTAAAACCGGTTTAGTGACTTTAAAAAATCGAAGGAGACTTTATTCAACTGGAACTGCGAGATTCGCAGTCAGATCCTTTTTACCAGGGAAGAACCGAAGTGGGGCTGAACTTTTTAAGTTACACTAGCTTGCGAAACTTGGGTCTTATAATGGGCTCAATGATGGGAAAGCAACTTTTCCAACATGAAATTTATAAAAATCAATCCCTGCAGGATAAGTCACTTACCCAGTTGCTTCGATTATCAACAACAAATATTACCACATTGGTTAATGAAAACCAACACCCCCAAACTTCCCATTAACTTTTTTGTATACGATATTTGTATTTTTTTAATAAATATTAATAATTAAACAAACACGTTTCATTATTATTAAAAATCCTGATTATGCTGGAGACGTAGATATTTTAAGATGCCGCCTCGCAACCCCATTTTTATTTATAGCGGCCCTTGGGCCACTTGAGTTGGACAGCCCTGTATTAGATGAAGGTTAAGTATTTAATTTTTTATTACCAATACGCGACTTCCACAACTGTTACGAAATTGTTTGCCTAGTAGCCAGCCTAACAAATACAAAAACCCTAAAGTAACAAGCTGTATTTAATTTTCAATTAAAATGAATAAATTACTAGAGCATAATTTTAAAATCAACTTGGTTTCGTTGAAGGAATGGGCAATTACTAAATTTTATACTTTCACCTTACACTATTTAGAACATACATTTATTTAGTCATTTTATATTGTTACAAAATTTTCTGATTTTATGTTGTTGAATGCCATTAGAAATGGGCACATGGAAAATCCAGATTGATGGTCAATTTGATTTACTTGTTTAAGACACCGATGTACAAATCACGGCCCACGGGCCGCGTGCGGCCCGCAAACGAATTGTATGCAAATACGGGACTGAAGGGAGTCGAGCTCGGATAAGTTCGTGTTAAAGCGCTGCGTGACAATTACCGACGAGTCACTTGCTTGGCCCAGTGTATGGTTTGCGTTTGCGTAATACACATGCGTTGTAGAACTGTTATTGTTTTGGTAAGTTATTACAAAACGATACTACATTATTGGTTCTTATGTAAAACGTGTTGTGAAAGCAGATAACAATATTTTAAATTTTATTATCTTATAATTCAATTTTTACCCGAATATTCTTTGAGTGAGTGAGTTAGTAACTATTTAATTTCATGGTTAGGTATCTACACATATCCGCGGTAATAGGCATATTATCAAATTCGATGTGGATAAGCCAGGACCTAGCAAAATGCGTAAGATGAAAGATGAAAATCGTCAGTTTAAAGACATTTGGGCTGAGAAATATTTTTTTGTTACATCGCGTAATAATATCGTTTGTTTGATTTGCACGAAATCTGTTCCCATTCCAAAGGAATACAAAACAAAAAGACACTATGAAATACAGCATCCTACTTTTGGAAAATTAAACGAAGTTACGAAAGCAAAAGAAGTTTCGTGGGCCAGCAAGCGATGTTTACAAAACCCATTCAAGATGAAACTGCCACTGAAGTTAGCTTTGAAATTTCTGGTGTAATAACGAACAGATGCCGACCTTTTATAGATGGCGAATTTGTTAAAAATTGTCGCTTAGAAAATGTGTCCGGAAACAGCAAAAAAGTTTGAGAATACTCTAAGTAATCGAATGGCTATTCAAAAAAAAATTACGGCTCTATCAGCTGATATAGCAGACCAATTAAGACAGAAGCTAAACAATTTGAATTGTTTAGTTTAGCACTTTATGAATCTACTGATATCTGTTCAACAGCTCACCTATTAATATTTCTACGAGGAGTAACTCAATATTTTCAAGTTTGTGAAGAACTGATTGGGATGAGTTCATTGACAGATCAAACCAAGGGGAGTCATATACTCAAAGGACGTTTAGAAATTGATTTACTGAAATTATCTGTTGTAACTCACGGAGCTCCTTTCAATAATCGGGAGTAATTCTGGGCTATTAAAACAGCATTTTCAAGGACAAAACATGTCACCGAAGAAGTACTACAGTTCCATTGCATTATATATCAAGAGACCATGTGTTCAAAACAACTGGGATTCGAAAATGTAATGAAAGGTGTTGTTTCAATAGTAAATTTAATAAAATCCCGAGGTCTTAACCATAGGTAGTTCAAAAAATTTCTGGAAGGAATCGAAAGCTAGTATGGAGATTTACTGTTGTATACTGAAGTAGGGTGGCTTAGTCGGGGATTGTCTAAATTTAGTTGAAGAAATCGAAATATTTCTAACTGAAAAGAAGTGGACGCCTCTGAATTCAAAAACCTTGACTGACTGTATGAGTTTGCTTTTCTAGTAGACGTCACAAATCACTTGAATATCTTAAATACGCGGCTCCAGGGCAAAGATCAACTGATGTTGGTATAGGCCAAACACTCCTTAGAGCATCAGCCCGTAAAGGCAATTTACGGGCAGGACATAGCTCAGTGTTGTGGCCAAATGCTGCAAATGGGCAGTTGTCACAACTCCATAACGTCAAAATCAGGTAAAAATGCAAAAAGACGCCACCTGTTAGATACTTTACATACATTTATAGCGGGAAAACGTCATAAACTAGATCTTAATAATCGTCTAACAGGAAACCATAATGTTCATTCAAAATAAAATACCCTCCTCCCTGAAAATTCTACTCCAAAAATATTTACGCAAAATTCACCCAAACCTCAATGAAACCTTAAGGTTCGTATAAAGCCGCAATATTGCGATAATGAAACTCAAACTAATTAAATATTTCGATAAACTCCAACGCAAAATTATTGTCTCAAATAACCTAAGTAACAGTAATTAATTATTCAATTTAATACGAAAAAAAACTAAACGCGATCGAAAATTTATAAAATCCTAAAATTTACTAAACGTCAATATTGGAGTCGTAATTCCTAAATTCGAAAATACACATCTAAGTCATAAGAAGTAAAAAACAAGTTGGTACTACGGTGATTACATTCGGTGAGTTGA
Source organism: Vesta saturnalis (assembly GCA_036346205.1). NCBI lineage: Eukaryota > Metazoa > Arthropoda > Insecta > Coleoptera > Lampyridae > Vesta > Vesta saturnalis. The sequence continues at coordinate 2,708,296 of JARFJB010000513.1, forward strand.
TTCCTATGGTAATAACTTCAACAAAATTGCGACTACTCACAAAATTATCGTGTGCAAAAACAAACAGCTGATCGGTTTAACGATCTAATTACTTCATAATTACGTTACGATATCTCTTAAATCTTAACTTCAAATGCAATTATATCAACCCGACAAGAATGACTAATTAACTCTCATATTATTACGTTATGGCTTGAATTAAACAATAAAGCAACTAAGAAGTTATGCAAATCCACAAGTTTCTGTAAGACCAATAAATCACTCAATAACTGAATGCAATCCAAAATATCTAAACTTTTAAGCGTAGTAATGCGAACGTTGTGAGAAAATATCAAGATTACAAAATCAGTACACTTAAAAAAATAGCACTCAATTAATAAACAGTATTCATATATTCAAATGCATTAAAGGATTAAAATAAACAATTAGTATTTTATCCGAGACACATTGAACATAATTTTGTAACGTAAAATTTAATAAAGCTGATTCAGACTGAGTCTTCCAAGCTCAGATAACCCTATTTATCTACATTAAATTTTTAAATAAATAACACCAAAGATAAATCGTAACAATATATGTAATTTTTGTTAGCAAAATCAAAATAAAATACAGATTAAACTCAAACAAAAGGCATATTCATTCGTCTAAATGAGTACAAACAAACATTTTATTAACGTCTCCAACAAATATAAATTTCAGGAAAATATGTAGTTACCCTTACAAAGCACCAAAATAATTAATCGAACTTCCTTTTCTTTTTCACAACGGTACTGCGATGAACCCTTTCACATTAATTGACGTAAACCAATGACTTCTTCAAGTTATCTTTACACAAACTTCATTAACGACAAATTCTTAAACCAAAACCATACGCTGCGGTCACTTCTGCATCTGGTTGACGTTAATACATACATAAAACTAACTTTTTTATTTACTTATTGAAGGGTCAAGATATACAGCAAATTTGTTGTTTATTACATGCCAGCTGTGTCCTCGAAAGTAACATATTATTAACGGAACCATTTTACAAATAATCCGTCAGAAAAGCGGTCTACATCCAAAAGAAATAAAGTTCGCAGTAGTAGTAAACATGTAACCTACTTCTATGGACTCAATAATGTCAATCACTGAAAGCGATATACGATACTATACAGGGTGTACGTGGGGGAACTACGAAGAATTCATGTACGTATTCTTTGAACAAAAATGATTATGTAGAATTTTTCCCTATTCCTAACCCCTAAGGAGATATGGGCGGTTGAAGAAAAATGTAAAAGTAAGTAAAGAGAATACCCTTAACAGCTGCTTAAGTCTTAAAATTATTATAAAACAAAACTTTTAATAACAATTTTCGTTTACAAATTAACAAGAACACAACATATCACAAAAATGAACATAAAATAACGAGGTGACATTACAGTTGTTCCAAATGAGATCGATCAACCTCCAGACATAATGCCACACGCCTTCGCAGCTCTCTTTTCCTTTCGATATTTGAGAAATTGTCACAAATATTGGTAATTGCATCGAAAATTCGTTCATTCAATTCTCCCGAAGATGGTTTACTCCGCCCGTACACTAACGACTTAGTATGACCCCACAGATAAAAGTCTAAAGGTCTAAGATCTGGTGATTTGGGAGGCCAGTGTACAGGTCCGTTTCTACCAACCCATCGGTTGGGAAATTTTCTGTGCAAATACTCCGTTACAACACCCCCGTAGTGTGCAGGAGACCCATATTACAAATAGTACATGTTTGGACGTGCAATTAAGGGAACATCTTCAAGCAATGCTGGTAAATCTTCTTCCAAGAATTGTTTGTACATTTCGGAGTGTCCATTAAAAATGTGGGGTCCAATGAGACTGTCTCCGATAATCCCGGCCTAAACATTACCGTGAAGCGATGTTGAAATCCGGTAATAGTAATTTCATGAGGATTTTCATTTGACCAAACGTGCTCATTGTGACTATTGTTCACTCCATCCCGAGAAAAAGTTGCCTCATCACAAAAGAGTGTAACAGGAACGTTATCATCATGTGTGATCATCCATTCATAAAACCGAACTCATGGAGCCAAATCACCGGGAAGAAGGTGCTGAACGGGCTGAAGGTGAAAAGGATGCATTCCATTCTCGCGAAGAATTTTCGAAATCGTGGTCCTGCTTCTACCAGTGGCTGCCTTTATTCGTCTAATGCTCGTTCGGCTATCGATTTCAACTTCCCTTAGCACCTCTTCTGCAAACGCATGTCGATGTGTAAGAAAACTTACTATTTCTCGAAGACAGTGAAAAATCCGGGCTATTGTTTTGTTAGTAGGAGTACGATGATTTGGAAAACGATTTTTGTATTCTGCTGCTGATGCATAACAATTACCGTTAAACAAGCCATACAGGCATACCATATCACTGTATTCTTCATTTGAAAATTGATAAGGCAGTTTTGTTTGTTATTCAATTAGTGTAATATACATTGAATTAGTAAACATTATTCGTGTATAAATATGAATCTCATAACAGAAATATTTTGGAATAAAAACTGCGCCATTGGGATGGGTTGAAAATAAATTGCAAACGTATTAAAACATTTTCTGTAAACGTAACATGAATCATACATTCAAAGCCAAAATTAGTTCACAAATTAACATTTAAAACTGTTAATTAATTGTAATGAAGCATAAATTAGTATTCACACCAATAACAAATTTATAGTCCAATTCAGAAATTGTAGAAGGTAATGAGCCGCTGCTGCTTACAACTTTGATCATGTTATTTTGGAAACACAAAGAAGCACTTATCAATAAAATTAATATAAAATTTGATAAAAATTGTTAAGAATTTAAACAAATCAAACACAACGTTTGAAAGATCATGTTTTGGTTAATCAACATTACATAACTTTACAAATAATTTTTGCAAAAATTAGTTCAACGGAGACTACTTCTTATAGCGGATTAAAAGTGCAGTATAAAATTAATAAAAAAAATTAATATTATAATCGATTTTATCTGGTAAAAAACGTAGTTCACTTATATTAGGATATCTTTTTGTAAAAATTATTAAATTGGAAATTCATATTAGATTCAGCAAATTATCCTGAAGTTTGTGTTATGTGATACATTAAATGGAAATGTAAGCAAATAAATTTAACCAAGAGCATCTAAAGGGAGCGGTGTATAAAAATTTATTGGAGGATTGAATGTATTGATGCTATGAAGAGGCGATAGATATAAAACAAATTTGGGGGTGAGAATTTTACATTGGCGCGAAACGGTAGAAACTATAAGATATGCGGCCTTTTTAATTATGTAGTTTGAAATTGTATAACATTTTAAATTTTAAAATTGAAAGTTTTTCGTCGACAATCATTAAACATAGAGTTGTTTAAATCTATTAGTGATTATATATTAGATTTAAAAAGCCTAAGGGTCTAATTACAAGATCTGACCAAAAAATAAATATTGCTTTGTGCATTTAAGTTAGACAAGTAAATGTTAACAAAGATGCGTCCTAAATTCATTGTGCTTTAAACGAACTAACAAATATAATAATGTATAAATTACTTATAAATTTAATTAAAAAAAGTGGTGCACAATTAATTGGTTATAACTAGAAGTTCAGAAGATTTGTTTAAATTATATGGAAAAATAGAACTTAAATAATAAGATAAATATTAAACGTTTTAAGTAAATGAATGTGGAAGTGGGACAGTACTACGAAATAAATAGTGAAGTTCAAACATACGTGAAGCTTTTCTATACCTGTAAACGAAAACAGGAGTTCAATGGTTCGTGTAAAAAACAGTTGTGTGCCTTCATTATTGAAAGGGAAATGGACTGCATTTCAATTTAGTAAGAGACCATATCTTTCTTTATTTAATATGGAAATAAGTCAAAGGCCGTGTGCTGATAGTAGATTTAATTTTTGAAATTCATTAAAATCATTGAGTAAATAAATTCTGTCGGAACTCGGTCATTAAATGTATATGTGTACGTAGTTTAAGTTACTTGATTGCAGGGCCGATAGGATTTATATATGAGATTTCAATGCAATAAAATTGTTAAATTATACTTAATATTTAATTGAATTTGGGTACCTTTTATCCTGGTGTTCATTTATTCTATTTATTACAAATCAAAGTAGATAACACCACTATATTAAGTTAGTAAGGAGCACATGAGCTAACTTAGTACTTAGTAGGGTATAAAATTTCTACTTTAAATTAATTGTGACAGCGATATTTTTAAGTGATCAAAACATTGAAATGTGTCATTGTGCCTTAAGTAGTGGAAGCGTTTGGCACAGTAGTTGTATATTAATAACTCAGTTCATAAATAATTCGAATACAAATTTAGGACTAAACGTCAGAGATCAATTTAACTAAATTAATTAAATCAAAATTTTCAACAAATCTTGATATTAACCGATAAATTTAAATAACTTTATAATATTATTAAATCAGAGGATTTAGAGGAAAATTGTATACTGATTTCATTTACAGTCAACATTTTATCGATGCATTAAATCTTCAATAATGGTATTAAATAATATTAACTTTTAATGGAGTTGGCTTGCATAAAGTGACACTGAGATATCTCACAATTTAAAATAAAGGCGATTTACCAGAATTAGAACTGAATTACCAAGCGTGACACCATCGCTAAACTGTATTTCCGATATTATTTCATTATGTCCTTCACTTTTCTAAAATGAAAATTGCAATTTAGTGGATAGTGACAGTATGTTCTTACATAGTGTTTCAAAATTTCTTTAAATAACAATATCAATATATATTTACGTAAATTCACATTTAAAACGCCCAAAAATTGAGATGAATGCTGGAATAGTAGAACAAATCGATTTGTACTCATCTTCAATTGAGTGCTATTATTACAACGAATAGGGTATATATGTACGCACTATTTACAAACTACATTAAGAAGTGTAACCATTCAACAAAATGCCAGTCACCACCACACAATTGTAGTATATAGTTTTTTGACATTGAACTTCATACCAAACAAAACATTGAGGTTAAGGTCAGTGAAACTAAACTACTTCAGTGTTACCAAATTAATAATATTTAACTTTCCTGTTACCTAATATATACCATGTTCCATCTTTTTTTGCTTTAGAGCAATCCGTGGAAATATGGGGAGAGTGTGATAGGATATATTTTTAAACTGAAACTAATGCAGCGTTACAACATATTTTTTCACAAATTTTAGTCGTCAGACCTTGAACGTCTATTACCTACATAAAACGGAAATTTGTAGATTCTTTACAATCGTCATAAATGACAACATAGTGTCTTATCTAATACAATGAGATATTTTTCGGACACTCAATGGTAATGGACCATATTTCCTTATTACAAATCGTAACGAAACGTATCTCTTTTCTTTATAGCAACCATTTTTTTATACTAACCGTTTCTTTATGAAGAATTATTAATTATTTATTGGAATAAATATTAAACGTACAACTATTAACGTTAGAAAAATTTATGCTTGTACAATGTTTTAACTGTAAATCATTAAATGATAGTGACGATTATGATAAAACCTCCTGATGAACTCCTCCGTTTGACGTAAAAAATGATGAATCGCTACATGCAGGAGCCAAGTGTAATTCAGTACGTTCTAGGACAACATATGATGTATTCTGGTATCCACTGTTTGACGATGATGGCTAATTAAAAATAATGTTCCAAGTCGCCATTTTATTGTTAATTCTTTGTTCTATATATTCTTCTGCAGTCGTGTTTGATCGCCATCCTCCATGATTTTTTTGAGCCTCCTGATATCCGCTTCACCCTCAGCAAGAAGAGTAGTTAACGTTCGACGTAGACAGCGTCCAATGTAACCGTCTGGGTTGGGTCAAATAATGTGCAATTTTCATCGACAACTTGTAGAAACTGATTGATATGTTTTGGACTCAAGCTTACATATCTCCTGTACAACTCCATCTCATTAATTCCTTTCATTTCCGTCATAACGGTGAATATACGCTTCTTCCTTGTCTTAGTGTCACATAACCAAAATAGAGCCGGTATCCTCGATATCCTTCACAGTTAACTTTCTTAGCTCCTCACTACGACATGCCCCATACAGACCGAAAATTAATGCCACTTTAATCATAGGAAAAGTATCGTTAGGCTCTTCTGTCAAAAATTTTGACACATCCTGCGATAGAATTTTTGATTTTTTTTGCTTCATATCGCTCACTTTGGCGCTTTAAATATAACTGTAACTTCCTATAATTCGATATATCGACGTTTTTTTTCACTCTCAATGTAATTTTCAACATGGAATATGTCGACCACAGCGTGGAAGATTTTAGTCTTTCAAATATAAAGATAAAACTTAAAATAAAAAAGTAAATGTATTCAGGAAAATGAAAAAAGGCGATATCCCTTACATTCTTTGAAGTCCTCCAAGGATTGAAAATATTCTAGGTCTACTCATATTTATCTCGTGATTGCAAGGGTAATAAACTAACAACAGCTTCAAGCGCTAATGCCGATATTTCAGGAAGATTTTCATTATTTATTTCTATTGTCACGCAATAACACTTGACAAAATTTTTGTTTACGTATTTTTGTTTACCTATTTTTGTTTAGTTGCTGCAGTGATGGAAACCGAAATTTGATTGTCACGCTTGTCATGTATTTTTTAAATAATTTTTATAAAATGTAATCCATTTCCACTTAGTATCCGAAAAAATGTTATGTATTATGCTTAAAGAAAAGCAGGTCCTTCTTTACTCATCGCGTTTCTAATCTCGGCTGCGCCTCGATTAGAAAGATCACGATTCGTAAAGAAAAGTAATACTTTTCTTTACTCATAATACAAATAACTATTTTTAACCAAATGTACGTAAAAACTAAAAAAATGGCTTCTCCTTTTTTCACTCTTCCAAAACAAAATACAGGGTAGAAATACCCGGAAAATTCAGAGCGCAGTTTCATAAGTAATCCATTGTGAAGACTTTCGTGATAAAATTTACCTGCTGCATTTTTCTCTTTCTTTTCTTGGCTATTAAACATGATGTAGAGCTGTGTTTATATGCAAATAGAAAAATCACTGGGTAACCAAAACATCAATATGTATCCATTTAATTTAACCTTTCCAGAAAATCCACAGCGCTTTTATAACTAATCCTATGTGAAGATCTGCTTTCTTGTGTTGACTGTTACGTGCACATAAAAGTAAATAACCAGAAATGTATCCATTTAAGTCGTAGCTAAATGAAATTGACCTAAAGGTTGCTGCTTTCGTATCCACCAACAAGACCTGACAAAAACCAAATAGTTAAATGTATTTTTACTAACAATGGGGTCTTATTCCAACTACATTATATCACCAAAAGAATCTGAATCCAAATCACTATATGAATTTGAATCGAAATCTCCTAGTGCTATAATAACAGGTGGGATATTTTAATGTAATATAACCACCAAACAACTTCCGGGGAGTTTGGACAGCACAAGAGTCAGTTGTTTAATCACCCAATTTTGAAACCGGTCCCCATAATCATTCTGGTACTCGTTCCGCGAATCGATTAAATAGACTCAGTTTTCCAAAAACCTCGTGTAAAATGGTATACCTTTTACCTTCACTTTTAATTTTGGATGGATTAATTTTGATGTCAGAATCGTGAACCCAGCGATGTATATTAAAAACATTTTATAAATCCACGTTTCGTCTAGATACACAAGTCTGACATCAAGGCCTGAACTTTGCAACTGCACATAATTTTCTGTCCATTGACACGGTTGTGTTTGTAACCCATTGATTTTAAAATTCTAAAAATGTCGTTCAAAATCAAAATCTGTTTTAACGTGATGATATAATAAATTGCAAAATTAGTAACAAAAACCATAACAATATGTAATGAGGGTAGGCAATCTCTAAATGAATGTGATTTAAACAGAATATTTCGTATCACAAAATAAGTTTCAAGTAAATGTTCAAAATGGCCACCTACAACATCTATGTAAGTTTGTATTCGATATTCAAATGAGTGGGTTACATTTCTTAACATCTGTATATCAATACTATTAAAAACTGCTCTAATCCTATTTTTTATATCATCTGGTGTTGGAGACTTGTGGTACATACGATTTTTTATTTTTGACAACTCCGGTGATCTAGCTGCCCATGCAGTCGGTCCTCTTCTGCCTACCCACCTTACAGGAAAGTGATTATTTGGATGGTTGTGAATTGCGGCAGTGCGATGAACTGGAGCACCATCGTGTAAAAACCACATTCTTTGTCGAATACTCAGTAGAACATAATGAAGTAACAGTGACAAATGGTTGTTGAGAAAATCAAGATATTCACCACCAGTCACACGGCCGTAAAAATGTGGGCCAATTACATAGTCCCCATCAATACTACCCCAAAGGTTTATAGATCACCTAATTTGACTATGAGTATTACTACTGTAAGGATTGATTGATAGTAATGAAAACTATGTCTATTCACCGTTCCATTTTTTGTGAAATGTAGCCTCATCTCCAAAAAGCACAAAATCGAAACAAAATCGGTCACCACGTATTTTGCTGCTGAGCCCATTCACAAAAATTAGTCTGCGAGGATAATCATCGTCTGTCAATTCTTGATGTAATTGTACGTGGTAGAGATGCATTTTATGTTTATGAAGTATATTTACTGCCTAAGTTTGACTAATGTGTTGACATGAAATTTCACGAGTCCTAATGTGGAGAGATCCTCAGTAACGGGTAGCAGTATATCATATTCCTATTCTTCGGTTATAACATTTGTATTCCTTTCATGTTCCTCATATAAGACTGGTCCACTACGAACAACACGATCCATTTATCTTTCATGTTTTTGGACGCCTACATTCAGGATATCGCTGGTGATATATTCTGCATGCAAGTAAACAATTCCTCGTGCATTCTCCTATTACCCAAGTCATATCTATTAGTTCTTTTACAGAAAAATTCATATTTAAAGCTTATAAACAAAAAACTACACTGATTTAGTAGGTAATAATGTGAGAACTTTTTTTCAAAGCCTACCTATCTTGTTTTCTTAAAAATACTTTGGTCAGATTATTGTTGAAATAATATTAATAGAAATTGCCTACTTTCATTGCGTATTGTTATGCTTTACGTTATGTTTTGATTGTTTACTGTATAAAAATAATGTTGTTACATTATTATCCAAAATTAGGTTATTTTTAATCACACAAATTTAAGGTATTCCTAAAATTTGAAGGAAATGAAAAATTTCTCGGAAAGTAAAGAATTTGGAAGTGCTTCATAAAAATGAAAGGGTACAACAAATACAATCTTTCGAGAAAATAAAATATAGAGGGTTGCATAAAAAATTTGAGAAAATCGCAAATCACTTTTTTGACTCACCCTGTATACTACAACATATTGTTTACCTTATTATGTAAAATAAACAATTATTTACTTATTACTTCTCAATATAAATAGTGTTTATTTCATAGCGATTTCGATATAAAAATGGTCATAAATCTTAAATACTCTGTATAGTTATGTACCGGGTGGCCAACTAAGAACGGCCGTCGGCCATATCTCAGGAATGGATTATAGCACAGGTTCGGGAAAAAATTTTTTATAGCAAAAGTGGCCTCGAGAAACGCCTGGAAATTATTTTCAGAATTGTAGGTCCGCCGCTAGAGGGCATATTTGACAGTTAAAATTTTTCAAAATTTACTCAATTAAGGGGCATATTAAATATTACAATCAGATTCCTCGACAAATTCTGCATATTTTTTATTTGACAAGTTTTAGTCTATCTCTTCAAATACGGGGAGGGGGAGAGTGGGAACCTTGTTACGAAAAAACGCCCTTAATTCAGGTTCTGCTTGACCGATTTTAATAAACTTGATGTTGTTTGAAAGAGCTTTTGTTAAACAATAGAAAATTTGTAAATTTGAAGCAATTTGATTAATAACATAAATGCTAGAGGGCGCTGTTTTATATTTTTTTAATATGTGTTTTCTCTTAACAATTTTAAATGGAAGCATAACAATTTAAGTAGGTCTTTAAAAAGTACACTAAATGAATAATAAAACAGTGAAAACTTCAAGTCGATATCTTTTTCCTATCCTGAGATATCGTAAGAAACAGGTAAATGGCGGGAATTGTTCTTCCAACGTCTAGTAAGCTAGTTCGCGTTAACGGAAATTATTAAGTTTAGCCTTGATGAAAAGACCTTACATTGGGCTGCAGTAATTTAAACTGTTATCATACTAATGTTATGGTTGCCGCTAGATTACCTAAATGTAATGCTGTCGCTACTAACAATGAAAACAAATTATAAAATAATAATGTGATAAATCTAACAATTAAAACCTTAAATAAATAACTACGTAATTAGTGTCGCCCTAGATGTTCGAAATGTCGTCCATCATTTTCAATGCTTGAAATCAATCGCTGACGGGTGGAGAGAACAGCAGATTCAATTTCTGCCCTTGAAATACTTCGTATTGTCTGTCGTATTCTTTCAATCATGTCAGCTCTTGTTGTGGGTCTATCGGCATAAACGAGATCTTTTATTCGCCCCCCCCCAAATAAAAATCTAAACAAGTTAGGTCTGGAGACCTTGGTGGCCAAATAAATAAACTTCCACGTCCTATCCACCTTTCAGGGTATGATTGATCTAAGAAATTCCGAACATCTCTAGAATAATGTGCCGGGCACCCATCATGTTGCAAGAACATGTCACGACGAATGGCCAAGGATATGTCTTCTAAAAAAAGTGGCAATTCGTTGCTTAAAAAATCTAAATGTCTTTCTCATTAAAAAAAAGGCCCAATTATTTCTCCACCTAGAATCCCGCAACACACATTTACAGACCAACTACCGTGATGTTGGACCTCCTGCATCCAGTGGGGATTTGTTTCAGACCAGTAGTGCATATTATGTCGATTTACACTACCATCACTATGAAAAGTAGCCTCATTTGTCCACATAATTCGTGAAAGTATTTCAGGATCGTCGTGTATCATATTTGAAAGTCAGTTACAAAAATCCAACCTGGTATCGAAATCTTGAGCATTCAAACTATGGTGAAGGACCGTGTGATAGGGGTGTAAAATAGTATATATTATAAAGTAATCAGATCAATAAGACACATTGAAGTCCTTCGTTGTTAGTAAACTAAAAAGGACTTTAAATGCATTAACTCTCGTAATGTTATTACGAATTTTTTTCGCCCGGCCTCTCATTATATAACGACAAACGAAAAAAATTAAAACATTTTTATCATTATAATACCGAATAAAACATGCATTAATAAATAAGTAGTCACCTGTGTTCTCTTAAAATATTTTGAACGGTGGTTCGAGATATACCGAAGTGTCTAGCTATAGCTCTGGTGCTTGAAAGAGGGTTAACATTTACATAAGCTTAAACATCAATAACATTTTCCTCTGTTCTACCTCTGCGTTGTCTTCGGTACACAGGAAGATTCACATTTCCAGTAGTACGCACACGGTGTGCGAGTCAGAGAAAAACTCTTCTGCTGTGATGCCGTCTGTTTGGGTACTGCAGTGCATATACTCTAGCAGCAACGGTTGCATTTCTCATACATTCAAAATAAACTGCCAACATATCAAATGCTTCTTCATTTTGGTACGAAAAGATAAAGAAAGTCTATTAAATGCAACACGATGAATAATTTTTGACATATGCGTGAAAATCATAGCTTGCTTGTTTTCAACAGGGAATTTATTTTATATCTTACATGGCCCTCTTTACTAATTTTGTTGTCATCAGTAAATCGTAATTCATGTTTTAAACTATATTTGTTGTTGCTGGGCAAACATCGGTTTTCATTGATATTTTATGCTTTTGATTTACTAACAAATCGCTTGAAAACAAATATAACATTCTTATATAATTAAAAAAATGTTAAATTTATCACATTATTATTTTATAATTTGTTCTCATTGTTAGTAGGGACAGCATTACATTTAGGTAATCTAGCGCCAACCATAACATTACTATGATAACAGTTTAAATTACTGCAGACCAATGTAAGATCTTTTCATCCAGGCTAAATTTAATAATTTCCGTTAACGCGAACTAGCCTACTAGACGTTGGAATAACAATTCCCGCCATTTACCTGTTTCTTACAATATCTCAGGATACGAAAAAGATATCGACTTGCAGTTTTCACTGTTTTATTACTAATTTAGTCTACTTTTTAAAGACCTGCTTAAATTTTTATGCTTCCATTTAAAATTGTAAAGAGAAAACACAACATTAAAAAAATATTAAACAGCGCCCTCTAGCATTTATGTTATTAATCAGATTGCTTCAAATTTACAAATGTTCTATTGTTTATAACAAAAGCTCTTTCAAACATCATCAAGTTTATTAAAATCGGTCAAGCAGAACCTGAATTAAAGGCGTTTTTTGGGAACAAGGTTCCCCCCCCTATTTATGCCGAATTTGTCGAGGAATCTGATTATAATATTTAATATGCCCCTTAATTGAGTAAATTTTGAAAAATTTTGCTTTTTAAAATTTTAACTGTTAAATACGCCCTCTAGCGGTGGACCTACAATTCTGAAAATAATTTCCAGGCGTTTCTCGAGGCCACTTTTGTTATAAAAATTTTTTATAATCCATTCCTGAGGTATGTCCGACGGCCGTTCTTAGTTGGCCATCCGGTACAACCTCATATTGTAAAAACAAGGACTATAAGAGGAATCTAAATATGAGGAAATATACAGGGTGTTCCATTTAAAAAATTGTAGTTACGAATCACCCTGTAGAAATCGGCATATTTTCCAAATAACGAGCATATCGTAGCCTGCAATTTTTGTAAATAACTTTTTTTGGTGTACTCTATCATAACTGAGTAATCGCACTAAATACTCACCGTGTATACATAACGTAACGCTTCTAATTTTCATTACGTAACCTAGTTACGTATAAAGGAGTAGAAAAAAAATATTATTTTAACGACGAAAGAGTGAAACATGTGTTTAATTTGACGCTGATCTTTAATTACTTGTTTAGTTTTAATGGTGATTCATATTATTTCAAAAAACGTTAATTATGTCAGTCTACGTATTATAATTTCTAATGTATTAAAAAATTAAATTAAAACATAGCTTGTTTACAAACTAGACACCTCTAAAAAGATAATTTGTTTGTATTACTTAGGGAACTTTTACGTTTGTAAAAAAAAATTGTACGTAGCCTTACTGTAAGCTTAACAAGAAATTACACTCGTTTTATTGGTTATACTAAATAGCAACAGTTTTAACACTATAATTGGTTCATAAAATAGAATTTTGGAGAAATAAAGATGTCATAGTAGATTCGCTAAAAACATTGTTGTTTACCGTGAATTTTTTATTGCATTTCCACACTCCATAGTTTATTAAAATTCACATGTTTAGCGTAATTTAACTATATTAGAACAAGTAAAAATGAGTTGCTTAATACAATATAGTTAAGTAACTCAAAAATCTTGAGCGCTCATCAAAACATAGGGGGTGTTTATTTATGCCTTTGACCAATAGAAAATTGACCTTAACAGTTGTTAACTGTTTACAAAGCAAAATTCCGTTTTTAACTGTTATATACCTTACTTTGTTTTACACAGTAGAAATTGTATAAATACATATTCCCAAAACGCTAAATATTAGTTTATACTTTAATACAATTACTTAAATTATTTAAAACTTCTTCTTTTAATAATATAGATCTACTTACTTGCGTGCACCAAACCCAAAATTAAAATCCAAGTATACTATAATCTATCAACACATTCCCACAATTAACGCTGTGTGTATGATCCTACTTAATTTTTCATTAAAACTAAAACCAAAGGTTAGTAAAGCTAGTGGTGGTAATGGGTTGATGGAGTCTAAAAATAACTATCCACTAAGAACACAAACAAAAACGTAGAATTTATAAAAAGAACTTTAACCTATTTCAAATTTAAGTTCGTACAGTTTATTGAGATATGTACACTATATTTTACATTATGTAAACTGTTTGAAATTATGTAACAGTATACAGGTAATCAAAAGTTATGTAATCAGTAACATTAGATTTATTTAATAAAGTAGGAATAAAAGCAATGCGATGTGCTTATCATTTTCAGGAATATATACAATCTAGCCATACCGTCGCGCGTTGCTGCGATCTCAAAATGGGGGGAGGTAGGCGATATTTAAATTTTGTGATACACGTGTCCCATAATTTTAATTGAAGAGTATATGTACCAATTTTCGAGTCAATCGATCCATAGAATAAAAAATTTCACAAAAAAAATTCAACCCCCATTTCGCCCTCTTAGGGGCGGAATTTCGAAAAACCCTTTATTAGTGGATAAAAATCCCTAGTTGTTAATATTGTTGTGTTTTGCAGTTGGCTGCTTTGGATTTTTAGTGTGGTTTTAGTCGTTTTAGTTTATGTCAGTTTATGTCATATTATACCTTCGTTTTTCACTTTTGTATTTTCTTGAGTGTGATAACTGTGTACCTAAGGAGTTAAAAAAAAATTGTAAAAGACATTGTCATTCCATAAACATGTACTGTAAATTGTATTTAATTATAATGAAATTATAACATTTAAATACTTAAGATTCATTATTTTGTAATGATGTAATCCAATCATTAAATAATATTTTATTTATTTTGTTGTATTTTATAGGGATGCAGTCTAATCAAATACAAAATAGTCATTATTTAAATTAAGATAATATTTTATAATATGTATAAGTTAATGACCTTCATACAGATTTGAAACTGATTGTAGTTTTTACTCGAACCATGCTCTAGAGTAGCTAGAGCAATACAGCTTCTTACCAACCTATCAGTAGTACCAACTTAAATATTTTGATCACGTGGTATATACTTGAGATTGATCACTCTGTATATAGATGACAATCAAGACAAGATACCGAAATTGCCATGGAAATAAAAACTGCACAAATGTCACGCTAACTTGTAAATAACAGTTTTATCTTTAAAGTCTTGAGCTCTGGTGTGGTATTTGTCTGTCTACTCTCACAATTTCCATAGATATCATTCGTTACTTTAGGTAATTTAGACCTTAACTAAAATAATGTGTGCATCATTCATAAACTTTTGAAATAGTAACATTTGAAGTGTGTATGGCCATGTGCATTAGCGTGGAGCGAAACTATAGGCGAAATTTTTAAGTTTTCTACTGAAAGTTCTAATAGTAAAAAAATATGTTATTGTATATTAGAAATATAACACTAAAATTTTTTTGCAAAAGAACTATTCCTTTTGCGCTCTACTCCCCCTAAATGGGACGATTTTTTAAATTTTTAATTTTGGCATCTAATAGCGAAAAAAGTCTTAAAACATATAAAAAGTAACCCCAAAAATTTTTCTTAAAATATAATAACGTCTTTTACCCTCTACCATCCTCTAAAAGGGTAATATTTTTGATATTCTTATTACTATTACGTAATAATGAAAGGAACTCCCAAGAAATATTTTTCAGATATATTAAAAAAGTTGCACTCCTCCACGCATTAAATAATTAACCTATTACACGTGAGAAACCGGTCCTGCCTGCATGTTCAATGATGACGTCATCAAAAGAAGTAATACGTGCGACGTCTCTCACTTCCTTTCCCAATTTTCAGTTTCCTAGAAGCGACTTAGCGACAAGCCACAAATATTGTTAGATAATTGTGAGTAGTGGTGATTGAAAAACGTTCACTATAGTGATTTAGCGATCGTTGTAAATTATTAAATACGTTAAGTAACAATGAATACCAGAAAAACAGTGGAATGTTGCCAACTTACAAAGATGTAATTAAATGCTTTTTGTATGTACGATATTACATTAAGGCCCCTAATTCCAAAAAGGAGCCAACAGTGTCTGACATTTGTGAAATCCTAAGTGAAAAAATTTGTAAGTTGTGGTCGAAAGCATCATTTCCGACTGTCTCTCGTACACGTGTTATTCAATGTATTCGATCGTATCATGACAAGTATCTTAAAATTATCAGACATCCAGCATCAAAACGAAATAATACATATTTATCAAAAGTAAAGACATTTAAAGATGGCTCCAGATTCTTGTTTGATATAAGTACTTGTAAATTTAAAACGTTTACAAATTGTTCGTGCCAAAAGCAAATAAAATACCAGTCCAAGAACAAACTTTCTTAACTGATCAGAGAACGAACCGGAAAATGTTCATCGACAATGTAGAATTAGTAGAAGCAAAAAAATACAGAAAAGAGAAGAGAGAACAATAAAGGAAAATAGAAAAACTTCCAGATCTACTCCTACTCATAGTACTCATGAAGTTTATAATGAAACAATGCTTGATATTTCAGCCAGTTGTAACAAGGAATATAACGATTATCTTCCATCTACGTCAAAAGGAACAGATGGCCTACAAACTACAGGGTAAAATCGCATCGACTTACCAACATTTGCTCAACTTTGTGATCGATACAAGTTATCTGACAGATCTGCAGCAGTCATGGTATCAGCTGTGCTGAAAGATGTTGGAACTGTCTCCGAAGAAGACATAATGAATGTTGTAGATAGGAGTAAAGTCAGAAGCGCTAGAGTAAAAAGTAGGCAACGTTCTCAAGACGACGATGTTGAGAAGTCAATAAAAGCTCTTTATTTTGACGGAAGAAAAGATTAGACCTTGACACAAAAAGTAATTGGAAACAAATTGGAAAAAAAACTATACTAGAGGAGCACATATCACTTATCCAAGAACCTGAATCGTTGTATATCGGACACACCACACCTACGTCAGGTTATGCTAAAAGTATTACAGTCCATACTAACTTTTTTTGATTGAAATAATTTTAATTTGGAGAATTTATTAGCAGTAGGATGTGATGGAACAGTGGTTAATACTGGATCAAAGAACGGAGTTATATCTCAGATAGAAGCACACATTAACCGCCCGTTACAGTGGTTTATTTGTCTGCTGCATTTTAATGAACTTCCTTTAAGGCATCTTTTTCAGTTTCTTGACGGTGACACCAGTGGACCTCGTGGATTTGTGGGAGCTATTGGAAAATCGTTGGAAACCTGTCAGAACTTAGAAGTTGTAGCTTTTAAACCAATTGCTTGTAATCTTCCTGATGTAGCAGTTTCCGAGTTAAGTACAGATCAAAAATATCTCTATCAAATGTGCTCTGCGATCTCCAGTGGTAAGTGTTTTTTTGGAATCATCTAATATGGACCCTGGCAAACTGGCTCATGCCAGATGGTTGACGACGCCAATAAAATACTGAGGATATATATATATATATATATATATATATATATATATATATATATATATATATATATATTTCACACAGAACCCGAGTTGAAATCTTAACGACTTGACACAGTTTATTCAAACCGTCTACGCACCGATGTGGTTTAATATCAAGTTTAATGCATCATGCACAAATGGTTCTAAACATATTTGGATGACAATTCAATTAAGTCGATACTTGAAACTGCAGCTAAGAAATATTATTGATGCAGTAATACAACGCAATGCCTTTTTTATTCACCCCGAAAATCTGTTAATATGTATGCTTACAGATAATAGAACAGTTATTCAAAAACTAGCACTAAGACGTATATTAAAGGCTAGAGTGAACTGTGATAAAAAGAGAACATTTAGTATTCCAACAATAAACTTTGAGGCAACCGATTATATCGACCTTATAGATTGGCAAGCTATTAAAATAACAACTCCACCCATTCTAAATTCTGTTACCGATGAAGACATTAAGAAGCTAACTCAAGGCGATAACACAATAGAACTTCTCAATTCTCCCTGCCATACCCAGGCGGTGGAAAGAAGTGTCAAACTAGTAACTGAAGCTTCACAAAGCGTTGTGGGATCAGAAGCCAGAGATGGTTTTGTTAAGGTTACTCTTAAATCCAGAGCAGCAATGCCCGAGTTTAACACAAAACGTCAATTTAATCAATAGACTCACTCTTAAGTGCATCTAGTAAAAGTAAGAGGGATAGAACTGGAATAGCAGCTACCCTTTCTTGATTACCTAAGATTTTTTTATATTTTATCATTATTTTAAGGGTACGTATGGGAAAAAAGACATGCTTTCATTTTTTTAGTTATTAGTTTATTAATTGAACCATTGTAACAACTGTTTTGTACCATTAAAAATATAAAATTTACTTTTTACATTTTTTCCATTATTTAAGGGTGTGTAGAGGGCAGAAGATACTCTCGGATTTTTTTTTCTTAAGCAGGGTTATAATTAAACTGTAGTAACAACTTTTTTTTGACTATTAGAACGAAAAATGAAAAAGTTGATATTTTCACTTTTTTCGATTTTTTAAGGGTGCGTAGAGGGCAGAAGATATTTTCCGATTTTTTTTTAAAAAATCAGGGTAATAATTGAGCTTTAGTAACAACTAAAAAAATTGATTTTTCGCTCCACCCTAATGTGCATACTGTCATGAAACACGCATATTTTTGTAAAGTAGGTTGGTATTAATTAGTAACTAGACTTAGTATAACACATTTTTGTTATACCTGTATTTCATTAACAGTAAAGAAGATAAACAAATAGTTTAAAAAAATATCATATATTTTTATTAATAAAGGCTTTTTTTTAACAAGACGTAAATAAATTAAGAATAAAAAAATTATGTAAACCTTAGATTGTAGCACTTTGCGTAACCGATGTATTTCACTTACATCGCATCGTTAATCAGTCTGACAATGATTTTCTGCATTATTTACGAAGGAAATCATTGATTCGAGAAAGTTTGTGAGGTCCAATGCAGAAGACACTGTTCTCTAGGATATGTGCAAGACGGAAACTTGGACATGTTTTTTATTGCACGCGATGCAATAATGAATATTCCATATTAGTTAATGGTTTCTTTGAAGATGTAAGAGTTGATGTACGGAAATAATCTATATTTTATTTCTGTGGGGTTGCCAGGTGCTGGTTGGATGGGTTCAGCAGTAATGATAAGTGTCTCGAAAAAAATTGTGGTTCTATATGGTTACTTTCGAGACATTTGTTCTTGGAAATTGTTGAACGAAATCTTCATGTTTGATTACTATATTACGTTTATGTGAATAGTTTGTTCAATGGAAGTATTAATTTGATCAATACTGTGTGCGGACTTCAAAAAGAAACAGGGAAATAAGGAAATTGCTTTTTTTTATTATTGCTTCGAGCCATTTATTGAAGCAAGTTTATAATAGATTTTTACAAACAAATAAATTTATACCATCTCGTGCCCACTTTTGTGTGCAAATTAATTCTCAAAACAATAAAACATCAAATTAATATTTTTAATTTTCGAGAACTTTTATCGTGAAATGCGTGATTTATTTACTGGTTGCTATTGTTGATAGAACACTTCCTGCTCCAATCGAATTTTAAAATGACTTGATAGGTGAGGATCTGTCCTAATAATAATTGGGGACTGCTGATTAATAATTTCAAATATTCAAACACCTAAAATATTATTTACTGTTTAATTAAAGACATTCATTTGATTTTTTATTGTTTCGATAACTAACTTGTATAAAACGAAGGCATAAGAAGATAAAGTAAAATTTTATTCATCCATTAAAATCATTACCCAATTTCTGAGGGTGAATGGAGAGCAGAGATATCAAAAAACTAGTAGTCACATGAGTAGAAGACCGACTCCCTCCCCTCCACTTTTTGTAACGTCTCAATCCCCGCCCCCTGGGGCACCTTACCTTTCACTTTTTACCCTTGGGAATTCACAAGGTCACCCACGTGGGAGACATATTTTGACCTTGAGATTGACCTCAAGCCCAGTCTTGGAATTGGCCTCGGACTCAACCTTAGAGTTGGACTTATGAATTTTTTGTATTCTAATAAGGGGCCCTAAAGCTAACTTATAAGACAGCTATAAGAACTTGTGTTAGGGTCATTTAATCAAAATCGATTAAGCATATCAATCTCAAACAAACAAATCATGCTCGATCAAATCAATCTCAATCAATCAACTAAAACAAACTCAATAAAACCAGATCATAACTTGCAGTTTTCGAAAACCAGCTTACAGTTCAAAAATACTGATTTGGTTGCTTGCTCAAAATCAGCCACAGTTCAAAATACCAAATTTCTATCACGGAAATAAAAAGACAAAAGGGTTTAATGGTTTATTATTATTATATAACTACAAAGTTTAAAACCCACAAATACGTACCCGCATAATGTTATTAATTAAAAAATAGCGAGTGGAGATCGAGTCCGTAGAATAACAGTTGACCGTATTGCAGAGATGGTTTATGACGTCCTCCTCCTCCTATAAGGATAATAATAATACATTAAAATATTTATTGGCATTTTTGTGAACAATATCAAGTAAAATATATATTAAAAATAATACGCATACCTTCAGATGTGTTTTTCCTTCGGCTGTTCTAATAATAATAACTGTGTTGGCGAACTAAGCTGAACTGAATATTGAAATATTTATACAACGTATACATACATACGCTAACTAAACCCGCTTTGTGTTTTTTTACTTATGAGTAATTGATATAAAACTGGCTGTTGGTTTTCTCATCATTAAGTTAATTTAGAGTGTAAATATACAAACAAACCTAATTATCTCTATCACTCGTATTTACTTTTCCCTTTCGCAGACTCGTTAGAGGGACCTTACATATACGAATGTATGTAAAACTATGTTTATTATTTACAACATACAATTAAAATAATTTTATCACCCATTGACATCGTGTTAATTAATGTGTTTACAAATATTGCTGGTTCATAATAATAATAATAATGCTCATTCGATGATGGTTACACTTTAAATGCATGCAAAGGATAATATATAGCCTTTATCGGTCACTATTATCATTACATAGATGTGAGATTATTCTTAAATTAGCTGTTTTCAGCACGACCCTGGAAATACTACACACGCTTTCAATCCTTCTTCCTCGTTCTCAGAAGATGTACTGTACTGTGATAAGCGGTTATGTGCAGAATACAGCGCCCGTGTTCTAGCCACGCAAAATGAGGACGAAGAGTTTCTGCCAAACGTATGGTTTTCTGATGAATCACATACACTGTAGGCCAAATTAAAGTAGCCCATTCTTAAATCTTAAATAACTTTTTTTATTTCTTGGCCAATTTGAATGATTTTTGGACGGGGTATGCAAAACACATTCAATATTTAATAATAATAATGAAAAAATCTTTATTTGACATTAAAAAGTAAAAACAAAGGAACAACAAACGGAAAATTACATTTTTAGACTTTATATATTTATAAAAACCCTGCATGAATATGTCCACCTTTATTATCAACAACTTGTTGCAGCCTTCTACGCCACTGCCTTATGGATGCGTCTATCGTTGCTTGAGGAAATTCTTGCCAACATTCAACGATACAATTTTTCAGTTCTTCAATGGTAGTACAATTGGTATTTAAATCCCCAGTTGTAACGTGCTAAATATATGTATGTTTAAATTATCTCACAATGTCAGAAATTATGAGTATACTTTCCGTCTTTTGTTTTCTTTTGTTATCAATAAATAAGTTATGAATTGTATTGTACGAAAAGTACATAGTTACGCCCTCTAAACGCCAATAGCCGAATCTCGCAATGGTATTAACTACTTAAAGACAGATTACTGTTAGTTTATGGAACTGTTTCTAGATGTCGGCATATATTAGGACATTTAAAAACACAATAGTTTGGATTTTATTTAATTTATCTATGGGCAACAAAGAAATCGATAGTAACAATCTTTTGGTTGTAAAGAAATTATTACGTTTCTTTTTGATCGCCATTTTTGCAACGTGAAAAATTTCTCCAAACGATGATATATAATTTAGAAGAAGCCTTTACAATAAAACCTATTTGGACTTCTGTAAACTTTCTGTACAAAGTTTTGTTGCTCGCAAGAACGTATTTAAAAAATTTTTCGTTGGAAAAATTGGATAAGATAGTGTCGTAGACCTTTTTTTTTCTTGTTACTAAATGATAACTTTCTTTGTTAGCGATTGAAGGCGTACAATAAATAAACAAATTACTGATTCTTCCGATCGACTATTGGAAAACATTTTGTACCATTTCAATGTACCCGTCTGCAATCTTAGGGGTAATTGATTTAAATTTTACTTTATGTAATACTTACCTACCTCTCTCCTTTTAGCATTTTTAGTACTTTCTGGTCTGTGCTGCTGTGTTCGTGATTGCTCGGAACTGGTAATCAGTCCGGGAAGTTAAATTTATACATATTTCGTGGACGTTCTACCAATACCTTCATGTTTCTTGGATTCGTCTATACTAACCTTGCTGTTGTATCAAAATTAGGGTAATCATTTATATCGTCGCTGTACGTGTAACTGCTCGACCGTGACTTAAATAACTTGCTACTCATTACAATATAAAAGTATGGAATCAACTAGTATAATTACAGTATTATCTGAGGTACCTTAGCTGAATTTCCCACTTTGCAAATCAATGTGCTTGTTAATAATTACACCTACTGTTTACTAATGTTTCACGAATTGATGTAACTATCGTTAAATCTGTATTTAAGTGCTCTCCATAACGTGCACTTTATGATAATAATTGCTAATAATACTGTTTGATAAACTTTGGACCGCATCCTTAGTATTTGAAGATAAATTCCGTTTTATTACTGCACAGTAGGACAGCTGCACACAAACCATTTTCGATTATTACGTTGCGCGATGGGAGTTGCGTCATAGTAGCTTCTGTACTATTTAATATTCATTTGTTACGTTGTACATGTAATTATATTTAAAATATATTGTGTTATTATTTTTGAAGTGTTTAGCTTTTCTTTTGTTTTTTTTTTTTGCTTCAGTATTTGGGACTAATCCACCCAGTTACTAAATAAATAAAGGGGCGAACTGAACTGTTCTTCCGACAGACATTTTGTAATAAATTTAGGATTAACGAATATTTTAAATATACTACTGTTTCTTTGAGTGTTGTACAACTACGCATTTTAAATTCAGTTTAAAACATTAATTTTCTGCGGGTTTAAATTTGAAGAACCTGTTCGACTTGCGAACGTTACCATTATTTTCATTTTGAGTAGTAACCATATTGACCCACATTTTACTTTTCGCGAAGCCAAGATGTAATTTCCTTTGTTTAACTACATATTTTGATAGACTACATTATTCTAATTTCTCCTTGGTGGAGTATATCCACACGCAATTTTTTTTTGTTTAATACATTATAGTTCTAGTTACACTACAGCAATCTCTTATTTTCTCTTCCCCCTTGGTGCTTTTCATCCCTTTAAATTTCCCTGCTCACGTCCTCCTACACCGTTTATCCAGAAGTCGGGATAACGGTGATTTTGCTTCTGGGGAGCGGCTTCTGGCGCCTACAATTAAAATCGGAATTTTCTACACCCCGCCCGTATCGTTTGAGCTAGACGGTTTGCTTGATCTTCAGGTGAGTAGAGAACCCTTTCCCTTTTCCTCCGCTTCCCATAAACACGTGACACAGTATTTTCTAATATATTATGTAATTAACCAGGTTTAGATCGGAGATGTTTGGTGGCCAGTTTTTCGGTTAAATGAAGTCTGCACAATTTTCTAGAAGATAAAGTATCGTGCTTCTTGAAGTATGCGCAGGTGCGTCATGCTGCTGGAAAGTATAATTTGGGGTCATATTCCCTATTTCTGGCAGCATGTTTGAGAAAACATTTGTTTGGGAAACCTTTGATCCACAAATAAAATTCTTTTTCCCTCAGCCGACACGCCAACTGATATCATTCCGGAAGCTGAAAAGTGTTCACGGGGAATTAAAGTTTATCTAGTGGTATGTTACTCTTTTTGATCACAACTGAATACGCTATGTTATTTTGAGTATTTTTGGGAGGTCTTATGGTAAATATTTTCTCATCAGTAAACCATATCTTACTAATTTGCTTTCTTGAACGAAACCTTCGTAATAATTATTAACATCTTACAAGTCGCTTTTGCTTTACATTTGAAATAAGTTTTGGCAGTAAACTTTCTTGTATATTCCTAATTTTAATCAAGAGTTAAAATGTGTCTAGCAGTTGCGTTATGAATTCTTCTTGGGCTTACAGTTTTTCGGGTTCCAAGTTTTCAATAATTCGACGAACTTTCTGAACGACGTTCTGTTTCTTCCACGACCAGGCTTGATAGTTAATGAACCGTTCGTTTCTCTGAAATGAACCAATAGCTTCTTAATTGTTGACAATTTCCAGTTGTTCTGAGGAAACATACGAATGAGCTTCTTTGCACCATAATTATAGGATTCTCTGATTTTATTAATTTTCTAAACTAAGAATAGCAATTTCAAAAAAAAATGGCTGATTTATGATGATAGGGAATACCATTGTCAAACATAAACAATCAATACATTCATTTTTGGTTGCTATAGCTACACGCATGGCCACCTAAAATATTGATAGAAATCTAAGCTATTCATAACAAATTAATTATTGAATTTAGTTTTTATAAAGTGCATTAACAACAAATTAGTTATTTGACATTGAAAAGGGGGCTACTTTAATTTGGCCCACAGTGTATATCATATATCATACATCAATAATTATTACGTTGGTATATATGTATACGCTATTCTTGTTTGATATTTTAATAATAAATTAATTTTGAGTTTCGCTATCCTTTATATATTGTCATACTGTACTGATTTTCGGATATTATTGATGATATTTCTTACGTAGGAACCTTTACTATTAGTAACATAACATAACTAAGAATGACTCATATAAAATCATACTGCTTTAAAAACTATAACAAATTTTTTTATCATAACAGTAAATATTTGGTGTGTAACAACACACACAATCTACAAAATGGAAATTAAAAGAAACGAAATAATAAATTTTTTAGGATAATTAACTTTGTAATACGTTCATAATAGCGATAGGCAAAGTTGTAAATACAACAATAATAATAATAAATAATCAGATAGACGTTTAAACCGGCATGTTAGATAAAGGTTAATAAGCATATAGATGTTAACTTTAAAAATGAAGCCGCCTGCCTCTTTAAAAATATCTATAATACAATTTAAGCATCTTACATAATTAAATTTTAAGGATTATCTTGCATTAGGAAACGTTATAAAAACAAAAGGTATGTAAACCTAATATACCACCATCTCCGATGGATTTCTCCCAAAATCTAAGCAGCTACAGCAGAAATGAAATCAAACTTAAATACGTGCGCTTACGCACAAACGCATCGCTCACACGGGCGCACACAGGCACGCCCCCACGCACGCATCCACATACACCCCCACACTCAGATCCAGACCACATTCACACCCACACTTACACGCATGCACGCACGCATGGGCGCGCGCATACACGCACCAACACACACACACAAACACACAAACACACAAACACACAAACACACAAACACACACACACACACACACACACACACCGACATCCACACCCACAAACACACCCACATCCACACATTCTGTGTTTTTTTATTTTTGTGTGATGCAGGTATATTTTGATTGTTAAAAATGAAATTGTAGGAAACTAATATAATACAGTAACTATTTTAAGTTCGTCTTATTAAAATAAACACAATACAGGAACATCTGGTAAATAATCGTGTGGAACAACAAATTGTCTTCCAACTTACAAAGTGGAAATTGAAAGAAATTAAATAATACAGTTTTTTTAGAATAGTTATGCAACCCTTTTGTAATACGTTCATAATGAAAATAGACAGCGTCGTAAAAAATGCTTGTATGTCAAATAGACATTTAAATTATCAATTAATATGAGATACGTATGAAAGGGTCTAATAAGGGTCTGGGGCGCTAGTCTATCAACTTTCTACCTAACATGGACAGAGAGTTGAGAGGATATGCGATAAACATGTAAGTGCGATTCTATGGTATAACCGCTGTGGAACTTCAAAGCCTTACCTATTAATTTACGGAAAGAAATAATCTCAACACCGATTCAGACCCAAAGAAAAATGGCTGGATTCGCTTCCGCAAACGAAACCCAGACCTCTTCTTAAGGAAACCAGGAGCAACATCGATATCAGGGCTAGTGTCTTCAATAAGACACAAATACCAAAGATTTTTTCACTTATGGAGGACACCCTCGCAAACAAGTGGTGTGGCATATATGCAATGGTAGTTTATTGTATGAATCAAATAGGACATAGGACCATTTATGCAAGAAAGAACACGAAATCAGAATTGACGGGATGACGGGTCCCTTATTCCACAAATGTTTATTGCATTTCATAAAATATACAGACGCGTCTGTTGAAAAAAAGGTTCTGCTCCTACTTGACGTTCATTCGAGGCATAAAAATTTAGACGCTTGTGAACAGTGTAAAGTAAATGGCGTAATTATACTTTGTACTCCATGGCAATGTACCAATCATATTCAACCTATCGACATACTATAACCAAGCTCTTCCTAATTGGCTAAAAAACAATCCGGGAACGACCTTATCAGTTTACCAGGTTGGCAAGTTATTTGGAGAAGCGTATGAAAAAGCTATTTGTTATCAAAAACGCAATAATTGGCTTTAAAAATTCTGTCATTTATCCAGTTAACTAAAATATATTACCGGATGGGATGTATGCCCCTACGAAGGATACTGTCACTTCCAATGAGAAGCCATATGTTTAAGTTTTTTTTTTTTTTTTTGAATTAATGAAATGTTACTGATTCTTCTTGACAAACGCTTGTTACTTAATTTATTGATGCAAGTCACGTACAATACTAACATTCTACCACTTGCTCTATTGTTGAAGTACCAATTGGCTACCTTTCTTAGCTCTGGTAAAAGAATGGTTTTATACGCATTTTGTCCTATTGTTTATAACTCTATTAAATAGTTCAACTTAAAAATAATCTCAATTAACGAAACCAAAGATTATCATCTAACAAAACAGAGGCTGATTAATACTTGAGGCTGATTTGCTATGGAAAAGTCTATTAGTAATACACATTGAAATAATAAATACTTAGCGTAAAACGTTATGTACAATTTTACATAATAAATCTAAATCTTAATATATTATAACCGTTTTGTAGCTATGGTTTTGTATTAGTTTTGTTCATCGGCCCAATTTCTACTGTGTTTGCGTTGGCAGCGCGATGTTTCGGAAGTGGAATCTGGTTCTGTCGTCAAGATTAGTTCTGAGAAAGACTGTTTTCACACTAGAGCCAAATTTATATGTAAGATTTTTCCCAACCTAGCTTATTGAATTTTATGTCAGTGCTATGTAAGCCTCCTCTTTGAGTCCTGTATGTTATCCCATTGGGTTCGGTTTTCGTTCCAGACATGTTTAGCGATTCTGGATCTTTCGTTAGACATTGCGTAGGTTGTTCTTATGTTCCTGAACTCTAGCTTTGAGTAGTCTACTGCAGTTCTAAGCGTTATTGTAAATTTGAAGGAAATGCTTGTCTTGTATTCGCTGTCTGCCGAACGGTATTTAGGTTCTTTTTTGTCTGTTCATCTGTTTAGGTTAGACATTAGATCAGTGTAGCTGTTTTCTTTGGGTATTTTGGCGATATTTTCTTTTTCTTTTTGAGGTCCCCTTGTTCAGAGCATACAATTTTAGCTCTATCGTGCAAGAATCTTGCCACGTCTAACTTCACGCTTTTGTTGTGACTGGAGTTGTAGTGTAGGTAGCTCCCCGTTTGGATGCGTTTTCTGTATATACTTGTTCCGACTCAAATTCTATTACGAATTTTTTTGAGGTTGTGCGGTTGTTCAGACGATCTAAGAATTCATCCAGTTTTTGTTTGTCGTGCTTCCAAGCTACATTCGTTGATGTACTTGTATACAGGGATGACAACACATTCCCGACGAGTGTATACAGACATCTACCCATACGTGGAGGTACCTACACTACAACCCTAATTACCACAAAAGTGTAACGTAAGCCGTGATAAAATGCCTGTACGATACAACTGAAAGGATATGGCTACCCTGATCTACAATATAACCTAAATAGGGAAAAGGTAACCGACAAAGTACGAAGGACAAAGGACAAAATACGAAGAGTAGGCAGCAAATACAAAATACGCTGTAAGGATCCTGAAAACATTACACAAATTTGCAAATTAATTATTTTAATTTATCCCTTTATGTTACAGAAAATGCTCCGATGTTCTTCAAATAATTAATTTTGCTCCTTTTTCCGTAATCAAGAAATCGTTTAAGATTTCAACGCAAGAACCCCCACCAAAAAATCACTTCATTTTTGTCCAATCCCGAACGACCACAAATTAACTCATTATTTTTTAAATCTAATCACGTTGGAGCGCGGTCAATATAAGCGGAACCGCGACGCGAGATTAATTATGTTTTTGACTTCTGCCCCGAAGTCTTCACCTATCTTGTTGCTTCCGTCCTGAAGTAACTAACTTATCTGGTTGACTTTCGTCCTGAGGACTTCACCGACCAACTGAACTACCGCATTTATTTTACTTCTACCTGCCGGCCCACTTGGGTAAGTTATAGAATTTTCTATCACATTTAACCGACCAGCTTCAAGTTGGAAAGATTTTTTCTGCCTTTGGTAGATTATAAATCGATTTTGTCTGAAAAGTACTGAGGTTCCCTAAAGGGATTATCCCTTAAGGCGTATGCCTGTAGAGGTGATTCGTTTACCTTTGCTTGTCCGAAAGGCGTAGACCTGTTTGATATATATATATATATATATATATATATATATATATATATATATATATATATATAGGGTGTTACAACGCAGTGCCTTCAAATCCACAAGAAGGCTCAGAGGAATAACCACCAAAATCAAACCACACAAGAGGACCAGAATTACAAAAACTGTGTATACAACCAACTATGCGAATGCAGCAGAGTGATCAGTAGATCGTCCAGGATTAAAACACAATACATTACGGTAGTGTTTACCAGCAACAGAATATGTAGAATATTTGAACTAATGTGTAAGGTAGATATTTAATAAGGTTCTGGGTTGTACTCGACATAAATACACCAAATTCAATTTAAGTACGACAGAATGACAGCACACATAGCCTCATGATGGTATTCGCATCAACAGTAAACTGTAACATATAATCCATAATTTACTTAAGCGTATTATCAGTTGGCAGAGAAAAAAACTGTAAGCTGACAGTGCGGCCGGGGTGACTAAGTGTACTTGGAGTGATAACGTCGGCTAGGTGCCATCAGTCAAATCTGCAGCCGACGTGGTAACTAAGCTACTTCCGAACGCGACATAAGATTATTATGATTAGACTGATGTCAAGCTGCTTCCGATTGAGTTATTTCATCTTCTTCAGCTAATAAATTTTGAGGAACACTACTTTTTCCTGGAGCAGCGCTTAATTTTTTACCTCGCAATTTTTTGTGATCATCTTTACTTCCGTCGCGAGATCCTCTAAGATGCTCTGAAAAGGAGTCTGTGCATGAGTGTGATGTCTCTTCGTCTTTCGCATTATAAATTTTATTAATCATTTTTTATGGATCTAAAACTGCGATTCCCCACGCTTTCAATCGAGATTTTATATTTTTTTCATAATTAAACGTTTTCTTCAACAGACGAGGAAAGCTTCCGTCGAAAGAACTCCTGTATTTGTTTTTTTTTTTCAATCTTGCGGTATTCATCTTGCATCTTTAGAGTTCAAAAATAAGCCACATTCATATGCGCATCGTTTAGCGGGAGTAAAGCAGTCAAATAACTGGATAAATTATCATCCATTATAACTTTTGGATGAACTAATCATCTTAATAATGAAAATAGGATGGCGTTGAATCAGTATTCGAACATACATGCGTTAAACCAATCAGAAATATTTCTATTGTATGCAGATCGTTGCATACTGCCTTCCGTCCAACCTGGATACAAATGGTTAACTGTATACGCCGTATATGTGGTAATAGTATACCATCAGCAGCTGCAGCAACCATAACACTTGTTCCACTTTTTGATGGATCAATTATCACCTTCTCATTCGACTTATAACATCTTCAAAGTT
The DNA here is from genome assembly GCA_036346205.1 of Vesta saturnalis. NCBI lineage: Eukaryota > Metazoa > Arthropoda > Insecta > Coleoptera > Lampyridae > Vesta > Vesta saturnalis. The sequence continues at coordinate 2,738,315 of JARFJB010000513.1, forward strand.
AGCTGTAAAATTCGTTTCGTCACAGTGCACTATGTTCGAAAATGTGACACCTAATAGACTTTGTTGCAGATATTGTTGACCTTGTTACTGTAGCTTTAACTCGGTTAATATTTTCAGAAATGTCTTGATAAAAACCTTTTAAACGAATCCACTCGAGGGGAATTATCATTCAAACGTTTGCACTTGATTCTATGTTTGTTTAAATACAGAATATGTAAAATATCAATTTTTTGAGGGAAATGCCCACTGAGCACATTCTAATAACCACTCAACATCATGTTGTTCTTCCACACCACTTAATATGGTCTGTATGCCGTATTTGCGGAGATTCTCACCCTTTATTCACTTTACGGAACGTCATATGTTGCTATTGCCTCCATATCACTCATTTTATTCGACCGCATTTTTCAGATACTGTAGGTTATAATTTCGTTTTTACATCGTTCCAGTACACTACGATTTACAAATCAACCTATAAAAAGAACATTGTGGTTTTAAAAATGAAACATTTAATGCTACTTGTTGCCAAAAGTACACCGATTATCAAATTTCATCAGCTTCCTCTAAAGTGTGCGTCGGTAAGTTGGAATGGGTCAAGTATGCATATCTAGATTACACGGTGCTTTGTTTGGAATATTATTATGTGATCCGCTTAACCATACGTGCTCATCTTCATTGTTTTTCACAGTGATTCGTTTTGAAATTAACATCGTCGTGTTCTGAAGTAATTTCATTATTCTTATGTTTATAAACAACTAAAAATCGTATTTAATCTTTTTCCCGTTCTCCCATTTTGAATCTAAAATATAATTCACGTTTACTGGAATCAAATTTAGTTGGAGGGTAATGAAATCGTTAACTAAGTAGGCAATAGAGTCGTCTTTTTCATTCTGAGCATAATGTATAGAAGTTTTAGAGTGTATAGTTAAAAATAAATCGTTTTACCTTGCTTTAAAATACTAAAATATTAAAATTACAAAACTGTCTGCTCCTGCTTCAAGTTTCTCCAACTGAACTGAGGATGGAAAATTAAACTTTGCCGAAACGTCGTTTTGCAACAAACGGTCTTTTGGAGACCAGAAAAGCTAGGCGGATCAACATCCGAGAAACCAGCAGTACACACACACGCACACGCAAACGCACACGCACACGAACACGCACACGCACACGCACACGCACACGCACACACACACACACACACATATATATATATATATATATATATATATATATATATATATATATATATATATATATATACAGGGTGTCCTAAAATTGCTGGGGCATGGAGCTACCACGTATTGTAGAGGACAAAAAGTCGATTGGGCCCAATGTACTTATATACCAGAACGTACCGTTCGTCCGTGAGAATAGTTTAAAGTTTACTTTAAAATTACATTTTGGTACGCTGTACAAAAATGCGTTAACAGATTGGCAGAAGTGAATTTTACAGGACTACCGTCATTTTAATAACCGTGGTTATGTATGTAGTTCTGCATACATAAAAACAAAATTTACATCCATTGGGGCTTAGCGCGGTACTTTCTGACTCGAAAAGGTCAGGAACTGGAGCCGACCATGTATACTCACCGTCATCATGGGTTTTCCACGTATTGAAATTTATCAACAATTTTGAGCAACCTGTTGACATTGGGAACGCACAAGTAAGTGAAACGCATTAATTTATTAATTCATTAAATATATTGGTTAATTTTTCATTTACAAATTACACATTAGTAGGTTACTGAATTGCGCAATATCATGCAATACGTCATCCGTAGGGCGTACGCATAAATTTGCAGGTATCTACTGTTTAATTACAGATTCAGTGATAAAAATGTGTGAATAGTCTGAAAACTCATATTTTTACGACAGATTTTTTAAAAGTTTTATCATAATTTGTAACTACAATTTGCCCTCATTGTTGTAATAGTTACAGAATCTTTCCCGTATTGTTTTGGCATCCGCCCCACAGTTTCTGTTAAGGGTGCTTTGTAAATTAACAAGATCATACTCAGTTATTTCGGCTGTACCGATGGAGAAATGTGATTGTTGGGATTCCTTTGCCAGAAAATCATGCAAGTAGCAGCATGCTATTGCAACTGTTGATGCCTTTTGTGGTTCCAAATTTACTGGCTTTTGAAAAACTTCAAATCTGGCAGCTAAAATCCCAAAATCGTTTACCACAACTACACGAGCGCGTGATAACCTTTGATTGAATCCTAACCGTTCTGGGGTCAATGTCTTCTGAGAATTGGGTTTCATTAAGTTTATACATAATGCAAACGCTTCATCGCCAACAAACACGTATGGGAAACGTTCAGTAGTATTAGGTAATGACGCAGGTTCCGGTATATTTAAACCATCTTGTTGCAAAAGGGCACCAAAACGTCACCATCTCATATTCGCCCATTCGTTCCTGAATCAACCATGATGAACTCTTTTTTTGCGTTGACTAATGCCAGTAGCACAATGCTGAAGAACCCTTTGTAGTTGTAATAAAGAGACCCTGAATTACCCGGTTTCTTAATCGCAATATGTTTGCCATCAAGTGCTCCGAGTATGTTCCAAAATTTGTGTTGGTCCCCAAATTCGTGGGTTATTTCAGTCCACTCTTCAGATGTTGTTGGCAACTGTAACAGAAAAGAGTGTGTATTATAAAACAAAGTGCAACATGCATAATTTGTTTCAGGCACAATTGGATGAAGGAAAGGAAGACGAGGAAAATGAAAATCCCTCCCAAATACAGGCAACCCCGTCAACATCACGTTCATCGATAGTACCGCCTCGTGAGCCCATGACCAAAAAAGCCAGGAGCATCGGGCGCTTACTTGGACTATTCCTCCAAAATTAACAACGAAGCAGAAGTCCCCACTATCGCCAAAGCATGATGTGAAAAGCTTCTTCAGTTACACCCCCACCAAAGAATTTTCGCAGAGAAAACAATTAATGATGTTTTATTTGAGGCCAGTCATGGTACTTTACATAGACATTCTGTAAAAATTAACGAGGGATATTCATACCATAGTTCAACAGTTGTCTCACCGGTGGGAAGTGTGGGTACCCCTGCTTATGGGCCATCGCCCCAACAGCAAGGATCCAGTACCGACCAAAGTGGTACACAGGTGAACTTTTTTCCAGTTATGAATAACTGGAAAAATATTTTATTAGTATATAATATTGTGTAATATAGTTTCGTTTTCTTTCACATATCTATGTAAATAAAAATTAACCATTTCCTTTTTTGCAATTATCTTTGTAAATAAAAACTAATGTTTGAAAGACTAGTTGTCTGTACCTTATGTGTTCCTACGTCAGATATCCGATCTTGATTAAAATTGGGGGGTAAGTCCTTATCAAATCCGGGAAGGTTTCTCCCCAAGGCTACATATTGTGTATAGGCCGTTTCCCAAAAGAATTAAAAAAAATTTATAAACCTTCCCTAGTTTGACAACGGACTTACGTTACGGAAATTGACAAACGAGTGCTTACTTTCAAGTAATCTTGCAGAACATATATAAGCACCTCACACGTTTCAGTAATAGCAGCGCTTACTGACGATGGTGACATAATTGCTGAAAACTTGAGATCTTCAAAGTTTCTACCAGTGGCAAGGTACCTTAATGTAACTGCTAGTCTTTCCTTTACTGGCAAACACTGTCTCATGTTTGTATCTTTTCGGAATAAAAAAGGTGTAACTAATTTCAGCAATTTATCGAACGTAATGTCATTCATACGGAAATAGTTTTTGTAGTCCTCTGGCTCGGTGTCTCTAATTTCATTCAATAACAAAATATGAGAATACTGATCACGTTTTTTCAGCCACTCCTTTATCCAGCATTTACGCTTTACTCGCCGTTTTGTAGCTAATGCCATAATTATAGCGACACAAGCGGTTTTGTGTGGATCTATTTTATGATCTACGTCTACACTAAACAGAGACCACAACTATACTGAAGGAAAATAATGACAGTAAAAATGATTGTGTAGGGTTTTAAGAGTAATGATATTCTGGAATGAAGTAAATTTCGCCAGTAATGTCATTACTAGTAATGTCATTATTAAAGACCGTGTAAGGGGCGCAAAACGTTTATAATAATGAGTAACTCCAACCCGTAACAATAATAAACCACTTACCTTTTCAGTGGAGATGAAGTTAGTCGGGTGGCTATAAACAAAAACAAACAAAGAAACTAATTTGGCAAACCGTGGATCTAGGGAGAGCCGAGCTGGTAGTGTAGTGGTGACACGACCTGCTTAGCATTCGGGAGGTAATGGGTTCGATTCCCGTTACCGTCTACCTTGTATGAGGTTTTTTCAGGGGGTTTTCCTCATACACATGTAGCGGCATGGTCACTGCGTATATGCACACCATGTGCGGCTACTTAGGCAAATACTGGGGTAGTATTTTCCCCCTCAGAACCCTAACTCCGTTCCTTCCGATGCTATCCTGACCACACGTATTCTTAATCCCACCATGCATATATACGTAATGTATGTATGCTGGGAATCCATGATTGTGGCTGAAGGAGCTCGGGAAGCTCGAGTAGCCCGCCCTCCCCCTTGGGAAGAGAATGAAATACGTTGCCTTTTCCTTTTTTCCTTTCTAGGGAGAACTCTCCTTAAAACGTAATTATACCAGAATGACCAGCTAGGCGTTTATTAGGTTTTTAACTCTTAAAAAAATTAAACATAATTACACAAATCAAATTCTAGCCAGATGTTTACCACTTACGCTAAATAATTTGATTGAATAAGTTAAACAGCGTAACGCAGAACTATAAAGCAGCCCAAAAAAATAGGTAACTCATATACTATTGACACAATTAATGATTAAATGCATGAAACAGAAACCCCAAAATTTAGTAATCCCCAAAGGTGACAAATAAGCCACTAAACAACACCTAAAACTCAGCGGTTGAAAGCCATATTCCTTACACCTGTAAGGAATATGGTTTTCAACCGCTCAGTTTTGGGTGCGGCTGTAAAACAAGCTGCTGTCGAAACTGGCATTGGACAAAATTCAATACGGAAATTAATCAAAGAAATTGAAAGTTCAGGTATTGCACGTTTACCGAACAAGGGTAGAAATTATACCACCATATACAACCAACTGTAGCAAAGGTGTTAACTGCCATTAATAATGACGATTCTTTACCGAACTTCAGCTATTCATCCTTAAGGCGGATATTAAAGAAATTAGGATTTAAATATGACGAACGAACAAGAAAATCTCTGTTAATCGAAAAACCTGAAATTGTTCTTTGGAGAACCACCATCAAGAAATATCATGAAGAAGGTAGAAAAATATATTATACTGACGAAACATAGGTTAATGCAGGTCATGTTAAAAATAAGATTTGGTATGATACAACTATGAAAACTGCAAGACAAGCTTCAATTGCAGGACTTTCTACTGGTTTAAAGGATCCATCTGGGAAAGGGAAACAATTAATAATTGCTCATATTGGTAGCGATAGTGGATTTGTTGAAGGAGGATTATTGAACTTTGAATCAAAAAGAAAAGGTAGGTTAGCATATTTACTGAATTAATGTGATTTTTGGTTACTTATCAGGTGATTATCATGAAGATGTGAATGGTAATGTTCATAAAAATGACTTGAAGATGTATTACCCAATTTGGAGGAAAATTGTGTAATTGTGATAGATAATGCTCCCTATCATAGTATTAAAGCAGAGAAATCACCGACACAAAGTTGCCATTATTGATTGGCTCCATAGTAAAAGAATTTCAACCAATGATAATGTATTAAAATTACAATTATTGAAATTAGTCAAACAACATCCTATTACACATCCACCTACGTATGTTATTGATGAAATGGTAAAAAGTACTGGATTCCCGTTACCGTCTACCTTGTATGAGGTTTTTTCAGGGGGTTTTCCTCATACACATGTAGCGGTATGGTCACTGCGTATATGCACACCATGTGCGACTACTTAGGCGAATGCTGCGGTAGTATTTTCCCCCTCAGAATCCTAACTCCGTTTCTTCCGATCCTATCCTGACCACACCCATCCTTAATCCCACCATGCATATATACGTAATGTATGTATGCTGGGAATCCATGATTGTGGCTGAAGGAGCTCGGAAAGCTTGAGCAGCCCGTCCTCCCCCTTGGGGAGGGAATGAAATACATGGCCTTTTCCTTTTTCCAGCTGTTTACAATGCAGTTAGTATTCTTAATAAGGGTTAACACACAATCGAAGCGGCTTAGGAAAGTCCAATGCGAGTACCTTGCGTGTGTAATATACTGAATAATTTTTGTTAATTTAAAAGTGAAAAATAAAAGTTTTAGGTGTATAACATCGCTACATGTGTGACTAAGCCAAGCAGAAGCAAACAAATATGTTTTAGTTATACTGAGTACCCGTAAGCAACTGAAAGAAGATCTCCAACTTCTATTTGCAATTCATAGAAATAATATCTAGAAGTGAGTAATACCCATTGTGATTATGGTTGTAGTTTACTATTTATTGCTCCAGGGCTCGGTCATGTAATAAACAAAACAGAACTCACCAGTAAGTTTATTGTGTCGGGAACACCCAAACGCCTTGTGATTTAATCTCGATGTTTTAGGTAAAAATCGAGTCAAAAATACAGAAGTCCCCTTGGAAAAGTATTCAGGTACAGGTGAAGAATCGATTACATCATAACGCACAGAAGGAACGGAGAAAAGAAAAACCGAAATCAGTTAACGTCTTAGTTAGGAGACTAGCTGTAGTTGTGCAAACTTTAAATATATAAGTAATAACCTGAAAGATGTAGTAACATTATGGAGAACGTCCTGAAGAGACGAAAGGTCCTATAGGTTTTAAGGAAATTTAATATCTGTATAGGACATTATACTAAACTTTTAATTTACTACAATATTAAGTAAATGTTTGAAATTAAAAACCAGCTTATACTGTGATGTAACTTACAACTTTAACTTTGTAAGATTATAGAAAGATTCCTAACATGTAGTTTCCTTAAACGCTAACTAGATAAAATAGCGCTTCGTCACACCACCTGTTTTAAATTTTCCTTTTCCACCAAGTGTAATATTAATCTTTATTAAAGAACTTTTGAAATTTGGTGCAAATTGGGTATTATTTTATGCGGAATTGCCATGTCCAACTTTTATAACTAGAACAAAACTGCCAGAAGTAGAGTGTATTGCCTACCAATCGGTACGTAAAACTCTCCAAATGTAAAAATAAAATAAGTGTAGTAATTGAAACCGTAATAGGTTCTCTGTAAGAAATTGCAATATAGTTGTCTATGACATAACCTAAAAAATTTGTTACAATTGTACTTAGTGTTTATTGTTTAATTTCAAGTTTAGGTAATTAGATTATACCCTTGCATTCATTTATTCTAATTTGGTACAAATTAAAGTAGATAGCACCGTTATAATAAGTTGGAAAACGAGCATAGTATAACTTAGGTAATGGTGGTAAGAATTCCAGTTATATTTAAATTTATTGTGACAAATATTCTAACGTTTTTTGGCAGTTAATACCTATATAAGAAATTAATATAACATTTTCGTTACTTCAATTATTTTATTTTTAAGTGATCCAAAGATATAATGTAACACTGAAATTTGTCATTGAAAATCGTTTGGCACACTAGTTGTGTATGAATTATTAATACAAATCATAGAGAAATGAAAAAGTACCGATTCCATGCTAAAAATAAGAATGACATTTGATCGAAGCGATCCAGTGGGGGATTATCGAACTACAATGATCGCATTAATCGATAAAGCAGATACCTACAGTTCCAGCTGAGAAATAAGGCGGTTTATTTAAATTGATGTTTTTATCTGAATTTTGTTTTCAGAAAATAAAATTACGAAATAAACAACAAATATTATTTTGTTATCAAAAGTACGTAACAAAAGTAAATTTAGATATTTTTGCACAAATGGAACATACTTAGTTAAATATAAAATACCAACATTTTAGAAAACGTATCAAAACAAAACATAATATATTTAAAATATAAAAACAAACAAAAGATATCCTCATTTTTAAAAAAAAGCAAATGAAATTATTTTTACATAAAAGGAACATACTTAATTAAAAATAAATTACTAAAATTAAACAAATAAAAAATATTCTCATTTTTAAACAAAATCAAAAGTAATTATTTTTAAGCAAAATGAACATAATTAGAAATAAATTTTACAAAATGATATTTTAATCATAACTAAAAAGTTATTAGTTACGGAGATATATCAAAAGAAAATAGAATACATTTGAAATGTAAAAATAAATAAAAAATATTCGAAATTGTAACGAAAATAAGGAAATAAAAAACAAAACAAATACCTAACTTACTTTTCCAGCTAAATTTCAATTAAAATAAATATTTTGATAGGCGTTTCATCTTTTTCGATTTTTTTCAAGACCGGTTTTCTATTAGACAGAAAATTTCTATATTGCGTCATAATAGTTTTGTTCTACACAAGTATACCCATCAAAATCCAAATTATTTTTATTTTATTTTTTAAGTATGATATGTACCCATATTTGGGTAATTTATACATACCGCAGTCATGAATTTGGGCTAAAAATATACTAATTTCTTTTTTTACATAATTCAGTCTTTCTTTGTTATCCGTATATTCTTTAAATAAGACAAAGATATGCTGGGATTCAACTGTTTCTGGCAAGAAATTATCAACACTTTGTTTACATTCAAGATGTAATTTACTTTTTATGATTAAAAATCTGGCTACATAAGTGCGTGTATTAGCGTCATGATGGTCTGTAAAATCAAAATCAGTTGATGGGAGTATTAAATTTTCAATCTCATTAGGTTCAAAGTTTTTTAAATCTATAAAATCTGATACATTTCGAAATTTTGCAAATTTTCAAGAAGGTTAGTGCCATCCATCTCGCAATTGCGCTTTGAAATTGTTGAGAACAGATGTTTTAAAACAACTAATAAATTGATAGCAGTTTGGGTTTGTACTTTCCGCCTTAAAATACCTTATGGATAAAAATTGATTTTCCAGTGGGTCCTAATTAAGCGAACGCGTCCTTAAAAATTTAAAACCCATATTTCTACATACATTCCACAATCCTTTTGTAGCATTTATAGTTGTTAACCAAGCAGTCTTAAATAGCATTCTGAATTTGGACTTAGAAGACTCAGATGGAGATAAAAATTCCCAACTATTGATATTTGGAAGAAGTTTATTCCAGAGTGCAAATGAGGCGATTTATCTGATAAACACCTACGATAAGGTTTTCCACACTCTGGCTTAGGTGTTCTACCATTAAAACTATTAAAAAAGTTGATCTATGTCATGCGCAAACTCAGCAGTATTAATGGCATGTGATGGTTATTTGGATTGCTTACCATTTCTTCAAGAGAGGCAGCAACAGTATGGCCCAAAGTTCTAGCCGCTATTATAACTTACATTTTTAGGCTATTTTTTCTCGGGTTTAGATATTCTTCACGAATACGCCTAAAAGCTTGGAATCTTTTTTTCCTGTCTATTTGAAAACAATGTCTAATGTGGCCCATTTTCGCAAATTTTGATGAATTATATTTAACGTTATATTTTAAAAGTGCATTTCTGGAATTTTTAAGTAAATGAGGCGGGTCAAATATAGTATAAACTTTATGTTTATTAACAATAAAATAGGGACCAGATCTAGGTTCTTCTTTACAAAGCAAATTTATAGCACTTCGATTTGTAGGTCCTTGATCGCATACAGTGCATAAAATACTTAGTCAAATCTCTAATTTTGTAATATAACCGTTTTAATTATATTCTTTAGTTGATACGTTGAAATAGTATCGGGAGTAAAAAAGTATGCGACTGGTTGCTTCCACTTTTTATGTAGGCCATTGGGCATAAAAGTGAATGCATGATTTGCATATTCGTTTTTGCGCCCTAAGGGCCCTAGATCAATATATCCAACAACCTTGTCATTAAATCTATCATTGGTACACTGCTCTGTTAAAGATATTTCATCAAAGATCATAGTATTGAAAGATTCAAGACTAGTCAACCCCATCACATATTCCGACTCCTTATCAAGGTAAATCGTTGGGTTAAAGAGAATCAAAACGAGCTGTCATATAAAAATCGTAAGACTAAGTGACCGCAATTGTATGTACTGAAGTTTTGAACCATGCTGAAGTTAATCAATCGTGTTTCTGCTACCATCACTTTTAAAATAGTGAATTAATTAAATTGTGGTTTAATATGTCCTATACTATCAAAATATGTAAGTAGTATAACAAAGCTGATCCTAACGCAAATTGGATAATAATCATAATACACCTTCCCGTACAGATTGTGCACATCAAGTTCAATGGTTTTCAAGGTCATCGTATACATTACCTGCATCAAGGTATATTCCTCAAGGTCAATGTCATTTAAGTAACTAGAAAAGTTACTAGTACTGGTTTTCAAGGACATATTGTCTACATCAATGTCAATAGTTTTCAAGGTCATCGTGCACTCTACCTCCGTATATCCCTCAAGGTCATATTTGCAAAATATTTTTCTTTAGAGATTTAGGAACAACTAATTTCCATTCCACTAAATTGGATTCAATGTTTAAATCATTTGAAATAAATTTGTAAAGTTTATCGTTTTCAATTCTCCAATCGGGAAATAATTCAGATCTTTTGAAACGTTAATTAATATTTTCTTATACCAATCGTCTAAATTTACAGTTGAAAATTCTAAAGAGTTAACTTCTAATGGCGCTCTTGAAAGTGCGTCAGGAACAACATTTAATTTACCTTTCCTATGAATGACCTCAAAATCAAATTGTTGAAGTTTAACACTCCATCGGTCTAATCAACCTGAAGGATCTATTAAACTATTGAGCCAAATCAGTGAATGATGATCAGTAATTACCTTAAAATGTGTGCCTTCAATATAAGGTCTAAACTTTTAATTCCAAAAATAACAGCTAGTAATTCCCGTTCAGTAATAGACTAATTTTGCTCGGCTTCATTTAAATTACGATAACCGTAAACAATAACCTTTTCATCGTCTCCCTTACCTTGCGTTAAAACACGATCAATACCACAATTGGAGGCATCGCATTGTAAATAAAGTGTTTTTGAAAAATCTGGACTTGCTAATATAGGAGCCTCTACTAATAAAGATTTAATTTTTAAAAATGAATCATTAGCTTTGTTGTTCCATGAAACTTTTTGAGATTTCTTTATTGCTTTAAGTAAATTGTTAATTGGAGCTAAAACTGTGGAAAAATCGTTACTAAATCGCCTGTACCAATGAGTACATTCCGATAAATCGTTCTGGAAAAGTTTTTGGTTGAGGAAATTTTGAATTTTGTAATTTTACCTGTTGTAATTTTTTACATAAATCAACAAGATGAAAAATATTGGTAACATTGACCAGAGCCAATTGTATTGCATACCAAGGCTGTAAATTTTTTATAATAATTTTAAGTTGTCCAACCTCAGTAGGAGGAACGTTTAATTGAGAATCATTTCAGAAATGAAGATAGTTGGAATTTCATCAAAAGTCTATTTCCTGTTTTTAATTTCATTCAACAAAACTTCATCATGCCCTTCGGGTAAAAAGTCACTTTTTAATTTAAGAATAAGCTCATACCATAAATTTATTTGAGACCTAATGGCTCTAAACCACATCAAACCGGTTCCTATGAATAAATCAATTCCGGAAATATTACGTGCAAGCATTAATTCTTCACACTTTTGCATAAATGAAAAAACTTCTTTTTCACTACCATTAAATTTGAACTTTAATTTGTAAACAGGAACAGAATTTCTAGAAATATTTAAATTCTTAATTAAATTCGAAAAATTCTCAGTTGGAATATTTACTGAAGTATTAATCGGTTTATTATTTGCCATCGAAATGTTGGAATGATCAAGATATTGTGAGTCATTACTTAACTCTAAATTATCATTAATTGATCCGATCAATTCAAAATTATCACTATATAGCGAAAGTAATTGATCACGTACATCGACAAACACCGTATAATTTAATCGCTTCAAAATATGTAAAAGACGAGTATATAGTTTGAGATATTCACTTTTCGTTGGAATAATTGTGTGCATATTTATCAGTGATTGAATATGAGTAAGTTTTTCTTTTAAACAAGCTAATTCTTCATTTTGATTTATTTCAACTTCTATATAAGGATCAAATAATTATGAATCGACCTTTTCCAAATTCAGTTTACGTCGTGATAATTTACGCTTTTCATCAACCGATAAATTTTCCGCTTCGTCAATATTACAATATCTCAGTTCCATTAATAACTCATCACTTCGAAGAGCATCTACTACATAATTCGACATAGTAATAAATGACATACAAATAGACACAAAATACAATAGGGTTACAAAAATCGTAAATACAAAATATTACAATACCTTTATACGGTTGTCATCAATATTCGGAATTGCAACAAACATAAGCGAAGATATCTGACATTAATAATTGAAATCAATGTCCCACGCTCGGAATTCAGTGTACAAATCACTAAAGTTCTATAAATATACTCCTACACTCATGGCTACAATTTTTAGCTACTTAACAGTTTGGGTAATAACTAGAAGATTTTGTGCCTTATGCTCAGTCGTAGATTAAAGTGGGACAGGTTCATAAAATTGTAGATTTACCTTTTTAACCAAAAAATATTTACATGTACCTAGTTATGTTCAATTTAAAATCGGCGTTTCTTCTTCATAAAACTAATTGCTAAATACTCGGACGCCAACTTGTTTTTAAATATGGAATAAACAAGTAAACCATTATACAATAAAGTTAAAAGAAATTTTTTACAATAACAAATTTTATTACACAACTTATATTTAATTATAAGCTGAAATATCTTAATGCTAATAATTAATGTTATGAGTAATTTATGGAATCAGAATACTTTATTCCTGATCACACTGTAGATAACGACATGGCTGCATGCTGGGTCAACGTTTTGGAAACTGCTGTGTAATATTACTTCAGGGTTGAAATAAATCTGGATTTGTATGCTTTATAATTCCCAAATGAATAAAGCTCAGTCTTGATTAATCGTAATAATACCGTAAATTGGATTAACGGTAAAATAATTAATTGCGTAAGAATTAAATAATAAAGGGTAAAAGTAAAAGTAAAAGTGCCTGAAATGCAAACGTCTCAAACATTGCAAAATAACTTCAAATAACTCACCGTAGAATTTATAGCACTTTTAATAAAAAATATTTAACAGAGCAAAAATGGATGCTCTACTACCTTTCAGTAGCACACAAAAAACGACCCTCCCAAAAGGTCTTTGCGCATGAACATGTCTGAAACTGAATGTGCAAACGATATGCGTGGAAGGCTCCACTTTAAATAAGTAAATTATGTTTTATGCAGCTATGATATGCAACATACGCTGCACGCATTGCATGCTAAGTAGCCTAAATGAACGTAAATTTTATTGTAAACGTAAAGAGTTTGTTACAGTGTGTGGATATATGTTTGTATCCACTATAAGGTTTTCGTACTTGAAATTTCGTATTTAAGCTTGATTTCGTTTCTCTTGGATCTGATTACATTTTGGGAAAAATCCAGCGGCGGAGAGGAGAGTTTATTAGCTTATAGGTTTTTATGAAATAATTCTGAAATAGCGGCATATTTTAAATATACTGCTCGACAGTCGAACAGGACCACTTACTAAAACGCATTTGACTCTTTTCATTGTGAAAAGTGAAAAGCCATGTTACAAAGATGTTTAATATATTAAGGAATTATAAACATACTGTATTGCTTTAATTATAATTCATATTACAGAATAATAGAAAAATTATACAAAAGGGTAAATTTAAATTTGACATCATTGTTCAGGGAATAAAAAACATTTTATTTTGAAACCGAACTCTTGTGTTGGCCCTCATCGAGCATTAATTAGTTTTTGACACCTAGTGGGCATGCTGCGAATGAAATTTTTTATTACTTGTTGAGGGATTCTTTTCCACTGCACAATTAGCGCTACTTTTAGCATTTCCAACGTCACCAGAGGGTCTTCTAGACGTTTCAACTGTTTGCCTAGATATGCCCATATTCATTCAATGGGCTTTATGTCTGGTGACATGGCTGGCGATTCCATTCGATTAAGATGGTGTTGTGCTATGAAATCATTTACAATGTGAGCCCTGGGTGGCCGACCATTGTCATCTATCAGCACAAATCCATCGCTCATTTCTTGGGCATACGGTAGAACAACTTTCAAAATGTTGTGCAAATAACGTTCCGCATTTACACTTTTCCCAGCCTCCTCCGTGACGATGATTTACACTCCCAGTCTCGAAGTACTTTTGCCAAATTCTGCCTATCACGGTGTGAGATACACCTAATCCTACGCAACCGCACGCTGGGACATACCCATCTCTAACCAAGCTACTGCTTTGGTCATTTTCTTTTGTGAAAGTCTTCTCAAAGGTATAACTAATACCACCAAAAACAAATTTAATAACACTATAATTATGAAAAATTCTAACTATTGGACCAGCAATAACAATGGCGTTTTAATAATGACAACCGAATTTGGGCAAATCCTTTGCTTAATTACAACATTTCTATGGTTACTTGCGGTTAAATATTGTGTTAAATGTTCACGATTTAGTTTAATTAATAAATATTGAAAATATCTGGTATGGAACACCACACGATAGTTATGCAACGGTTTTTATAAGAAGCTCATTACGAAAATGGGCAACATTGTATACGCAAAAACAATAATTTCAAACAGACGTTTTAAACTTCGAGACAGATAGAAGTTAATAGGCATCTACATGCTAATTTAAATGCAACCTCTTTTTTATACGTTCATAACGAAAACAGGCACCAGTGTAAGCACAAAAACAGTAATCTATGTCAGAATGTCTGATAGAGATTCATAGACATACATACAGGTTAACGTAAAAAAACTTTCCAAAGCCGACCGCTTCTATAAAAATATCGATAATACAGCGTCAGCATTTTCAATCGTGTTTATTTAATTTTTACATTTATATCGCTTTATATTTAAAAACTCTATAAAATAAATTTATATAAAACTAAATTTTCTTTAAAAAGTACGTGTACACTCTTTGTTATATAATTAATCGTTATTCAGATAATGAACAAAATTGAACAAACACTTAAATTCTACCTTAGGAATTTCTGCCTCTAAATTACCCGTTATATCAAAAACTTGCATAGAACACAAATAATCAATATATTTAAGGTCCATGTATAGGTACTTTTACATCCCTGAAATATGCAGCTATTTTAGAAATATTTGATAAAAGCCAAAAACTACCCTGATAAACCCCTCTTACCTACGCTGGATTTATCGCAAAATCTAATCAGTTCTAAGCTAAATGAAAAGCTTAAATATAAAATTTTAAGTACGTAGGCATTTTTCGTTCTGGAGTTATCGTGTATACTAACACACACAAACACAAACACAAACACAAACACAAACACAAACACAAACACAAACACAAACACAAACTCAAACACAAACACAAACACAAACACAAACACAAACACAAACACAAACACAAACACAAACACAAACACAAACACAAACACAAACACAAACACAAACACAAACACAAACACAAACACAGACACAGACACAGACACAGACACAGACACAGACACAGACACAGACACAGACACAGACACAGACACAGACACAGACACAGACACAGACACAGACACAGACACAAACACAAACACAAACACAAACACAAACACAAACACAAACACAAACACAAAACACAAACACAAACACAAACACAAACACAAACACAAACACAAACACAAACACAAACACAAACACAAACACAAACACAAACACAAACACAAACACAAACACAAACACAAACACAAACACAAACACAAACACAAACACAAACACAAACACAAACACAAACACAAACACAAACACAAACACAAACACAAACACAAACACAAACACAAACACAAACACAAACACAAACACAAACACAAACACAAACACAAACACAAACAAACAAACACATACACAAAACAAACAAAACACAAAACACAAACACAAACACAAACACAAACACAAACACAAACACAAACACAAACACAAACACAAACACAAAACAAACACAAACAAAACACAAACACAAACACAGCACAAACGCGAACGCGAACGCGAACGCGAAGCGAACCGAACCAACGCGAACGCGAACCAACGAACGCAACCGAACGGAACGCGAAACAACACGAACACGAACAAAACGAACACGAACACGATCACGAACACGATCACGAACACGAACACGAACACTAACACGACCACGAACACGAACACGAACACGGACACGGACACGGAGACGAACACGAACACGAACACGAACACTAACACGAACACGAACACGAACACGAACACGAACACGAACACGAACACGAACACAAACACAAACACAAACACAAACACAAACACAAACACAAACAACAAACACAAACACAAACACAAACACAAACACAAACACAAACACAAACACAAACACAAAACAAACACAAACACAAACACAACACAGACACAAACACAAACACAAACACAACACAACACAGACACAACACAGACACAGAAAAATAAAAAACAAAAAAAACAAAAAAAAAAAACAAAACACAAAAAAAAAAAAAAAAAAAAAAACAAAAAAAAAAAAAAAACAAAAAACAAAAAAAAAAAAAAAAAAAAAAAAAACAAAAAAAACAAAAAAAAAACAAAAAAACAAAACAAAAAAAAAAAACAAAAAAAAAAAACAAAAACACAAACAACAAACAAAAACAAACAAAACACAAAAACAAACAAACAAAACAAAAAACAAAACACAAACAAAACAAACACAAACAAAAACAAAAAACACAACACAAACACAAACAAAAACAAAAAAACACAAACAAACAAACCAACGACAACAACAACCAAACGAACCAACACAAACGAAACAAACAACCAAACACAAACACACACAACACAACACAAACAAACAACACAAACAAACAAACAAACAAAAACAAACACAAACAACAAAAAAAACACAAAACAACAAACACAACAAAACAACAAACACAACACAAAAAACAACACAACACAACAAACAAACACAACACAAACAACACAAACAACACAACACAACACAACACAACACAACACAAACAACACAACAAACAAACACAACACAACACAACACAACAAACAACAAACCAACAAAACAACAAAACAAACAACACAAACAAACAAACAAACAAACAACCAACACCAACCAAACCAAAAACAAACCAAAAAACAAGAAACGAAAGAAACGAAAGAAACGAACGAAACAGAAACGAAAAAACAAACAAAGAAACGAAAAAACAACACAAACGAAAACAAAAAAAAACAAAAAAAAAAACAAAAAAAAAAACAAAAACAAAAAACAACACAAACAAAAACAAAAAACAAAACAAAACACAAAAAAACAAAAAAAAAACAAAAACAAAACAACAAAACAAAAAAAAAACACAAACAAAAAAAAAAAACAAAAAAAAAACAAACAAAAAAAAACAAAAAAAAACAAAACAAAACAAAAAAAACCAAACAAAAAAAACAAAGTCAACGATTATTACATAATAACATATGAACAAACGAGAACAATCACAAACATACACCGTTTATAAGAACACATACGAACAAAGCAACATGAACAGCAAAAACAAAATGTCAAATAGACGTTAAAACATTCGAACAGCATAGAAACGTAATACGACAAACTGCATTAACTTAAATGCAAACCTTTTAAACGTTCATAACGAAAACAGGACCATTAACCAAAAACAGTAATAGTCAAAGTCTAACAGATTCAATAGACATACATACATGAAACGTAAAAACTTTCCAAACCAACGTTCTAAACAAATATCGAAAACAGCACAGCATTTTAATCGTATTATTTAATTTTTGCATTTAACGCTTTAATTACAAAACAAAAATGAATTATAAAAACTAAATTTCTTAAAAAGACGTCACACTTGTTAAATAATCGTATCAGATAATGAACAAAATTGAACAAACACTTAAATTCACCTTAGGAATTCTGCCGCTAAATTACACGTTAACAAAAACTTGCATAAATACAAATAATCAATATATTTAAGTCCACTACGTATTTTAACCCTAAATACACTATTTTAAACATATTAAAAACACAAACTACAACCAATAAACCACCCTTACCACCGATGGATTTCCGAAACATCAATCATTCTAAGCTAAATGAACAAAATTTAAATATAAAATTTTAATACAGATATTTCGTACTAAGTATCAACTAACACAAAACAAACAAACACAAACACAAACACAAACAACAAACACAAACACAAACACAAACACAAACACAAACAAAACACAAAACACAAACACAAACACAAACAAACACAAACAACAAAAACACAAACAAAACAGACAAAATCGACAAACTGCAAACGCAAACGCAAACGCAAACGCAAACGAAACAAACGAAACGCAAACGCAAACGCAAACGCAAAGAAACGCAAACGCAAAGCAAACGCAAACGCAAACGCAAACGCAAATGCAAACGCAAACTGCAAACGCAAAGCAAAGAAACGCAAACGCAAACGCAAACGCAAACGCAAACGCAAAGCAAATGCAAAACAAACACAAAACAAACAAAACAAAACAAAACACAAACACAAACACAAACATAAACAAAACACAAACACAAACACAAACACAAACACAAACAAAACAAACACAAACACAAATCACACAAACACAAACACAAACACAAACACAAACACAAACACAAACACAAACACAAACACAAACACAAACACAAACACAAACACAAACACAAACACAAACACAACACAAACACAAACACAAACACAAACACAAACACAAACACAAACACAAACACAAACACAAACACAAACACAAACACAAACACAAACACAAACACAAACACAAACACAAACACAAACACAAACACAAACACAAACACAAACACAAACACAAACACAAACACAAACACAAACACAAACACAAACACAAACACACAAACACGACAAACACGAACACGAACACGAACACGAACACGAACACGAACACGAACACGAACACGAACACGAACACGAACACGAACACGAACACGAACACGAACACGAACACGAACACGAACACGAACACGAACACGAACACGAACACGAACACGAACACGAACACGGACACGAACACAAAGACAAATACAAACAAACAAAACACAAACACAAACACAAACACAAACACAAACACATACACAAACACACTTACAGTTATCTTCGTCAGTAGTAATATCTGTTAAAAATGTCAAAGTTAAAAAATTAAAACATAAACATCAGCCTGCTATCAACATAACAGTTTGAGAAACTATAGAATTAAATTTTAGTAAGAGGTCATTAAAAATTAAATATTGTTAAACTGTCTTAAAGATGACAAATCAGAACATTCTCTAATGGCGAAAGCTAACAATGAAAAATGTCAGCCAAAAACACATTTAACGAAATTTAATCAAGTTATGATGTAAGTGTGAAAAACTTCAATTTGAAAATATAAACATGACATCAAATAAAATTATTCAGTTAAATCTAACAGAGATATCTTTATCAGTAAGTGCACGTGTTATTAACAATGAAAAGCATAATGCAGAACGTGTTTTGTCATTTTCTAATTTTAATCTTAATTTCAACTACTTATGTTAAATTATAGTGCTGTGGTAATTTAACATATAATTGGTAAAGCATTTGCTTCATGGTCTAGGAAAAACACAGCAATAAACCTAGACATACCAAAAGTTAAAATTAAAATCAAAATTAAGACGTATCATTATGATTTTTTTTTTAATTATAAGATGCCAAAACATATTTAAACGGAGATTTTCTTCTTGTCTATTAAAATTATTAGGGTGTTTATATTTTGTATAGTTTTAATACAAGGATATTTTGCATAAAATAGATCTCTCACATTCCCTAAACTATATCCAACTTGATACCACATCACAATTTCAATTCTCTTTTCTTTGTTGTACATTTTGAATACAATAATGAGTCCAGAAATTCGAAATATTTGAGTGACACTTGACGTATTAAGAGTTGTCTTTTTTTTATTTTCATAGTACGCAAATCACAATGCATTGACTTAAAATACCGACATATAGTTATGTTTTAGGCGTGTTAGCTAAACTAAAAAGGTGGAGGTTTTGGGTGTGTGTAAAAACGGCGTCGTGCTAGCCAAGCGAAGGTACTTGCGGAAACTTTTTGAAAAGTTCCTCTTAGCTTAGAATCAAAGTACAGCAACATCAATAAAATTAGAAAAAATATCTATCCTATCTTTTAGAGATTAATTAAAAATAACTTATTTACTCTTAATTTTGATAACGTTTTTCTTTCTCACAATCATAGTGTGTCAAGTAGTGCGTACCTCTGTAAAAAATTAATACCCCATTTCTGGGTTGATACAAATATAAACACAGATAATCTATAGACGTTTAGCATAATTGTACCTACCCATGTATCTCAGCTTAGAGACTGAATACGTAGCGTACAGCAAAACACTTGTACGTTGACAATTACTAAAGCCTTACTTATTTAATATTTTCTTTAACATTATTAATTTTTGTGGATAGAGATTTGAATCTTTGCAAACATTGAACAACTAATTAAAATAAAATACAGAAAGTATTGAAATCGTGAACATTACAGATGAGTCTGATTATGAGTTGACGATCAGCACAGGTCTATGTATGCCTTAATTAAACTATGAGTCCCTACCATTATCGTCAAAAATGTTTAACTGTAAATAGGGTAAAAATGCAAAACTGTGGACTATATCAATAGAAGCAACACGTTGATGGAAAGTGAAAGCAGAAGAGCATACTCATTTTTACCGTAATTGCCGAGCCAGTTTAAGTAACACAGAGTTTGATAGATTACCATTTCAGCCTTGAACATAACAAATACATTTATTTAAATAATTTACTTTAAAGAAAATTAATAAATGCACAAAATTATTATTAAAATAGGGATATGTTGTATTTAAAGTATAAAGCAATTCAAAAGTACATTGATGTTATACTACTACTAATATAATTGTGCCAAGGAAACATTGTATATTCTAACTATAAACAACGATATGATTGTAATAACATTTACTATTTAAAAATACATGCATACACTTTTGAAGGTAAGCAAGATTTTAAAGCAGCTTTTCACTCGCAAGCATAAATGCTATCTAATATATACTAACGGTAATATTAATAAGTATCCAGATAGTTTATCTTACTTTTTCGGAGTTTTTAGAAAAATTAAACCATACTGTTGCCTTTTGAAGGTTGTAATCGGTGTTGTGTTTAACATAGATGCTTTTCCGTTTTCGTAAAAGAATTACTTGTTACTGCATGGTAGTTTCATTACAATAGTTTTGCAAAACACAAGAGATAAATTACGTAAACTAGTCACACAATTTCGTCACTTTTTAGCGAAGTGTCCAAACATCTCCTAGCCATTGGGAAATATCAATAAAATTGATAATACACCAATAAATACCTAAGAATGTAAATTTCAAATGTTCTGAAGTTTAGTTATTGAAAGAAATCCAAAAATGTAGTAATGTATATTTACTCTTAAACAAAACCATCGTTATTCATTCATTCATTTCTTTGGAAAAAATGTAGCAATCTATTGAAATCACCTGCAATATTGTCTTCCTCTTGCCTTCTAATTTCTTTTCACAAAATACATCATTAACATATTTTATTCTACGCGTTTCATAATCTCTCTAGCTTTTTGATCAGTTACAGTCAAAATACAAACCTGCAGGAGCTTAAGCAACTGGGTTAGAGAAAAAAAAACTAGAATGGGCTTCAAAAAGAAACCAAACAGGAAACTTCCTGCTCTCATCGAAAACACGTTGAAAATTCCCATTACCCTGAATGAGTATAATGTATATGCCAGTACAGTGGATATTTAACTTCGTAAACAGAGTCGTTCCCTAGCAATACCATGGTAGTACATACCAAAAATTGAGAGTTCTGATAAGCAAATATCATAGGAGTAGAGAATACAAAATACTATTTATTGCCATTTAAGCTGTATATTATCATATAATGTCTTAATAATTAGATTATTAATGGTTTAAGACAATTATTTACTAATTAGCCACAAAGCGTTGTCCTTCACCCAATATGTTCCCTAACAATTGTTCAGTTATTGTTTCGACGTCATTCACCACAGTTCGGACGTTTTTATGCGCTAAATTCATACTAGGCTTTAAAATTCACATTTAGTCTTAAAACTCATACTCCATAATTAATGTCACTGGCATTGAATTATCACAGAAAAAATATCTGTTTAAATAAACTCATTAAATAATGGGCAAATAGGCGTCTATTTAAATTTTGAAGACACAAGAATTTAAAATAGTCGCAAAATTTCTTAATGTTTGCATTAACAGCCACTAACTTCATCGATAGGCTACAGTACTGAAAAGTATTATAGTATAACAGTAGTAGATACACATTTCTAACTTCAACCTCGTGTATAAAATAGGATTTTGATTTCTCTGCATATACGATTTTAATTGTTACAAACCATCTATAGACTGTAAATACTTAAACCTGAAATGGAGTATATCAAATTCGGTTGCTGAAATGCTATTCCAATCTTTAAATGCCAATAAAATACTGGCTAACTTAAATTGCTTAAATTATTTGCTTCGTTTACAAAACAAAACAAAAATGACTGTAGACAAACAGTAAACCTTAACTAAGTTGATCGTTCCTGAATGAACTGTGAATTCTTCAAATTTGTTAAGTATACAATTAATACAGGAGTTATACGTAACGGCTCCGTGCATCAATTCAAAAAATTAGATGTAGCCGGCACATAACTTTCTGATGCGTATGTCGTGGTATATTAGCAAATAAAGGCAGGAATTAATGAGTCACGATATGAATATTTTTAACTTATTTATATTTGCTCTTACATTAGATGTACAAAACACATGTAATCAATTAAACATATACACGTATGCAAATTTTTGTATTGTCGAAAAGTAATATATAGTATATACATCCTACCTGGCTAAAATTATTTACTTATTTTTGATTTTTTAGAGCTTAATTATTTCTATACAAAAAAATGTTTTTAAGGAAACTTGTTTAATAAATATTTTTAATAAATGCCTTTTCGATTTTTGCAATAAAGTTAGCAGTTTTGGAGATATTTACAAAATGTACTTTAGCGTCTTTTATAAAGTACTTTTATTTGTAAATAGATTTTAATCAAAATTTGATAAACCGAGATATTTTAAAAGTAACTCTAAATATAGAGTTATCGTGTCTACACACACACACACAGCTACGCGTGCACACACACGCACATACACGCGCGTGCACGCACACACGCACACACACACACACACAATACACACTAGTCAAATCTTTATTTTGTCCGGCTTCCCAGTGCCTCCACTATATACTGTAATTACTGATTTTTCGAATGCAGACAGGAATGTTCTCTCTAAACACATCTCCAACAACCGTCCCACACCCAATCTTTTAACCATTAAAGATCTGGAGAGCCATCAGAGACTTAACTTCCGTAATTACGGAAGTAGTCGAACCTCAATTCCATTGAAAAACATCGATATTTCCCGAAAACCGCTTCCACGGCAAATCTGAACTGGATCAAACAGAAAGGGCGAATCAATCATCAATTCTCGCGATCCAGAGATCCGGCTCTCAAGACGGATTACAATCACCCCAACGCCTTAATCAGGAGGAAAAAAACACACCAAAGACTCCTGTATTCCGAGTTAGATTACGACAATGGAAAGCTCTTCTGACTCGAAGAAAAGCAACTCCCAAATCCGATCTCACAAACCCACAGGGCAACATAATTTCCACCGATCAAGAGAATGCCGACTTGTTCAGTTTTCACCTTCAATCCATTTTCCAATCCCCCGGAGATCTCCGATTTCACACCCAGTTAAAGGAATTCCTAGAGAGTCGCCTTGAGGCATTCCGCATTGCCTTCTCTTGAAAGTTCAAATAAAAAATGTGATCTAAATTTAGTTCTGAATTAAATGCCAAAAGTAGTAAAAGTATAAGTAATAAAGGTAAGTGTAAGTAAGTGCCTGCAAAAAGCAAATGTCTCAGGTTAAAAGTATCTTACCATTAAATCAATGGCACTTTTCACAAAATTTAGGTAGAAACTAAAAATGCTTCCTGCTCAAAACAAAATACATCAAGCAATGCTAAAAAGGACGCTCACGATGTCAGGTGATATAGTTTTACGCAAGAAATATGTGCAAAAAAATAATTCACGATATGGAAGTATAAACCCTTAAGAAAATATGCAACTTAATTTACACCAAAATGCAAATTAAGTTGCCTACCACACTTGTTTCGATGTAACCAAACCAATGCAGTGTACCACTTTTAAACCTATCATTGTCTTTTCTTCTCCACACTTCTTCATTATACACTCATAATTCATCTTATCCTTTCTCGTTTTACCGCATGCGCTTCTAAGGAATGTTATTCCCACAGTATTTATTTTGCTTTCGTCCTTTTTTTGACATACACTTCTATACAGTACTGACGGAAGAAAGACACCATTATAAATTGCCCGTTTCGCAGCTACTTTTCTTCCACCATTGAACCGTCGCCCAATCTCGCCATACATTGTACCATCTACAGTAAACATTCTACCTAGATATACCAACACGCCCACTTGGTCCACAATTTTAAAATGCATGGTAAACACTCTTCTCTCCTTCCCGATTGAACATCACAATCTTTGTTTTGTTCACTTTAGGTCCCTGTCTTCACAGACTACAACAAACTTCCTCAGAGCAGTTTGTAGCTCATCCGCATTCTCGCTTAATAAGGCTGTATCATCTGCCCACACCATAATTCGTACGTTTACGTCTCTAACTATTACTCCATTTGTATCGATACATGCTTGACAAACACATTTCTCCATATATACATTGAAGAACCACGGTACATTACGCAGTCTTGTCGCACTCCTTAATCGATATTAAAATATTCACTCACACCCCCTCTCAGCCTAACACGCGCCCGACTACCGTTATATACTGCCCTAATTTCGTTTATTAGATCTTTACTTACGTCACATTCATTTAATATTACCTACATCTTCTCCCTATTCACTGGGTCACATGCTTTCTGCAGATCTACAAACGCGCAGTACAGCTTCTTTTTTACACTTAAACACTTTTCGATCACTTGCTGGGGAGCCACCTTCTGATCAACACTTCCTTTCCCTGGCATGAAGCCACCCTACACATCCCAAATCTTAGTTTGGGTAGTTTGACGTACTCTATCAATCAGTACTTTTCCAAATACTTTACCAGGCACACTGAGCAGACTTATTCCTCTGTAGTTTTTGTTCCGCTTGCCCTTATTCAGTGATACAATGATCGCGCTCTTCCAGTCTCTCGCCACTTTTCCACACTTAAGACATGCTCTGAATAATTTACATGATCTTCTCATAAGCTTTGCACCTCCATATTTTAGTACTGCACCAGTGATTTCGACCATACCTTCTCCTTTACCGTTTTTCAACTTTCCTACCGTTTTCACTCTCTCATTTAACCCAATATCCTCCTCAGTTTCATTGCCTATTCCTTGCACATTTTCGTTATTAAACCCTTCAGTCTTATTTTCCTCACTACTGTACATCTTATCGATATGTTCTTGGCAGCATTCCCTCATTTCACAATGACAACCTGAATAATATAAGCCATTCAAAATAAAATCAAACATTTTTTTTCTTTTTTTACAAGATACGCAATTCATGATTGTAACGTATGCAATAACACAAGAGCAACACCAACAGCAGGAGATTGGCCAAGGCGGAAGAGGAGAAGCACTCTTAAACAGTCCACTAAAAACATTAGGATAAGCTAATGATAAATCAAATAGTAACATTAGCATGAGCAAAGTAAAACAAAACATTATTTTGAAGTAAATATTGTATTGAATTGTTTTTTGTTATGAACGAATAAGTTCAAAGGTAAATATGTAATTAAAAATTATTATTAATTTCATAAATAAAAAGTTTACCTCGAGTAGGATTTGAACAAGGTTCAATCCCCAATCGATGTAAATTTCATCTTTATGTATGCAGAACTTATAACAATTAATATTAGTCAAGTTGCTTTGGTATGTGTGTATCCTTGCGATATTGCAGGCTCACATTCCATTAATATAAGTAATTTGATTGTAATCTCATTACATTTAAAATTTACATCAGTTCTACATACATAAAGATGAAATTTACATCGATTGGGGCTTGAACCTTGATGGCGCAGTTGGTTATCGCGGTACTCTATCAAAGTACAGGTCGTAGGTTCAAATCCTACTCGAGGTAAACTTTTTATTTACGTATTTAATAAAATTAACAATTAATAATAATTTTAATTAAATATTGATATATAATATATATATATATATATATATATAATATATATATATATATATATATATATATATATATATATATATATGTATGTTGAGATGATTCAAATTACGTGCAAGTAGCTATGTAATTTGCATAGTGAAGTTTTACTTTTGTTAGTACGAAATGGTACATTTCATTAAATAATTCTAGATAAGAATGATTAATAAACATTGAGATGTTTGAAAAGTTAAATATTTCTTAATATAATTTAAATAATGTTAGTATAATTTAATCGACAGCACAGTACATAGAACTATAGGATATGTTTGTTATCGTTTTGAGTTAATTCAAGTTTTCATTTAGTTTTGTAAGTTTATTTAAAACAATATTCCCTGACGACATGTGATACAGGTTGTGGTTGAAAGAAATAATGTTAAAACTAGATTTAGGCTGGTATCAATGTCGCAATTCACATGTACGCAGCCAAGATTAGTGAAAACATTCGTATTTGTGCGTTAAACTCATATTAGTGCAAAATTATGAAAAACAGAATAAGCACATTAGTGAGTGACTATAAAACATAAATCATGCAGCAGCTCTGGTATTATTGTGTGTAATCAACAATTTATGACCTTAAACTAGTGATTGACAACATTCCGACACTAGTCGTAGGAGAACCTATGAACCTACGAAAGTGATCAAATAAATTAATTTGTGACTTGAACATTAAGTTTAAACACTTACATTACAGTTATTGTGGTTAAAAGTGTGAAATTTAACATTAAAATTATATAAACAAAATGAGGTTATGTTATATCCTCGCTTAAGAATTTTGTATAAAGTATTTTAAATTGAGACAATTTATATAAAATAAATTACTAGAGGCAAAAATAGTGAGGTAGCCACAATTTTATGTTATAATTCCTTATATTTATGTCCATTTTGTTAATTTTAGTTTTAAGAGTATTGGTAGAATTTAAATAATTTTCCTCTCAAATTGGCCGTAGGCATGTTTAAGATGGATATTTGGGTGTAGTAGTATCCCTATGCATGTAGAGGTAATTTCCAGGCCTGTAAAATTCATAGAATTAGTGTAAATTCAATAAATAAGTGTAAAATTAACGTAGTTATTAAGTGTAGGAATTAGTCCGTGTTTGGTTTCAAATTATAGATAAAATTATGTAGATTATGGAAATGTTTTGGTTTTAAGATATGTAAAAGGGGCGAAAGTTATAGGGCTTTAAAGAAATATCGTAATGTAAAATTACAGTAGCCAATAAGAATTCAGGAAATGTTCTTCGTAACTAATGAAAACATTCGATGATTTGGTTGTCGACGAAAATCATATAAATACAAGTGCTTTCGCTTCACAAACTCTCTTAATTTTCATCTTTTGCAACAACTTGCCAAAGTAAGCTGTTGCCAAATTTTTGAAAATAATTTTAAATTATTCGGTAAATTAACAAAGTGCGATTTAGTATCGGAAGTGTTAACAAAACAAGTGATAGTCTTTTGTCGAGAGATAATTAAATTAAGGTTAGTTTACCTTTGTAAATTTCAAATCGGAAGTTTTCGATTAGTTATAAAATGTTTCCGCAGTTTCGACTTTGTTTGTATTTAAATTTATATTGTTTATGTTGGTATGGATATTTAATTGTGTTGTCTTCGTGCTTTTATCATTATACACCTTGTTTATCAAAAGTGTGTTTAATTTACAACAACCTTCAACGATCCATGCTTTTCAAAATTTAGTTTGAAGTTAATTAAAAGAAGTGATGAGCCTAAGAATAAAGATTAGTCAAGATTCTAATAACAATAGTGAAACTTACCAAAGTGAATAAGCTGTTCATATATAAGAAAATGTGGATTGTCGTGGAGCAGAATTGCAGTTCGCAGGAGCTGTTGTCTTCAACCAACTTCAATAGCAGTAACCCACAAAAGGAGGACATTGTATGTGAGTATTTTTTGTTGACATTGATACTTTATTGTTATGTTCATAATTTCTATCCTTTGTTATAATCATGATGTGCAACAACAGGTATGCATGTCGAAAGGGAATGTTATTTGTCCTAAAAATTTAAATGGTTTATATTAATTGTTGTTTAGATTTTGGCGACGGCACAATTTTACCAGAATCATTGCGGCTTCAATTTTATGCAAAGTAATCGACAAAGAGGTTGGCTTTTTCAGCAGGATTAGCTACTGCAGCTCCGTCACGAGACGTCATGAAAGGAAAGAAAGATGTACTAAAGTTTTTATTGATGGCTTTAGCTAATGACCAAAATTTATGACCACCCAAAGGACATGAGACTAATTATTTGCATTTATGTTCTTCAAGCGTATTTTTGGCCTTCGTGATTATGCTATTGCAACTATTCCTTGCGGCAATACAATCGGCGTGATTTTCGACAGATTTATTTGATTTCCATTTGGTATAGAGTTTATGCTTTTGCGATAATGCAACAGTGCAAGCCCTGTTAAACCAGGGTTGGGAACGGGCATAACCTACACGATTATGTTTTTTGGGAACGTGTAACTCCATATCCATCAAGATAACTTCAGTTATAGAAAAAGCAATGTTTGAAGGGGAATGCCGTTTAAAGCAATCCTCACGCCAGGGGAAGGTTGCAAAAAATCTCACAGTTCGCTCCAGTTAGCTGATTTAAAACACCACATAGTTCTATCTGTTTTTCGAGTAACTGTGGGGTTGGGTACAGAGGAAGTTATTTCGATTAGGCAGTGGTCTGATTGACCAAGTGGGGAAATGACTCTTGTTTTATAGACAATTGGGTTAGTTGTAAGGAATAGGTCCGGGAGATGTGGATTATGGTTAGGGTTATCAGGGATCCTGGTTGTTTCGGAAATGATTTTTGTGAGATCACAGGATACAGTAAATGCTTCTGCACCATGACATGCAGGATTAGTGGTAGATGAAAATTGAGGTTATTATCATTGGGAGACCTATAAAAACAACAGCAAAATTTCACAAATTGAGGCCCCGAATGTTTGAACCAAATCGCGTCAAATCTGTTGTTTTCCAAAGTGGACATCCTCTTACAACTTACGTTGTCCTTAGTGTACGCAAATACTCCGCCTGTAAGGCGCAAGTTAGAGTGGGGATTGTATCTGGGAAATTGCAGGTTAGGCGAATCAGTGCTTCCAGGGGAGACTTGTGCTTCTGATAGAAACAGAATGTCCGGTTGCACTTGTATAAGATGTTGCTAAACAGCATTAAGATTCGACCTGGTACCACGTATGTTGCAGTAATGAATCCGAATGTTGGTGTTTTCGATTACCGAGGTCGCTTGAGTCTTACCCTCCCGTGCATCCGAATGGGGCAGAATTTTATCCTGGCAGATCTTGCTCTTCTCAGTCGTGATTTTGGCATTGACGAATTTTTGTTCCCCCCAGAATCCTTGGGACGGATCGACGAAACGACGTAAGAATGTGGGCGTCTCACCGTACTCACCTGTGGTATAGCGTATGTTTTAGAACACGTCATTTTAAGGGTTTAGCCGTTAAAATGCCACGCTTAGCTAGTGCGTGTTGGCGAATACATAAGGAATAAAGGAGAATGTGACCGGCAGCCCTTACCGAAGTCAGAAAATTGGAGCACCAATATTAAGGAGCCCATGGTAAGGTTAGGTCAATATATGTACAATATTAGGTTAGAGTAATACACGTAAAACTTTAGGTTAGATCAATACACGTACAATATTAGGTTAGATTAATAAAGACACTTGATAATTAGAAATATAATACGATATGGAAAATAGCCCATAGATGTCAGCTTTGTTTAGATCATGAAGGAAATCAATTTGAACATTTTTTGTAGTTGATTTTTTTTCTTTTTCTGAATTAAATGCGATACAATTACAGATAATTTTTGATAAGTGTTTCGTAATTATATTCAACAATTATTCAATAAATTAAGTAATTATTCACTATTTTAGTATGTTGTTACGTGTTTATCGCGAATAACGTGTATTTTCGATAATTTCCTTTACTTTATCTAATGAATGAACTAATTAGTTAGATCTAAATATTAATATTTCCTTATTCGTTGGTGGAATGTTTTTAATTTCGTACCTCAAAAATTTATTGTTCGCACCTCTACAGTTTAAACTAATTTATTTAACGTACACATCTTTTATTCCTTTATAGATATAAGTTGCGCCATCTCTAAAATTTATGGTCATTTAATAAAGTTTTGAAAAGGAATCTTGTTTTAAAAGACAACAATGGGATATCTGTAAAATTTATTTATCATAATTTGGTTTTAACATTCTTATCTAGTTTGAATAATTTTAATAGTTTGGCAATATTGCTTTTGTTAGGGCGTTGTTCCTAATCTTTCTTTTCTTAACACGCCATTTTCCGATGAGAAGGTTCATCTGCAAGAAAAATTTTTCCTTCCGTTTATAAGATGTTTAAGCATCGTTTCTTTGGAAAATTTTTCATATAATGTAATGTTTTTGGTATAAAACTTTACTGACGCTTTACAAGCGGATATTATTGCAATTTTCAATCTTCACATCCTCGGTAAGTTTAACACATGTTCGACAACTTTCAGTAATTCGATTCTTTCATTTAGGCACTTTCGCACGATTACTTAAATTAATAATATAGGTCTGTTGAAACGAAATCATCGCTATCGGCTCTAAACATCTAAAAAGAGGTATGCTTGTATAAGGTAATTAGCAACGTATTTACTTGTATCACTTTCAGCGCCTTGATACCGGCGAAATAAACAGCTATTCTTTATTTATATACATAACTAGCAAATTGGAATGCACTACCGATCACCTTCGTACCTTTTCCTACTGGAATGCTGGCTCTTAACTATTGATTAGCTGTTTTGGTTCCACAAAGTAACTACCACCTTCGAAACACGAAGGGCATTTACAGTTTGGTAATTCTTCATCAAAGGTCAGAATTCTTTATTATTCAATATACACAGGATTTGTGTAATGAATAGTGTATTGCTAAAATTAGTACCACAGAGTTAGGTTACATTTGGGGGGTTTAACCTTATATTACTTACTTGTAACAAAAATTTATCATTTATAATAACATTCTTTTACTGGAGGCTAAAGTGGTTGAATAATTTAGAGTTTGATTTGTTCAATTTGTAATTAATTTCTACATACATATCGAGGTCAAATGAATTACAGTCATTGTATGAAACCGTATATATATTTATAGTCAAATTTAGAATTTCTGTAGCTTTTCTGTACTTTGTCTTTGATTAATATTAATTATTTGTCATTACGGATAATTTTGTTCAGAGCAGGTTTTGCTGTAATAAAATTTCTGTACTATTGAATGTCTTGCTTCAATTCTATGCCTTGCACTGAACAGACTATCCGGATATTTCTATTTAATACCACTTCTTAATGTTTTAATAAAATTCAAGAAACCGAAATTAAAATCATTGGGGATTTAAATTCTATTTTGTGAAACGTAGGCAAGCTGTTTCAAAATATTTAAGCACTACTATTTTCATTGTGGATCTATTTTAGATCGCACTTTATGGGTTACTTTCGCCCTTTCGGCTGCGATTTGTAAGTACTTACAACCGTCGGGAGCGGCACAATTAACGAAACTTTTCTTTTACATTTAGGGTTCGAGTAACGAACTAAATACATTTAGTTTTTCTTTATTCTTTGTGGGCATCTGCGACGGCTCACTACTTGCCATCGTCAGGGCTGAATTATAATTATGTTGTAAGTTAAGATTGTTATGAATACTTTGGGGGAAAACTAGCATAGTATCATATTTGTTTACGTTCGATATTTATTCGACAAGTATTAATTTGAGTTTAAATTAAATTAAATAAACGATTACTGTGTGGTTGTTCGGGTAAAAGTTTGTCTCTCTTTTAAATTGTTCCTTTTTTTTTGGAGCACTACCTGTTTCAGGTTTTACAGGGCCTGCCCTACTCTACTCCTCTTTTCCTTTTTCTTTCCTTTTCTCCCCTTTCCTGACTAAAACCTGTGGCGCCTATCCTTTAGTGGCTATCTAACCACGTCAACACCATTGTAGCAACCCTCCAAAACCCCACGCATCCAAGTGCTCTGCGGTCAAACGACCGTACGCAGGAGCTTAGTCGAGCGCACTTTCAAAAAATGTTTACATGCAGGTTAGACATGTAGCATAAAATTGGCGACCAACGTTTCGGCCAGAGTTTTGGAGTACGTACAAATTTTAGCTACATTTTAATTTTTTCTCTTCTCATTCCTTGGGGTTATCTTAAATATTTTTCTTCTCTTTAGGTTATTGTATACACTTGGCGTGTTAGTGCCAACGGTGTTATAATATTTGATATAGTATTTTACTTTACTTCCTGAATTAATTTGATCTTTTATTTTACTAAGATGGCTGTTACACTTCGTTTTGATGTTAATCGTCTTACGAAGACAGAATTAATGTATGAATTATTATCTAGAGGTTTAGACTGTAACGTTAATGTCGAAGCCTTACGTAAATCGGTGCGTAGCGCGAGAATACTCGACGCTAACAAATCTCTTACTATGACTGCACATCAGATTCCGTTCGCGGACGACGAAATTGCTTTAAACGCTGCTATTCGGGAATTAAATACCGACATCGACTCTTCTACTGGTGACTGCACTTCGGCTGCTTTTCTTCGTCTGAGTACTTTAGTACTTCATGCTCAAAGACGATGCGAACTTATGATAGCGGATTCAGAAATGGAAATCGCTCAGAAAAATCAATTCCTAGTAGAATTACAAAATTTACGTTCTGACTTAGAGCAAAAATGAAAAGGGTAAACGTATTACATTCTCTGATACAGTTTCTTCACCAATAGCGGGACCTTCTGCAAATTCTACGGCTCATGGCGAACCTGACCCTATGGACGTAGAACCACCATTAATTTCTTCCGATGAGGACGTGGATGTGCCTCGGGGTACCTCAGCTTCTACTTTTACTCCTTCTTTAAGTCACTTCTCCATTACCAAGTTCGGATTATCGTTCTCTGGCGACAGTACTGCCTCTCTCTTTGATTTCTTAACGCGGGTAGAAGAATTAAGTGCTTCTCGTGGTTTATCCCATAAATTTTTATTCTCTGTTATCCCGGAACTATTAAAGGGAAACGCATTATTACTCTATCGTGCTCGTAAACACGCGTTATCTTCGTGGAAAGATGTAGTTGCGCTACTTAAGACTGAGTTTTTACCGTTAGACTACGATGAACGTTTATTGGACGAGATTAAGTCTAGAACGATGGGTCCTTCGGAAACCATAAGTATTTATGTCGCTGTCATGCAAAGTCTTTTCCAACGACTCTCAGTTCCAATACCTGACCAAAAACAATTATATTATGTACGCCGTAATCTAACACCCTTCTATCAGAATGCGTTAGCGTTAACTGAAGTCTCTACACTTTCACAGTTAATAACTTTAGGGAAAAGATAGAACAAAACAAGTATTTTATGGAATCTTTTAAACCTCCTCCGTCAAGGAAATCGTCACAACTGTTAGAACCTAGTTTGGCTTACGTTGATTCACCTTCTGACTCCTTTAAACCTTCTCCTTCTTCTCAATCATCGTCGGGAAAACCGAATACTACGGCGACTCCGCAAACTTCTAATGTTCTTGCACCTACTGTAACTTTACGCTGCTGGAATTGCTCTGGGAGTGGGCATACTTCACCACGTTGTCCACAACCCCAAAATAGGCATTGCTATGGCTGTGGTAAGCCTGATTATACACGCACTACTTGCCCAGTATGCACTTCTAATCAGGAAACTAATTTCTGAATCTTCGATCCGAGGAGAGGATTCTATCTTACCGTTAATCTCGGAAACAGCTTTTGTGGAGTACCAGACTCGTCGCATTCTTCTTGACTATATTTTTGCGAGTGTTCGTAACGACGAACGACCTTACTTAAACGTCAATATCTTTGGTTATACTTTTCAGGGTCTTTTAGACTCTGGCGCTTCACGCACTATTATAGGAAATTTGGGTTGGCATATTTTACAACGACTAGGTCTATCTTTATACGTGGGTTCGTTTACTGCCTGCACACTTGCGAATGGTAATACTTGTAATATTCTGGGTCAAATTACTCTACCGATCACTGTCGAATCTAAAACGATCATGCTGGATGTTCTCGTGGTGCCTGAAGTACCTCACAAACTAATTTTGGGTATCGACTTCTGGAAGGCGATTAACTGCGTCCCCGATCTTAGACATGGACAATGGACATTTGGTAATGATACTAGTTTAGCAACTATCTCTTCTGAACATTTGAGTTCTTTCTCTGATCTTCCTTCTACTCAACGTTCTGCTCTTAAAACTTTACTGGATCACTCTTTTCAAAATTCCGACACTTTAGGATGTACTACTCTAGTTCAACATGAAATACGTACTAATTCCGAGCCAATCAAACAGCGCTATTACCCATTATCTCCTGCTTTACAACGAGTAGCTAACACTGAGTTAGATACGATGCTGCAATTAGGTGTCGTCGAACCATCAAATAGTCCTTGGTCAAGGCCCGATTGTTTTAGTTAGAAAGAAAGATGACTCTTACCGGTTTTGCGTCGACTTTCGCAAAGTTAATGCTGTGACGGAAAAGGATGCTTATCCTTTGCCTTACATATCTTCTATTCTGGACCGTTTACGTGATGCACGTTACCTTTCGAGCTTGGACATTCGCTCTGCTTACTGGCAGATTCCTCTTTTGGACGAATCTAAACCTATGACTGCTTTTACCGTCCCTGGACGCGGACTTTTTCAGTTTACTCGAATGCCTTTTGGCTTGCACAATTCGCCTGCTACTTTTCAACGACTAATTGATAGAGTTTTGGGGGGAGACTTAGAACCTTACTGCTTCGCTTATCTTGACGATATCGTTTTGGCTACACCTACCTTTGAAAAACATTTGGAAGTACTCGAAAAATTTTTCAACGTCTATCTTCTGCAGGTCTCACTTTGAGACAAGACAAGTGTCATTTCTGCCGTCCTGAGTTAAAATACTTGGGATACGTCGTTAATAAGGATGGACTTCTAGTAGATCCCGAAAAAGTTTCTGCAGTTTGCTTAATACCTGTTCCTAAAAATGTTTCTGATGTTCGCCGCTTAGTCGGTATGGCGGGATGGTATCGTCGTTTCATACCTAACTTTTCTTCTGTGATTAAACCTCTAACTTCACTTACTCAAAAGAATGCTCCATTTGTTTGGACTTCTGAATGCGAAACCGCTTTTACTTCTTTAAAAGAATGTCTAGTGTCAGCTCCTATTCTTTCTTGTCCTGATTTCTCACAACCATTTGTCATTCAAACAGATGCCTCTGACTTTGGTATCGGTGCGGTACTCTGTCAACAATTTCCTACTGGCGAAAAGGTAGTCAGTTATATTAGTAGATCTTTGATTAAGGCTGAACGTCACTATTCCACTACGGAAAAGAGTGTCTGGCTGTTATCTGGGCTATTGAGAAACTTCGTCCCTACATTGAGGGTTCTCACTTTACCGTCGTTACTGACCACCATTCTTTGATATGGTTAAATAACTTACAGAATCCTACTGGACGGCTTTGTCGTTGGGCGATTCGCCTGCAGCAGCACGACTTTTCGATTATTCACCGTAAAGGTAAAGAACATCTAGTACCTGACGCTCTGTCGAGATCAGTTCCGAAAATAGACTGTATTAATACTTCTTCAACTTCTTTAGTCACTCTGCCTGTTCTGGATAAATGGTATTTAAAACCATTTCTCGTATCTCTACATTCCCTAGAAAATATCCTTCTTGGGTTGTACAGGACGGACTCCTTTATAAACGTTCCAAATTTTCTTCTTCAGATTCTTCTTCGGCCCATTGGAAAATAGTCGTTCCTAAAGAACAACGCAAACGTATTATTTCTGAAAACCACGATCTTCCAACTTCTGGTCACTTTGGAGTCACTAAAACTATTGCTAAAATTTCTATTCATTACTACTGGCCTGCACTTCGTGCAGATGTCATTCGCTATATTCGGCGGTGTGCTGTCTGTTCTGCACATAAAGTTGAACAGTCTGCTCCACCGGGGTTTCTAGCACCAAGAGCCAAACCTACTAAGCCTTGGCAAATTTTATGTTTGGATATCGTCGGTCCTCTTCCTAGGTCCTCTAAAGGACATGCTTTTGTGTTAGTTATAGCGGATTGCTTTACGAAATTTGCCTGTTTCTTTCCCTTACGCCATGCTACTGCTTCTGCGGTGTGTCAAGCCGTGGAAGACAATATTTTCTTCTATTTGGTACTCCACAGTACATTATTAGCGATAATGGTGTACAGTTTCGCAGTAAAGAATTTATGAAATTATGTTCTGATTATCGAACCACTATCCTTTTCAACGCTAAATACCATCCTAGAGCGAATCCTGCGGAACGAATTAACCGAGTCCTAAAACTTTAATCTCCTCCTATACCACTCAGAACCAACGTAAATGGGACGTAAATTTAAACAAAATTGGCTGTGCTATCCGCTCTGCAAAGCACGAAGTTATTGGCTGTTCTCCTTATTACGCTTTATTTGGACGCGAACATTACTTATTTGGCGACCTTTTAGGTCCACCACCTTCTCCAGATTCTACTTTACTAGACCCAGATCGCGAAAAACTTTCCGACAATAAACTAGTTCGTCAGTTCGATTCTATTCACACTGATATCAATAAACGACTGGCTAAAGCTTATCAAAGTCAACATCTACGCTATAACCTACGACGTAGACCGGTTAAATTTAAACTCGGAGATAAGGTGTGGAAACGCAATTACGTGTTATCAGACGCGGCGCGGCATTTTAATGCGAAACTCGCTCCAAAGTTTACTGGTCCTTTCCTAATAAAACGAGTGTTATCTTCCTGGACTTATGAACTCAAAGATTCTGTTGGTAAATCCCTCGGGGTTTATCACGTCAAAGATTTAAAGCCACATATACCGGCCGATAATTCTTCTGAGTCCGATTCCTCCGTGCACTTGGCGTCCTCCTGTCCTCTTCCTCGTCCTGATCGATCCCTTCGCTATCCTAAACGACGCAAAAGACACAAACCTCCTATGTAAACCCTTACTTCCTTTTCTTTTGCTATTGTGACGTTTTGGCTTTCCTTTTTGGCTCTCTCTTTTCGTATGGGCGGTTGGTTGGGCGATACTGGCGGGCCACTTTTACGGAGACCTCTCCTTCGTCTTCCGTGACCTCTACATCCGGTCCCTTCTCTTTTCCTGTCTGCATTTCTTCGGGGGTCTTCCTACTAATTTCCTCAGGGGATCTTCGGAGACTTGCCCTTTTCATTTCACTTTCCTATCTTCTGTCTTTGATCTAAATCTACTCTACCTTCCTATTTCACTTTACTGGATGAATGCTTGTATGAATGGAGCTAAGAGGAACGGATGGGTACGCCTTCCCGTGCGAGCTTCGGTGACCACGGGATCCCGGGAATCAGAGTCAATGGGGAAAATTTTCGCCGCAAATGTGATTTCTTCTTTCTCTCCTACTATCTCTTAATAGCACCTATGCCATTTCATCTGTGCTAGTTCATGGTGGCATAGGGTTGAGTTGGGGTCTTTAAGGGCTCCTTTTATTCACGTTTTCGGCAAGGGGGTCAAAATTTTGGGCTTTCTTTTCCTGTGGGTTGGGATGGGCGTTCTTCTGGGAATTTGGTTTTTAGGCTGCCGGCCCTTAAGTTCGGTTGAGGGTGGGGTACTTTTCTAGTGGGTTGGGTTTCTCTTCTTTCTTCCTCTTCTACTGTCCTTTAGGTTTCTTTAGGTTCCGTGTATACCACGCGTGTTTGCTTTTGGAATGACTGAGACGAAGACAATCTACCTACCCAAATTACCTCATCCTTATCCACTTTGCTTCCTTAACTTTAGTAATAGACCTTTTTTGTTCTCTCCTAGTTTTTTTTTTTTTTGGAAGTATTATCGCTTCACGGTATGCTCTCCTTTCACTTTTGTTTTCTTTTCTCTCTATTTTTTCCTAGTACCGGCCGAATGCCGAAGGGCTCACGTGGGAGTTTGGAGTCAGGTTGTTCTTTCGTGGAATGCTTGAGTTGTATGCTTTATGGGTGTCTCTGGTGGTATATGCGTCATTGTCGTCCGCACTTAACTTTCTTCCTGTCTTCTCATTTCTTCTTATATTGGGTTGGGTTTACTTTGTTTGTTCCGGGTTGGGAATGGCTTAGGGTTGTTTACTTCCTCGCAGGGGTTTGGTTTTACTTTATATATATATATATATATATATATATATATATATATATATATATATATATATATATATATATATTGGGGTTGGGCGAAAATATATGGGGTTGGGTCATTAGGGATTTTAGGGCTTCTTGTCCTGAGCGTAAGCTCAAACTTCTCTCTTTCTCCTACCTTCTTTCTTTCCTACCGTACATCGTTATAAGTCCTCTTCCGAGGTCTTAATTTTGCTGGGGGGGAATCTGTTACGTGTTTATCGCGAATAACGTGTATTTTCGATAATTTCCTTTACTTTATCTAATGAATGAACTAATTAGTTAGATCTAAATATTAATATTTCCTTATTCGTTGGTGGAATGTTTTTAATTTCGTACCTCAAAAATTTATTGTTCGCACCTCTACAGTTAAAAACTAATTTATTTAACGTACACATCTTTTTTTATTCCTTTATAGATATAAGTTGCGCCATCTCTAAAATTTATGGTCATTTACTAGAGTTTTGAAAAGGAATCTTGTTTTAAAAGACAACAATGGGATATCTGTAAAATTTATTTATCATAATTTGGTTTTAACATTCTTATCTAGTTTGAATAATTTTAATAGTTTGGCAATATTGCTTTTGTTAGGGCGTTGTTCCTAATCTTTCTTTTCTTAACACGCCATTTTCCGATGAGAAGGTTCATCTGCAAGAAAAATTTTTCCTTCCGTTTATAAGATGTTTAAGCATCGTTTCTTTGGAAAATTTTTCATATAATGTAATGTTTTTGGTATAAAACTTTACTGACGCTTTACAAGCGGATATTATTGCAATTTTCAATCTTCACATCCTCCGGTAAGTTTAACACATGTTCGACAACTTTTAGTAATTCGATTCTTTCATTTAGGCACTTTCGCACGATTACTTAAATTTATAACATAGGTCTGTTGAAACGAAATCATCGCTATCGGCTCTAAACATCTAAAAAGAGGTATGCTTGTATAAGGTAATTAGCAACGTATTTACTTGTATCACTTTCAGCGCCTTGATACCGGCGAAATAAACAGCTATTCTTTATTTATATACATAACTAGCAAATTGGAATGCACTACCGATCACCTTCGTACCTTTTCCTACTGGAATGCTGGCTCTTAACTATTGATTAGCTGTTTTGGTTCCACAAAGTAACTACCACCTTCGAAACACGAAGGGCATTTACAGTTTGGTAATTCTTCATCAAAGGTCAGAATTCTTTATTATTCAATATACACAGGATTTGTGTAATGAATAGTGTATTGCTAAAATTAGTACCACAGAGTTAGGTTACATTTGGGGGGTTTAACCTTATATTACTTACTTGTAACAAAAATTTATCATTTATAATAACATTCTTTTACTGGAGGCTAAAGTGGTTGAATAATTTAGAGTTTGATTTGTTCAATTTGTAATTAATTTCTACATACAAAAAGAAAGAAAAAAACCACACCTATCTTCACTGGGACGTTGACCTACTTTGTTTCACGGTAGCTGCGCGTTGAAGCTCCTGTTTTTAAAATACATTATACAGGGTGGAACAGATATCGAGGTCAAATGAATTACAGTCATTGTATGAAACCGTATATATATTTATAGTCAAATTTAGAATTTCTGTAGCTTTTCTGTACTTTATCTTTGATTAATATTAATTATTTGTCATTACGGATAATTTTGTTCAGAGCAGGTTTTGCTGTAATAAAAATTTCTGTACTATTGAATGTCTTGCTTCAATTCTATGCCTTGCACTGAACAGACTATCCGGATATTTCTATTTAATACCACTTCTTAATGTTTTAATAAAATTCAAGAAACCGAAATTAAAATCATTGGGGATTTAAATTCTATTTTGTGAAACGTAGGCAAGCTGTTTCAAAATATTTAAGCACTACTATTTTCATTGTGGATCTATTTTAGATCGCACTTTATGGGTTACTTTCGCCCTTTCGGCTGCGATTTGTAAGTACTTACAACCGTCGGGAGCGGCACAATTAACGAAACTTTTCTTTTACATTTAGGGTTCGATAACGAACTAAATACATTTAGTTTTCTTTATTCTTTGTGGGCATCTGCGACGGCTCACTACTTGCCATCGTCAGGGCTGAATTATAATTATGTTGTAAGTTAAGATTGTTATGAATACTTTGGGGAAAACTAGCAATATTTACATAGTTTTTGCAGTGCTACTATGACGGAGGACAAGTTTTTGGGAAGAATTAAATTACGAAACGTGGGTTCAGTTTGTGAACGTCGCGACTAAAAGCAATCAAGCAATTGATGCATACGTTCTCGCTTACAACCAAAGAAGTTTAACAAACCTTTTAAATGTTCTACTATGTTTTGGACTGGAGGACTCTTTGTAGGTTTTTGACACTGGGGTAACAATTACTACACCTACTGTAACACCATTGAACGTATACGGAGGGCAATAAAAACAAAGGAGAGGCATGATGACATCAAGAATTGTCTTGCTTCATGACAATGCACGCCCTCACTCACATGGCAAGAGTAACAAAGGAACTGCTCAAGAAATTCGGATGAAAGTCCTACAGCATGGATGTGTGGTTCAACACTAACGATAAGTTGAAAACCAGTACAGATTGGCTGTAAACTCAGGCGGCAGCATGGTATACAAAAGCTGGTGTGCCGTTATGACAAATGTCTCAATGGTTGTAAAATTTCTTCTTTGCCGACAAAACAAATGAACAAATGGTGCCTTAAAATTGGCTGTTAGTTTAGAAATCGCAGTACCTATATGTATAATACAAACAAACTTAAATGCGTTTTTCGTATTTATTACTTGATTGTCAATATCATAACGCACGAACCTGACCAAAAGTGTATTTTTCTCAGAATAAAATTAACATTTTTAAAAAACCACCGCTTTTCAAACTGGATTCATAGGGTAAAGTCGTTGAATTCCAACCACCTCCATAAGTTAACCACTTACACACATAAAATTTAAAATAAGAAAACTAATACAGTTAGCATGCCTAGCATTCAGCTACTTTCCCGCTAAATTTGTTTGAAGGCATTGTGCTAATAACCTATAAATCGGTTACGGACAACCGTTACGAGTGTGCAGTATTTCGGAGACTCAGGTTAGGCAAGTAAACTGTAGAAATTTGCTTGGTTACGCGTGACTATGAAATAAGCGGCGAACTATACTTAATTGTACATAAATATAATTAGGTTTTCACTTCAATAGACATTCTAACCTCACACATTTCAAATTCATATGATTTTATGCAGGTAGTACTCGCTCTTCAATCTCCTGTCTCAGCCGCGTGTCTGACAAATGGAATTCTCACAAAATTTGCAAAAGTGATCCTAATATACACATTAAATAGATGTCACTTTTTAAATACGGATGACAGTATAAACGTCGAAAAACTGTTAAAAATCCTGTGCTGTTATTTGTAGACGGACATAAATCACATATCAATGGAGCTGAGCCAATATTGTCATACTCATGGAATTATATTGTACGTATTTCCGCCGAACACTACCCATTTGATGCAGCCAGCTTATATGAGTGAGTGCCTTCAAGCCACTTAAAACATATTGTTAGAGCTTGGCAAGCTAAAACGGAAAACGTTAATTGCGTTTTCACGAAAGTTATTTTTTCGCCAATGATAATTTGCCTGAAATGATTAGAAACGGCTTTAGAAAATGTGGGCTTATGCCATTCAACCCGGAAGCCGTAGATTATTCCAAGTGTATACATAATACGATTGAAGACCTGCAAACTGAGATCTTTCTGCAGGAAAAAGATCCGACAGAAAATATGCAACAAATACCCGAGATTACCAACCCAAATGGTTTTAACAAAGTTACAGGTATGTTTAATGCCAAAGGTATTTATTACCAATTTAGATAACATTTTGAAGAAACTACGAGGTATTAGGGAGCAAATTACTGAAGAAGCAGACACTTACGAAGTTTTACTCGATGGCACCTTAGCACAGGTTAATCATTTACCTGAAATTGATGTCGTCATATTTGAGCACAAATAATGAAAGTAAAATAAATCATGAGACTCCCAAACAAATCATCCAATTAAAAAAAATCGATATTTTAGAAGATGTTAGATTAAATAAAACTACAGTGAAAGAAAAGCCACCGAATCAAGAGTAACCTGCAATGCCAAAGGGGAAAACTAGCATAGTATCATATTTGTTTACGTTCGATATTTATTCGACAAGTATTAATTTGAGTTTAAATTAAATTAAATAAACGATTACTGTGTGGTTGTTCGGGTAAAAGTTTGTCTCTCTTTTAAATTGTTCCTTTTTTTTGGAGCACTACCTGTTTCAGGTTTTACAGGGCCTGCCCTACTCTACTCCTCTTTTCCTTTTCTTTCCTTTTCTCCTCTTTCCTGACTAAAACCTGTGGCGCCTATCCTTTAGTGGCTATCTAACCACGTCAACACCATTGTAGCAACCCTCCAAAACCCCACGCATCCAAGTGCTCTGCGGTCAAACGACCGTACGCAGGAGCTTAGTCGAGCGCACTTTCAAAAAATGTTTACATGCAGGTTAGACATGTAGCAATGTATATAATTGTAAGTAGATATTTTTAGTAGTTTTAAGTAGGTTGAGGGTATTAAATTAATTAAAGTGCTACCCAATATCATTGCAGCATTGGAATTTCGTTCATTCTTATTATATTCAGGAACGTAATAAAAATAAAATGAAAAAAACATGTTTGATGGACTATTGACAGGCCAAAGTAAAATATCACGATTTTTGTCTTAATATCTTTATAATAGCTAAAAATCAAACAAAAATAATAAAAAAAAACAAATTCAAATCTGTATTTAACTGTTTTGACCGGATGATGTTATCTAGGAGCCAAAACGTTGGAGTGCAAGTCTGGTGATGACACGATGATCTTCTGAAAAAGTGTCTTAAGAATGTGAATATCTTTTATAGTAACCGTCGCCAGGACAATCTTCAATTTATATATACGTCATCGATTTTGTCTCAAAAATCGAGCACAGGACAGCGCAAACTACAAGTTGCTAGCACCAATATTAACCCTTTCGGTACTGACGGACCCATTTATCCCACACCTCGTTTAAAAATTACTATTGGGCTCATAAACCGTCTAAAATGCATTAGTCGCTATCCCAGTAGTAATTTCAATCCGCGACATGCACTTTTGATTGCCGCCTGCAATAAAACAGCTGATCAGCCAGTTTAAGCTAAGAATTACACGAGTACACATATTTGAAGAGTTTCTCAAGTGTTTTTGGTCTCACATGCCGTTTCTTTTGTAAATATGAGCAGGTATATGTCCCTACAATGTTTTAACTCAGGACTTCTTTATCCCTGCCGTAATTTTCAATCATATATTTTGTAATCCCTTTCAGACGAAATAAGCCTCTAAGGCGAGAACAACAGCAATATTTTAGTGAACCTTTATCTGAAATTGAATCGGAGCCTGACAATCAGTATGATACAGATAGCGACTCGGAATACATTCCTGATGGTGAAGTAGATGGCGCGTTATGCAGCAAGGACAGTGAAAATGAAGTTCTTTTTCATGACAGTAATGTTGAGCAGGATTTGTCTTCGTCAAGCGACGACCATTTAGCAGGGAAACACGATCAACAAAGAGGAATAAAGAGAAAACAAAACTCAGAATCAGAAGAAGAAGAGATTATCTGGTTATCTGGTCAGAGGCAACTGATTTATTTTTACCTCGAAAACAGATTACCAGTTGAGCAAAGACCTGTTATGCTTGCAGAGCTAGATCGTAGCTCCTCAATACTAGATGTATTTTTTAAACTTTTTCCTAGAAGTCTCTTCATATTTATTTCGGATTGTACCAATCAGAGGTTGGAAATATTGGAACAAAACAAAAAGAAATTGATTCAGAAAACTGATCCTCATGGAATGATGGTTCTTGTAGGTAGCATGTTGGTTATGTGCTAC
Source organism: Vesta saturnalis (assembly GCA_036346205.1). Taxonomy (NCBI): domain Eukaryota; kingdom Metazoa; phylum Arthropoda; class Insecta; order Coleoptera; family Lampyridae; genus Vesta; species Vesta saturnalis. Next base: position 2,782,980 of record JARFJB010000513.1, read on the forward strand.
AATCGTGTCCCGAAAGTTCATATGTACTGGTCTCAAAATACATCATTAGGTAACGTAACGATCAAAACAGCTATGAGTAGAGACAGATTTCTTTTACTATCTTCAAAGCTTTATTTCAATCAACCCAATAAACCAAAAGATGCTAGTAAGACATAATATGTGGATGAATTGATTTCTTGTTTGAAGACATCATTCAACGTGTGCGATCAGATTCGACATTTCAAAGCATTGACGAGACGATGGCAAAATTCAAAGGTAGGTCTTCTCTCAAGCAGTACCTCCTTTGAAGTCGATCAAACGCGGCATAAAGCTGTGGCAGCGTTGCGACTCTAAGACAGGATACATTTACGATATGAACGTGTATGTTGGTAGAGAGGAATCAACTGCAACCGGAAACATTGGAACATTAGGAGAGAGAGTTGTCAAAAAGCTACGTGAAACTATTAGGAAGAAAGATGTGGCGATATGGTTCGATAGATTTTTTATGTCAGTGGATTTGGTAAACACATTAGAGTTTGCTTGCACAGGAACCTGTATACGAAACCGCAGAGATGTACCAAGGTTTCAAACCAAGCTTGATCAAAGGGGAGATTCAAAAATGTTATGCAACAACTTTGGTTCTTTGGCAATGATTTGGCAAGATACTAAGCAGGTCCTGGTTCTTAGTAACTGTCACAAAAATATCCTAACAGAAGTTTCTAGAACTGCCAAAGATGGCTCAAAGAAAACCTTTCCTTGCCCAGAAGCCATTTCATATTGTAACACCTGCATGGCCATATTTCAGAGAAGAATTACTTCAGGTAAGTTCTAAAAACAGATACAATATAATGTTTGGTTGCTACAGAATGTATTTTTATTTCTAGGTAAGGGCTAAAGCCATGTTCAATATTGGCGATCATCTACCAACAGAAGGTAAATCTCGTCGCAGATGCTGTTACTGCGCAAAAAAGAAAATTGAAAAAAGGACCAAAACTATTTGAGTGGCCTGCGATGTTGCTTTGTGTAAATCTTGCTTTTTACCTTACCATAGGTAAAATAGACTAAAAACTTGTTTTTGTTACTTTTATAAGCTAAATGTAAATGCTTTGATCAAATTACCTATTTTTTACTGCTGGGACATATATATCCCCGATGAAATCCTAGTGGGTCATATATATCCCACTTACTTTTTTCAAAAACTACAAAAATAAAAAAATCAAAATTCATTTAGAATCTTTAAAACAGGATACTTATCACAAATTTGAACAAAAAATGTCGAACTTCAAAAAAATTAAAATTCGTACCGAAAGGGTTAAGAAAGTTGCACATTTAATTCCATCGAAATTTGGTACAGTGTGTTTCATTTAAAATAATAAAGTAGGTTGGTGCCCTGTTGTTCATGTACACCCTGTAACGCCCTTATAAGTCTTATAGTTTTTGTAATATTCCAACGAATGCTCTACGTGAATCACCTTGTATACTTACTCTCCATTACCAAATAAATACATTATTTTTGCACTAATTTGTACTGTAATTGCATTTAATAATAAATCATCTAATGTACAAAAGTTACTTGGGACGGCTGCCTTAGGTATATCAAACCAGATTATCGCTTGTTTTTTCAGACTATAATACCATAATAGAAGAGGGAATTACATTTATTTGCGTGTAGTAATAATACAATATTCATTCATTGAAATAATCTCTCATGTACGGTACAATTTGTATTATTCAACAAAGAGGTTGTTTTTATTGAACATTATGTGAACGAGGCTGATATCTGTGTAGTAATAAACATACAATAAATATTCAACAACTACGATTTGCTTCAGTTGCCTGTTATAGTTGACCATGTTAACAACAAATGAGAAATCCGATAACAAGCCGAACACGTGAGTACATACTGTTTAATTTTATTCAAGAAAGAAAGTGTTGGAACACTTTTATTACATTGTTACTAAATTATAAAAAAAACAATTTATTTATATAATCTCTGTGGTAATGTGGTTTGAACGCTTGATAGTTGAAAGATAACTGTACAGTGCTTGGCATAAAAATGTATTTGGGGTGTTAATACTAAACAGTATAAATAATTATACTTAATTTTGCAATCATAAACTAGACTCGAATTATTTAATTATGGTTACATGTGCAGAAAAATTGTGAAGGTCGTTAGTAAAAACAGAATTCAATGAAAACATAAACTCATGAAATTTTAAAAGTGTTTATTATCAAGAGAACTGATGAGAGAAATTGATTAATTAATGTAATTAGTGTGATTCATTTTGATATGTATTTACATTAAAAAACATGTATAAACCCCAGTAATTTAAAAATAAAAATGCTCCAAATGTACAGCGATAATTTTTTTATCCCCGTTGTCCACAGAAGTGCGGAAAAAAATTAAGCGGATGGCACAAATATTTTATAATGTCCTTGAGTTCGGTTCACAACGTAGCGTTTCAACAATTAACATAAAAATCTAATTCTGGAATTGCAACATTCACACAACTATAACATTATATTCATTCTGACTTATTTTCTGCTATTGAAAAATATTTTAGAAATATTTTTTAGTTGTTCTCAATATATATTAATCATCTTTTAGCTTAGCTCAGCTAGTAATTAAAAAAATATGGATTAATCTACGTTATGTAATTATGCGTAATCTGATAACCGGTTTTTCCAACAATACTAAGATATAGGCAACTTATTAAGTTTTTTTTAAATAATTATAATGGTTATTTTTGGGTTCATTAAATTTTAGACTAATTTACTATTAATCACATAGCAACTCTTGATTTGGAAACGTATATAAGTTTTATTATCGATTTCGCCAAATTCAAGTGGGTAATAGGCCCTCAAAAATACTTCTTCTTCATCAATTTGCATTCTGACGGAAATCGAAAAGCGTGTGTGTTAGTAGTAATGACATGCTACAAGTTTGTTATTATAATCATCTGCTCGACCTATCAATATGCCTGTAGCCCAGTGGAATTGGCAAAAGTGTATATCGTAATTAAGATCAGGTAGCCATGTGGAAATATTGGTTGCTTGCAAAATGGATTTTTTTAACGTAGCTCGGAAACTATAACCAATAGGAAATCGAAATCGGTTTCAAATTTCTTTCATTTTAACTTGGTAAAGGAAAAAGGAAAAGTCCATGTAATTCATTCCCTCCCCAAGGGGAGGGCGGCTACTCGAGCTTTCCGAGCTCCTTCAGCCACAATCATGGATTCCCAGCATACATACATACATTACGTATATATGTATGGCGGGATTAAGGATGGTGTGGTCAGGATAGGATCGGAAGGAACAGAGTTAGGGTTATGAGGGGAAAATACTACCCCAGCATTCACCTAAGCAGCCGCACATGGTGTGCATATACGCAGTGACCATGCCGCTACATGTGTATGAGGAAAACCCCTGAAAAACCTCATACAAGGTAGACGGTAACGGAATCGAACCCATACCTCCCGAATGCTTGGCAGGTCGTGTCAGCACTACGCTACCAGCTCGGTTACTTGCTAAAGAAAGACCAACTTGAGACTGCTAGATCGAAATTAGTTAATAATTTGTTTAAAACTTTCACTAATTATGTCTTGTATTAACTTATTAACTTGTTTTCGAGAAATTCTAATTATTTATAAAAAAGTGACATAATGTATCGTGCAATTTGACCCTTTTTTCGTCGGTTTAGTGGAGTTTTCCCAAGAGAAATTATATCTTGCTCGAGAAAAAAGTCCACGTAGCTCAATTAGGAGCTGAGATAATTTTTTTAATTCACGGATTGTTTATTTACTAATATTAAGGATTGAAATTTCCGCTGCAACTAGTGTGATACTTACTTCATGATACCATTATCTACAAGAGAAAAAGAGACTTTTACATGTGTGAAAATGAATTTTTAGTTAACCGTAAGAGCGGGTTGGAAGTGTGCGTCATCAGTGGCGCGCGGCATGGAAAATTCATAGGGCGAGTTCAAAATCACGTCGCGGTAAAAAATTTGACGTAGGGTAGAGGGAGGAGAGTTGGACCACCTTTTAAATATTTAAAGTAAAAACTTTATTTATCAAAAATAAAATATAAATAAAACAATTTTGGAAATTCAGGAACATTTGTATCTTCCGTAACTTAACAGAAACTTAAAACACTTAATACTTAAGTTGTAAAAAAATATAATCTAAATAGTCAAAAGGGTCCATCTCTCCTCTTCAATGTAGGAGAGATGGACCGACCACGGTAGGAGAAAAGGACCTGTTACTAGTTGGATTTTTTCTTGACTGTTTTACTGCCACAAGGTTGGAAAATGTTTTCGTACGAGGTGCAATTCTCATGAAGCCATCGCAGACATGTTATACACTGTATCCATTCTTCTTTTTTTACGGTGCAACGATAATCTTCGTGGCAGCCTACACACTCATTCTCTAAATCGCTGAAATTTTCGTCATTAGAGGAAGAATCATTCAATTCAATTTCACGTGATTCAGAGGAAGATATCTCGTGTGTCCTAATTTTTTTTTTCTTTATTGTTGGGTTAAATTTTTTCTTTTTTGATTTACAGGTTACTTTTTTTGGCGCTAGTTCCTTTCTACTTTTTATGTACTCTGGTGAAGTTATAACACCAGTAATCTTTCCACGGACCCGTTTTTGAGAAGAAGGTACAACAGGGACTGGTGAAATTTTATCAAGTGCTTTACCTGGAGTTATCTCTTGGCAGCTTGTTGATTTTTCCGGAGTACTATGCTTCAACTGTAGGCCAGAGGGGCCCGGTTCTGGTGAATTGGGCCTATTTGGTATTTGCTCATGAGATTAAGTTGTAGTAGAGACCGAGTGGTCAGGATTTAGGAGAAATGCGTAATCTGGAATTATGTTTGGATTAAATGGATATATTCCAGTAGCCTTGAATGCGGGTACTGTATTTCGAACTGTTCCCGATTTTCCCCAAGCCTCGCCCAACAGCTTTCCAAACTGCAATCTCTAAGAGCCTTTGTAGAGTGACTTTTAACCATTTGCCTACAAGCTTCGTAGTAGCTCCCCTTAAGAAATTTAAAAAACGCCCGATCTAATGGCTGCAAGTAATGTGTGATGTGGGATGGTAAAGAGAATAAAATAATGTCATTCTGTTCTGCTAGCTCCAGCAGTTCAATGTTTGTTGTATGGGATGTGTGACCATCTACTATTAATAAAAAGGTTGACCATCTTCTGTCAGCTACCAAAACAGCTGCTCGTAAAATAGGCTTTTTGTACAGATCTGAGCAGTACTGTACCTCTCCGCAACTCCTTCTGCTGTATAAGGCCCAAATTCGGCCTCATGTGGAATATAATTCTCACCTCTGGGTTAGTGCTCCCCAATACACTCTCGATATCGTTGATCGTATTCAAAAGAGAGCGATTAGGCTTATAAATGACCCGTCCTTGACTTCTCACGTACAGTCCCTTCAGCATAGAAGGATGGTTTCAGTTCTTTCTTTGTATTATCGTTATTACAACGGCTATTGTGCTGCTGAATTATATTCTTTGATACCATGTCGGGCTATCTTTGGGAGAAACACTCGATTCGCTCATTCACATCATCAGTACAAATCTCCACTTGTCGTACCAAACGGGCGCAATCCACATTTTTCTACACGGCTTCTAAACTCTGGAATGATCTCCCTAGTTCCTGTTTTCCTCTCACTTATGATATGAGAAAATTTAAGGTAGCTGTTCATAGGCATCTATTGGCAATTCATTATCCCTCTATCCATCCTCCTAAGTGTTCCTGAGTGCTTTAGTACGATAGGCCTAATTTAGCCTGTTCAGGTCCACAATCATAAAAAAAAGGTGACTTTCTTGGAATAAAATGTACTTGTAACCAGTCCAAAAATATGCTAGAATTTAAATACGCCGACTTTTCTGACATTTCAATTTTTGACCCAGGTGGCATCCCGTCATGCCACTCTTCCTTCTTGTTTTTACCTTTAAATATGCAGTAAGGCGGTAAATACACACCTTCTGCATTACAACATGTAATTATGGAAATAGTTTCCCCTTTTTCGGCAGGGCTAATGCTGGGTACAACTTTTGAACCCTTTTCTGCGAGGACTAGCCCGGCTCTGGTGTTTAGTTGGAGCCCAGTTTCATCTGTGTTATAAACATTTCCAGGTTTATCGAATAAGTTGTGCTCTGATAGAATTTTATCAAGTTCTGCGAAGTATTTTTCTTCGGTGTCTTTCAACACTCCTAAGGCTCGGGCAACTGAAGTATTTTCGGCTTTTCGTACTGTAATATCGCGCCTTCGACGCAAGAAAGACTGCAACCACTTTTCTCCTGCTTTATCTGAAACAAAAAGTAAACAAGTTACCTACAAATATTAAATTTAAAATCTGATAAAGTTACCATTTTTTAAATTTGTGTTTAATTCCAAGGCGGTTTGCTAAATTAAATGCCATTTCGCGAACTTCAATTCTGGTAGGGGCAAAGCCAAATTTTTGAAGTTTTTTAATGTGTTTTGCTAGTTTCTCTTCAGCATTTGCTCCAAGCATGGAGTCAAGACCAAGCCGATATAGTTTTTAGTGATTATTGCTTTTTATTCTTCTTTTAAGGGTTGACTTAGGTATATTAAAAGTGCTTGCGGCCTCATTTATACCCATTTGTTGGGATGTAACTGCAGTTATTACATTATGTCAATTTTCCGCAGTCCAAGAGCCCCTTGGCGCTACATTTTGCTTCCGAATATAAATGTTCGGCATTTTCTGCAACAAAAAATACAGGTCCATTTCTCCTCCCACTAGATGGTCCGTCTGTCCTCAAATGAGAGGAGAGATGGACCAGGCTATAAAATACATTGCAAACGTTAAAACATTCCGCTTTTTAGGTTATGATCTAACCAAACCATTTATCTGATCCCTAATGTCCTTAGCTACGGTTAAAACTTAGCCTAACATATCAAATTTCGACTTACCAAAAACACGTATATTTTTTCACATACACTAAAAATTAATTTTTATTTATAACTTTAATATAAACACTCCAAAACACGACTGATTAACTTCCCCGACGAAGGGACATGACTGTGCAAATCTGTACACCCGCTAAAGTAACATTGTTGCCATTATATTTAAAATATCCCCGTTGGACCGTCTATCCTACTGGTCCATCTCTCCTCTGTTTACCCTATATCTACGCTAATTCTGCATCAATTTCGAGGTTTTTAAATCTTCAATAGCTTGCAAAAATAGCAACAACTGATGTATTCATTTTGTTAAAATGTTGCAGGAATTTGTCACAAACAATAATTACTGCAAAAATACATTTTTTCGCGTATGTTTTGAAAATTATGCGTTTTAGGCAAAAAGTTTTCAAACAAAACTTGTTTATTTTAAAAAAATACATATTTGTTTACTCTATCATTATTTTTATAAGATCAAGGTATAGCCTGAAGAATGTAAAAGAAAATTCGTATCAAAATATAGAAATTTGATATCCATTAGTATGTACTTGTTTTTCATTTGCAATCTTTCTCCATGCTTTCCTATCTCCCCATACCTCCCTAGCTTCTGCAACGTTCATACATTGTCTCTGACATGCCTTTTTATTTTTAAAGCCTATTATCTTTCTTTCCTTTATCATACATTCTACTACATGCAGCCAAGATTTACGTGGCCTACCAGGCCCGGCCTTACCTCTAACCTCACCTACATATATTTGCATTGTTCGTTCTCTCAATGTGACCAAACCAACGTAATGTACTACTTTATGCACTCATTCTTTATCTTGTCCCTTCTCGTTTTACCACATGTGCGTCTCAGTAACCTCACACCCACGGCATTTATTTCTCTTTCGTGCTTTTTTTGACTTATCCATGTCTCACTTCCATACAATTCTGACGGGACAAACAATCCATTATAGATTACTCGTTTCGCAGCTAGGCTCATGCTTTCGTTTCTCATTATCGTCCACATATTTCCAATCACTTTCCTTCCAACATTGACCCTTCGTCCAATCTCGCTCTCTATTGTACCATCTGCATTAAACATTCCACTCAGATATACCAGCACGTCCACTTCCTCCACGATTTCACCTTGCAAAGTAAATACTCTACTCTCCTTTCCAACTTCCCACTTGAACAGCACAATCTTAGTTTTGTTCACGTTTACCTTTAGGTCCATGCTCTCACAGACTATCAAACTTCCTCAGAGCGGTTTGTAGCTCATCCGCACTGTCACTTAATAAGACTGTGTCATTTGCATACAACAGAACTCGTACATTTACGTCACCAATTATTACACCATTTGTTTCGGTACATGCTTGTCTAACACATGTATACATGGAATTACATGTGGAATACGTTGGTGCTAGAAATATCTGCAAAAGTGTCATCACTAAAACTAAAAAGTTGTTCGAACAACGAAAATGCAATGAACTAGCTACATCTCCTTTAGGCAGTCGTAAATTTTGGTCTTTAGCTAAAGCCATTAGTAAAAACTTTGGAACATATTCATTTCCCCCCCTGACGTCTAATGACGGATCGGTATTTGCTGATTCTGTAGACAAAGCCAACGTTTTTGTGGATTTGTTTGCATCAAACTCGTGTCTCAATGATTCTGGAAAAGATGTACCCCTAGTCAACTCTTCTTCATACGCTATGAAACCAATACATTTTCGGCACAAGCTCTTGGAATCGATCATCAGTAGGCTTGATCTCAATAAGTCGACTGGCCCAGACGGTATCCCAGCTATTGTCTTAAAGAAATGTTCCCCCGAACTAGTACCAGTCCTATCTAAGCTCTATACGATCTCTATGTCTTCTGGGGAATTCCCTTCATCATGGAAGTTAGCAAATGTTCAACCTATTCCCAAAAAAGGCGATAAGACCGATCCCTCAAATTACCGACCAATTGCCATCACTTCCATTTTGTCTAAAATCATGGAAAATGCAATCAATCAGCAACTACTCACGTTCCTTGAAACTAACAAACTCCTTAGTGACCACCAATATGGGCTTAGGCAAAGTCGTTCAACAGGCGATCTTCTTTCATATGTGATCCAAGTTTGGAACAATACACTAGAGCAGTCCGGTGAAACAGTTGTAGTCGCTTCAGATATCTCAAAGGCATTTGACCAAGTTTGGCATAAGTGTTTAATTGCCAAACTCACCTCGTTTGGGTTAAATGATATGCTCATCAACTGGGTTTCTAGTTTCCTCGATAAAAGACGAATACGTGTCGTAGTTGATCGCTTTTTTCAAAAGAAGTTAGTATTAACGCGGGCGTACCGAAGGGATCCGTTATAGCGCCTACACTTTTCTACTGTACATAAACGACCTTATTTCTTCAACAACTAACCCCATCCATTGCTTTGCTGACGATAGCACTCTTCAGTGTAGTTCATCTCAGTCTACTCATAGTGATAATCCACCTTCTATGTCAAATCAAGAAATTAAAGCTGAAATGGCAAATTCAATCAACAAAGACATTCAACGTATTCTCGAATGGGGAAACAATAATCTAGTTAAATTTAATGCTAACAAAACTCAGTGTTGCCTTGTATCCGCCAAAAAAGATTGATCATTTCCTGTTGTAAGTATGAATGGCTCAGTTCTTAAGTTTTCAGACTCTATTACTCTGTTGGGTATGACTGTATCTTCAAATCTCTCATGGGTTGACCATCTTCTGTCAGCTACCAAAACAGCTGCTCGTAAAATAGGCTTTTTGTACAGATCTAAGCAGTACTTTACCTCTCGACAACTCCTTCTGCTGTATAAGGTCCAAATTCGGCCTCATCTGGAATATAATTCTCACCTTTGGGTTAGTGCTCCCCAATACGCTCTCGATATCGTTGATCGTATTCAAAAGAGAGCGATTAGACTTATAAATGACCCGTCCTTAACTTCTCACATACAGTCCCTTGAGTATAGAAGGATGGTTTCAGTTCTTTCTTTGTGTTATCGTTATTACAACGGGTATTGTGCTGCTGAATTACATTCTTTGATACCATCTCCGGCTATCTTTGCGAGAAACACTCGGTTCACTCATTCACATCATCAGTATGCAGTACAAATCTCCACTTGTCGTAACAAACGGGCGCAATCCACATTTTTCTACACGGTTTCTAAACTCTGGAATGATCTCCTGGTTCCTGTTTTTCTCTCACTTATGATATGAGAAAATTTAAGGTAGCTGTTCATAGGTATCTATTGGCAATTCATTATCCCTCTATCCATCCTTCTAAGTGTTCCTTTAGCACGATAGGCCTTATTTAGCCTGTTCAGTTCCACAATCATAAAAAAATTATTCCGTTTATTAGACCTTTATTTACGCCATACTCATTTAATATTTCCTATAGGTTCTCTCTATTGACGCGGTCACATGTTTTCTCCAGATCTACAAACCCGCAGTACAGATTCTTTTTTACACTTAAACACTTTTCGATCAGCTGCTTGGGGCCACCATCTGATCAACACATCCTTTCCCTGGCATGAAGCCACCCTGCACATCTTAGTTTTGGTACTTTCGCGTACTCTATCAATCAGTACTCTTCCAAATGGTTTACCAGACACACTGGGTAGACTTATTCCTCTGTAGTTTTTGTAATCACACTTGTTCCGCCTACCCTTATTCAGTGGTACAACGATCGCGCTCTTCCAATCACTCGGCACTTTTCCACACTTAAGGCATATCCTGAATAATTTACACGATATTCTCATAAGCTTTGCACCTCCACATTTTAGCATTGCACCAGTGATTTCGACCACACCTGCACCTTTACGGTTTTTCAACTTTCCTTCCGTTTTCTCTCTTATTTAACCTTCTCTGTTTCATTCACTATTCCTTGCACATTCTCCTTATTAAACTCTTCAGTTTTATTTTCCTCACTACTGTACAGCTTACCGAAATATTCTTGCCAGCATTTCCTCATTTCACAATGACAACCTGAATAATACAAGCCATTCAAAATACAAGTAAACATTTTTCTTTTGTTACAAAATACGCAGTTCATGATTGTAATGTATGCATGAGCAAAGTAAAAAGAACACTATTTTGAAGTAAATATTGTATTATATATATATATATATATATATATATATATATATATATATATATATACATGACTATAAAAGACAGACTTCAGGTTACGAACCAAAAAGTCCAGAACTTTCGCAAAAACGGAATCCTACAAATTTTTATCCGAGGTTCGTAATAAAGTGTACTTATGTATGTAGGTAATAAATCTCATAAATCATTCTTGGAGGATGTAGAATTGACGAACTACACAAAATTCGACTTTATGATATTGATGAGAAGGGATCTGTTAAAATAATTTCGCTCCCCACTAACACGAATAAGAAACGCACTTTCAGAATTATCAATGAAGATGTCAAATTGATTTAATAGGAATTTACAAGAAGTACAAAATTTACGACCACAAAATGTACCACACATAAAATTTTTTCTCTCTTATCAGAACCTACAACGAATCGGTATCAACACTTCCATTGATACACCCCACTTTCCTTCTTTAAATGTTCATAACATTAGTAATAGTACAGTTAACCATTAAATATAAGTACATTACCTAACGAATAAATTTGTTGTGCGTTCTGCGAAATTGAAAACAAATTGGATGATACACGTGAATAAAGAAACTTTATCAACGCAAAAACTAAACTATTTTTTCGTGAATAAAATTTGTCTTTATTTACTTATACCATAAATAGCTATTATTTTAATAACCAATTACCAAAGACCATAATAAAATATAGGTAAATAATTTTTTTAATCATTACTTCAATACCTAAACAAAAAAATGGTACATAAAATTTCTTATTTATGTATTTAATGTGACATATGTTTACAAATTATAATGCGCTCACGTTGTTCTATGATGTCATAAGTGATGGGGTAAGGAGTAAGGTGCGAGTGGGGGCAGGGTGGGAGAATCTACGTGTCCCCACCCATTTCCCGTCCCTTTTTGTTGGTTTTTTCCTCCGCCATTTTCAACCCCTTGATGACGTTTTTATGGTACTCATCCCATAATTAGGGCCCCTGGCGGGTAGGTAAATGCGCGCGCATACAGCTTTGTGGTTGGAGGACCTGAGGGTAGGCTACGATCCCTGGTACCCACACAAATACGTCCCCTGGTTTCTGATTTTGCGGGCGTAATTTGTCGGCCCTTTTTGGTTTGGTGGGAAATTTGAAATACTATTCTAATAAGGGGGCCTTCATACCATCGCATAAGACAACTCAAGGCCTCAGGAACTGGTCCTCTGGCCCTCGTCTCTTGTCAGGGTACATAGACTCCGCTCAGACCCTGTGATCTGATCAATCAATGAATAAAATCCTTTTCAATCAAATCAAATCAAATCAATCGATCAATCTCAATCCACTCAATCTCAGTCAAATGCATAAACAGATATTTTTTAATTACAGTACAATTTCAAATCGGAAAGTAATATAGAAATAACGTCATGATAAAGCACTTAACGGTTTTCCCCAAATCATTAATATAAAGTAATTATTTTCGGGATTTCCCCGGTCGTGTAACCATAATAACAACCTTTTGCTGTCCAAATAACCCTAACGTGTCTGGAAAAACCCACTAATTAGGTAAATACATAAAAGGTGAACAGAACTTGAAAATACAATTAAAATCGCGCATTCAGTTTTCGTATAACTTTCCTAATTAGCTCAAAAATCTGGAACATTGAAACTGTGGCAGGATCTGTAACAAACAAAATACACCCGTACCACACAAAATTATTAAAAAACACCGGACGCGTTTCAATAGCTACGCTATCATCATCAGCGGTTGACCGCTGATGATGATAGCGTAACTATTGAACCGCGTTCGGTGATTTTTAATTTTGTGTGTATTTTGTTTGTTCCTAATTAACTGGTTATATAAATCCATTAGGGTTGTTTTATTGTTATGGAGAAATTCTTGAAGGATAATGTACGAATGTAATATAAAGATAAATTCAAGATATTGAACTGGAATCTACTTCTATCAAAACATCTAGATTATTACCAGTAATAAAAAGATAAAAAGCTTTCAATAATTTATTATAAGTAATACTATTTTTAAGATTGCTTAAAAATACATCTCATGTATCAGCGGCAACATTACCATTGGATAGTGGTAATATTGTCGCTGATACATGAATGATTTCTTATCTAGTAGATCTTCAGTTACCTCTTCTTTTTCCTTTAGTTTGGAGTGAAAGTTTACAACAGGCTTCGATCGGGATGAGATGAGATGATACTGATGAATGGTTGATTCAATAATAATAAACCACTTGAATTTTCATTTCAACATGCAATATGAAACTACTGAACATTGTAATAGGGCAGACAAAAAATCCTTACAATGCAATGTGATTATACACACAATCCAGTTGTACTACCACCCCAAATTAACGTACGTCACTATTTGTCGAGTTTTGCATGCGTTTACAGTTAAATTAGTATTGTACCTGTACAATAACAAAAGAGATTTACCGGTATCGTGTATTATAAGTTAAAATATATCTAAAATTAATAGTCACTGGGTTAAGATGCAAATAAAAGGGAAGGAATGGGAATGGAATCAAGGATGGTCACGTGATTGCTGAACGGGATTTTTAAAACTAGAAACTAAAACTGGGGCGAGACCGTGTATGTTAAAGCTATATGCGAGCGACGTAACCGTAAGGAAGAGTGTCATAACCATCCTCCTTTCTTCGACTGTACTGTACCTGGTAAATCTTGCTCTCTGGCTTTGATACAACTTCGGAATCAAGGGTTCTAAGAATTTTACGTCCAGTTTGTGCGGACATAGGTTCGATGACATTTAACACTAAAGACTTTAATGTGTCGAAATTGACCACCTGGGAATTTTTATGGTTTTGGGTGATTCGCTTAGCTTTAGACACTGTGATGTATACATTTTTACTTGTCGACAACACCTTGTACGCATAATTCTTAGGACACCCACTTACGAATTCCGTGATTCCACTACCGACTTCGTAGGTTTCACCTTATCGGTCATATCAAAGAAAATCGCCGGGACCGTAAAAATCACAGAGTCTGTATGAAAGCACAGAACCACTTCAAAAAGTTTTTCCAGGTAACTGTACAGCACCAGGCGAGCATTAGCCAAGATGACATTAACAGTATTGAGCTGTTCGAGCCCAGTCTCGGGTCTAAGCCAGTTTACGACCATAACTTCCTCGTTCACGTTTAAAATGGATTGGACCTCCTTGGAAGGATCAATCATAATTTTGAAAAGGTCGTGAGAATCCGAAATAATTGTGGTTTGTATTAAATTATCCCGATGCCCGAACTTGTACCAAAATGAATTTAAAAATAATTTTGAAATATATCAAAGGCCTGGATTTGCGCATATTTTGTCTTTGTCCAATTGGACAACGTCCCTTTCCGAGTACTCGCGATCCTTTGACTCGTCGTCGTTACACCATGAAGGCCAGTCCGAACACGTGTGTTTGGTTTTGAGTAAGTTATCGACGTAGCCTGAGAAAAGACCCCCACTCATACTACCTCTTTCGGATTGGCAAACTTCATACTCCCACACTTCAAATACTTCTAAAACTCGACAGCCTAATTTTATAGCTTTCGAAGTTCGTTCGCCACGTAAGTACCGGTAAATTTACGTTCATCCTGTATATGAGTGCAATCATGCTGGAACATAGTTTCTACACAAGAAGAATAATTCACATTGCCTTCGACAGTGTGTAAGTCTAGGTTTGAGCAATCAGCACCAATGTGAAATGTAGGATGCCCCACCGGATACTTGAAATATTTGTTTACATAGGGGTATAGTGAACAAACATCCAAATACCTGATCTGCACATTTTGTTCCGCCTTATAATACAGCTTCATCGCATTAGTACCATCTCCGAAGAAGCTATCGTGGGAATTTCGAGGTGACTGATTCGGTACGTTGCTTGAGCTAACAAACGCTCTTGCGACCGGATTTTGATTTAAAAATGATCTGAATTCACATTCCTAAATTTCCGTTAAACCATAGTTAAAAGAGCGTATCCTGTGTGATGCTGCGAAGGTTTTCTCACGTCGCAAAAACGCTGTACTATGCTCTCGTTTACTATTATCAGCTTGTTCGGGGTAACACCTTTCACAACCGTGGAAATAGCAACCGTGAAACTGGTATACAGCGTTTGTATCGTGAGAAAACCCATCAACCAGGATACCTTCCCTTAACCGTACTTCACGCGAATTCCCGGAATGCTGAATACGTCTGCCTTCACAATGCTCGAGCCAGAGAAGCCATTGAATAGCAATCCTCCACTGCTTGTTGCCCAATCTGTATCCACCGTTTGGGATGAGTTCTATAGCATTCTCGCGAATAAAATTTCTACTGAAAACAAGGCTACAGGCACCGACGATCGTGCAACATTCCCTAAAGCGATCGAATTTGTTTTCGTCGACAAATCTTTTGTAAAACTCAAGGCAGGCTTTTCTAAGGATATTCACGTCTTGAATGCAATAACGCACTATTTTGTTTTTGAAATTAAAACGAGTGCCTTAGCAATTTCGTCATTGTACCACTTTATGAAGCCTGTAGGAGCATCCATAAAAGTACAGGGCTGGTAAAACGCCGTCTTAATCTTGGCTTTGCACTGTATTAAATAGTTGAAGGAGTTGGTCTTTTGAGCCAGGAAATTAAAAATTTTAGGGAGTTTAGATAGGGCCGTGGGTAGGAAGTTTAAGCTGTCTATTATTACTATTATTACCTATTATTACATTGTTACTGTAGGTGAGAGACATGGATTTACCTAATTAGCGGGTTTTCCAGACCGTTAGTTATTTGGATAGTGAAAGGTTGTTATTGTGGATACACAACCGGGTAAATACGTAAAAATAATTACTTTGTATTATTCATTTGGGGAAAACCGTTGAGTACTTTATTATTAATTTATTTCTATATTACTTCCCGATTTGAAATTGTACTGTAATTTAAAAAATATGTTTATGCATTTGATTGATTCGATTGACTCGATCGATTCGATCGATTCGAGAGACGGGTCATTTATAAGCCTTATAACTCTTGTTTGGATTCGATTTATCATATTATGGGCGTATTGGGGAGCACTGACCCGGAGGTAGAAATTGTATTCCAGATGAGGTCGAATTTGAACCTTATACAGTAGAAGCAGTTGTTGCGATGTGAAGTACTGTTTCGATCTGTATAGAAGACCCAGTTTACGGGCAGCTGTTTTGCTGGCTGACAACCCATGAAAGGTTCGATGATACGAACATCCCTAACATACAAATGGAGTTTGAAAACTTGAGATCTAATCCATTCATGTTTACAGCAGGAAATGATCTGTCTTTCTTGGCGGATACAATGCAACACTGGGTTTTGTCGGCGTTGAACGTGAGTAGATTATTCCTTACCCATTACAGGACACGTTCTAAGTCACTGTTGATTGAGGCTGCCATTTGCACCTTAACGTCCTGACTAGACTTATTGTTGTGAGAAAACTGAGAAAAACCACAATGTAGAGTGCTGTCATCTACAAAGCAATGGATTGGGTTAGTTGTTGAGGAAATGAGGTCATTTATGTATAGCAGGAAACGTGTTGGATCTATCACTGATCCTTGGAGTATGCCCGCAAAATAATAGTTTCTTTCGAAAAGAAGTCATCGACGACAACGCGTATACATCTTTTATCAAGAAAGCTGGATATCCATTTGATGAGAGTATCGGATAAGCCGAACGAAATGAACTTGGCAAGTAGGCAGTTGTGTCTGGTCAAAAGCCTTTGAAATACCTAAAGCTATTACGACTGTTTCACCAGACCTTTTCAAAGTGTTATTCCAAGGTTGGGTGACATATAAAAGATCATTCGTTGAACGGCTCTGTCTGAACCCATACCGATGGTCGTTTAGGAGTTTATTGAACTCGAGGAAGGAAAGTATTTGGTGGTTGATTGCTTTTTCCATGATTTTCGACAGAATGGAAGTGATAGGTATTGGTCGATAGTTTGAGAGATCGGTTTTATCGCCCTTTTTAGGAATAGGTTGGACATTTTCTAACTTCCACGATGAGGAAACCTGTCCAGATGACATGGAGATCGAAAAAATTTTGGACAATACAGGTACTATCTCGGGGTAGCATTTTTTAGGGGCGATAGCTGAAATACCGTCAGAGCCAGTCGCCTTGTTTGAGTCAAGTTTATTGATAATTGATTCTAGGAGCTTGTAACGAAAGTGGATTGGTTTAATAGCGTATGGGGTAGATTTGGGCGACGGCACAATTTTAACAGAAGCATTGAGACATGAATTTTATGCAAAGTAATCGACAAGGAGGTTGGCTTTTTCAGCAGGATCAGCTACTACAGCTCCCTCGCGAGACGTGATGAAAGGAAAGGAAGATGTATTAAAGTTTTTACTGATGGCTTTAGCTAATGACCAAAATTTATAACCACCCAAAGACATTAGACTAATTCTTTGCATTTATGTTTTACAAACATCTTTTTGGCCTTGGTGATTATGCTTTTGCAACTATTCCTTGCGGCAATATAATCGGCGTGATTTTCGACAGATTTATTTGATTTACGTTTGGTATAGAGTTTATGCTTTTGCGATAATGCATCAGTACAAGCCTGTTAAACCAGGGTTGAGAACGGACATGACCTACACGATTATGTTTTTGGGAATGTTTGAAGAGGAAGACCTTTTAAAGCAATACTCACGCCAGGGAAAGGTTGCAAAAAAATCTCGCAATTCGCTCCAGTTAGTTGATTTAAAACACCACATAGTTCTATCTGTTTTTCGAGTAACAGTGAGATTGGGTACAGAGGAAATTATTTCGATTAGGCAGTGGTCTGATTGACCAAGTGGGGAAAGGATTCTTGTTTTGTAGACAAGTGCGTTAGTTGTAAGGAATAGGTTCAAGAGATGTGGAGTTTGGTTAGGGTTGTCAGGGATTCTGGTTGGTTCTAAAATGATTTCTGTAAGATCACGGGATACATCAAATGCTTTTTCACTATGACCTGCGGGATTAGTGGTAAATGAAATTGAAGTTATTATCATTGGGAGACTTATACAAACAACAGCAGAATTTCACAAATTGGGGCCCCAAATGTTTGAACCAAATTGCGTCAAATCTGTTGTTTTCCAAAGTCTACATCCTCTTACAACTTACGTTGTCCTTAGTGTACGCACATACTCCGCCTGTAAGGCGCAAGTTAGAGTGGAGATTTTATCTGGGAAATTGCAGGTCAGGTGAATTAGTGCTTCCAGGGGAGACTTGTGCTTCTGATAGAAACAGAATGTCCGGTTGCACTTGTTTAAGGTGTTGCTGAACAGCATTAAGATTCGACCTGGTATCACGTATGTTGCAGTAATGAATCCGAATGTTGATACTTTCGATTACCGAGGTCGCTTGAGTCCTGCCCTCTCAGGCATCCGAATGGGGCAGAATAGCGTCTGTTTTAGAACTCGTCATTTTAAGGGTTTAGCCGTTAAAACGTCACTCTTAACTAGTGCGTGTTGGCAAGTACTTAAGGAATAAAGGAGAAAGTGACCGGCAGTCCTTACCGATCTCAGAAAATTAGAGCACCAATATTAAGGGGTCCATGGTAAGGTTAGGTCAATATATTTATAATATTAGGTTAGAGTAATACACGCAAAACTTTAGGTTAGATCAATACACGTACAATATTAGGTTAGATTAATAAACGCGCGGTTTAGGTTAGGTCAATGCTCGCGCGAGCATTCATGGCCTGCCGAGATGCAAGTGCAAGAAAGACACTTGATAATTTGAAATACAATACAATGCGAAAAATAGCCCATAGATGTCAGCTTTGTTTAGATCACGAAGAAAATCAACTTGAACATTTTTTGTAAGTAGTTGATTTTTTTCTTTTTGTGAATTAATGCGATACAATTACAAATAATTTTTTATAAGTGTTTCATAATTATATTCAATAATTATTCAACAAATTAAGTAATTATTCAATATTTTAGTAGGTATATCATTGCAAGTAGATATTTTTAGTAGTTTTAAGTAGGTTGAGGGTATTAAATTAATTCAAGTGCTAGTCAATATCATTGCAGCATTGGAATTTCGTTCATTCATATTATATCCAGGACCGTAGTAAAAATAAAATGAAAAAAATATGTTTGATGGACTATTGACAGGCTAAAGTAAAATATCACGATTGTCTTAATATTTTTGTAACAGCTAAGAAGCAAACAACAGTTATAAAAACAAATCCAGATACGTATTTTTTTGATCGGATGATGTTATCTAGGAGCCGAAACGTTGGAGTACAAGTCTGGTGATGAGACGTTGATCCTCTGAAAAAAGCGTCTTAAGTTTGTGTTTACAGAATGTTTTATAGTAACCGAGATATACCCTCGCCAAATTGGACAATTTTCAATTTCGCCCTATATCTTTAAATCAAACGTTAGCAAAAATTGGTATACGTCATCGATTTTGTCTCAAAAATTGAGCACACGGAAGCGCAAACTACAAGTCTCTAGCACCAATGTTAAGAGAGTTACACATTCAATTCCATCGAAATTTGGACATACTGTACAGGGTGTCCTATTTTCGATGTAATTGGGGGGTTTTAGGTGTTTCCCAAATAGATAGAGTAAAATCATGGTCGGGACCCGTGCACCGATTTTTGAAACAAATTTAATATCTAAAGAACATTTCAATATCTCGACTCGTTTGGGAAATATAGGGTGTTTTTCGTTTTATGCCGTTTTCTTTAAAATCCCGTAACTTTTTTGTTTGTGAATATTTAAAATTTTGGTGAAAACATCTTTTGTGCCTTTTTTTATGTGCAATTTAGTGGCGTACTCGATTTTTTTCTAACTTAATTTGTTTCCGAGTTACAGACCAAAGTTGCATTTTTTTAAATGATAACCATAGTAGGCTATGACTCCATTAATTAGAGATTTCTTTTAGCTTTCTGAAAATATAAGTTTCATATATTTATCTCGGTAAATAAGAAAATTATAAACGATTTTTTGAAAAACACCTCTTGATCAAATCACTTATGTATAGTATAGTTTCATATATTCAAAAGGAAGTATATTACTATGCGCAGAACTTGTTTTAAAACTAGATAAAAATGTCCTCATAGTATTTTATGCCATATTAAAAACTTATTGATTTAGAAAAAAATAACATTTTTATTTTATAGCAGTTTTTTCTTATTTTAGGCATTGTTCAAACTGATGTCCATTATGATGTAAACAAACTTCACATCGGCGCGAAATACACTCAATTGCCTTAGTGAAATGAATGGACGTATGCCTTAAATCTTGAAATGCTGCCCTGGTTGAATTGACCAATTGTTCGTATGTTTCGTGGCGAGTATGATATATTTTATTTTTTTAAAAATCCCCACAAAAAGAAATGCAGTATTGAAAGATCTGGAGATCTTGCTGGCCACTGAATCCGTCCGTTATTGCCAATCCGTTGATTGTTAAAGTTTCGGTTTAAGTAATCTCGGACTAAAACAGTATTATGACAAGGCGCACCATCTTGTTGAAAATAAACATTTACCCTCTGCGCTAATAGAATTTCATCTAGCAGTTGTGGAAGACAAATGTTTAATATTTCCATATACCTCTCGCCGTTAAGGTGCCGTTAAAAATATGGTAAACAAATCTACCCCCCAAAATAAAGCATGATACATTAAAACCAAATCTATCTTGATTTTGGCGTGCTAATGTTACAAAATTGTTATTTTTTGACCAATATCGATTGTTGTTACGATTAAAAATTCCTGCACTCGTAATATGACTCTCATCAGACCAAATGATATTGCGCCCAAAATTCCTATTTTGTCTAATCTGTTCTAAATACCAATTACAAAAAATAATTCGTCGTTCTAAGTCGCCATCATTAAGGTGCTGAATTACTCTTTTTTTGTACGGAGTATAATTATATTTTTTTAAGATTTTTTGTACTCTTGATTTAGATACGCCAACTTCTGTTTCTATTTGTCGGCAGGAGGTATTAGGATTTTCTTCAACTCTTGCTAAAACAGTTATTTCGTCGTCTTGTTGGTTCATTTTTGCATAATTTTTGATCCTAGGCTTCTCAAAAGATCCATAAGTTAATAGATGTTCTTTTAATCTGGCGAATATATTCTTATTGGGATGTCTTCGTTCAGGGAATCTTCAATAAAGTAGCTTTATTATTTTGCGTTTTTATAAATACTAGCATTATTAAAGTATTAAACGCACAAGCTACCTATTAAAATATGCCTCTGCAGCTTGGTCTGCATTAAAATTACACTGATAGGATATGCCAGTTGTATCTAACTTTTCAAAATTTTCATACTTCGTATTAATGACAGCCATCACAAAAAAGTTATTAACTTGAATAATTAATTATTTAAGCAAAGTTTTGAAACAATAAATCTAATCACATTTACGTTTCCACCATTTATTTATATGAAACAACTGCGTGAAATGTCAAATAACTAGCAACGAATGCGTGCAGTAAACAAAGGTTCATAGATGACTTGATCAAGAGGTATTTTTCAAAAAATCGTTTATAATTTTCTTATTTACCGAGATAAATATATGAAACTATATATTTTCAGAAAGCTAAAAGAAATCTTTAATTAATGGAGTCATAGCCAACTATGGTTACCATTTAAAAAAATGCAACTTTGGTCTGTAACTCGCAAACAAATTAAGTTAGAAAAAAATCACTAAATTGCACATAAAAAAAGGCACAAAAGATGTTTTTACCAAAATTTTAAATATTCACAAACAAAAAAGTTACGGGATTTTAAAGAAAACGGCATAAAACGAAAAACATCCTATATTTCCCAAACGAGTCGAGATATTGAAATGTTCTTTAGATTATTAAATTTGTTTCAAAAATCGGTCCAAGGGTCCCGACCATGATTTTACTCTATCTATTTGAGAAATACCTAAAATCCCCCAATAGGACACCCTGTACAGTGTGTTCCATTTAAAATAATAAAGTAGGTTGGTGTCCTGTTGTTCATGTACACCCGCAAAGCCCTTATAAGTCTTATAGTTTTCGTAATATTCTAACGAATGCTCTACGTGAATCTCCTGTATACTTATTCCCCATTACCATATAAATAGCCATTATTTTTGCACTAATTTATAATGTAAGTAGTTACATTTAATAATAAATCACAAAAAAGTTACTTGGGACAGCTGCCTTAGGTATATCAAACCAGATTATCGCTTGTTTTTTCAGACTATAGTACCATAATAGAAGAGGGAGATAGATTTATTTGCGTGTAGTAATAATAAAATATTCATTCATTGAAATCTCTCATGTACGTTACAATTCGTATTATTCAACAAAGAGGTTGTCTTTATTAAACATTATTTGAACGAGGCTGATAGCTGTGTAGTAATAAACATACAATAAATAATCAATAACTACGATTTGCTTCAGTTGCCTGTTATAGTTGACCATGTTAACAACAAATGAGAAATCCGATAACAAGCCGAACACGTGAGTACATACTGTTTAATTTTATTCAAGAAAGAAAGTGTTGGAACACTTTTATTACATTGTTACTAAATTATAAAAAAAAACAATTTATTTATATAATCTCTGTGGTAATGTGGTTTGAACGCTTGATAGTTGAAAGATAACTGTACAGTACTTGGCATAAAAATGTATTTGGGGTGTTAATACTAAACAGTATAAATAATTATACTTAATTTTACAATCATAAACTAGACCTGAATTATTTAATTATGGTTACATGTGCAGAAAAATTGTGAAGGTCGTTAATAAATACAGAATTCAATGAAAATATAAACTCATGGAATTTTAAGTTTTATTATCAGGAGAAATAATGAGAGAATTGATTAATTAATGTAATTAGTGTGATTCATTTTTATATGTATTTAAATTAAAAAACGTATATAAACCCCACTAATTTAAAAATAAAAATGCTCCAAATAGGTATACTGTGATAATTTTTTTATCCCCGTTGTCCACAGAAGTGCGCAAAAAATTTAAGCGGATGGCCCAAATATTTTATAATGTCCTTGAGTTCGGTTCACCACGCGTAGCGTTTCAACAATTAACATAAAAATCTAATTCCGGAATTGCAACATTCACACAACTATAACATTATATTTATTCTGACTTATTTTCTGCTATTGAAAAATATTAGTAATGTAATTGTAGAAATATTTTTAGTTGTTTTCAATATATCTTAACCATCTTTTAGCTTAGCTCAGCTTGTAATTAAAAAAATATGGATTAATTTACATGTTATGTAATTATGCGTTAATCTGATAACCGGTTTTTCCAACAATACTAAGATATAGGCAACTTATTAAGTTTTTTTTTTAATAATTATAATGATCATTTTTGGGTTAATAAAATTTTAGATTAATTTACTATTAATCACATAGCAACTCTTAATTTGGAAACGTATATAAGTTTTATTATCGATTTCGCCAAATTCAAGTGGGTAATAGGCCCTCAAAAATACTTTTTCTTCAGCAATTTGCACTCTGACGGAAATCGAAAAGCGTGTGTGTTAGTCGCAATGACAGGCTATAAGTTTGTTATTATAATCATCTGCTCGACCTAACAATATGCCTGTAACCCAGTGGAATTGGCAAAAATGTATATGCAATTAAGATCAGGTAGCCATGTGGAAATATTGGTTGCTTTAGTGAGAAGGACATTCAGGTGGATCCCAGGTTAACAACTGGGAACAATGTTTAAACAACAGTCAAATGTCGAAAAATCGGTAAAAAATGGATTTTTTAAACATAGCTTGGAAACTATAACCTGCAATAGGGTTTCAAAATTTGCTAAAAAAAGACCTATTTGAGACCTGCTAGATCATAATTAGTTAATAATTTGTTTAAATAATTGCAATAAACTGTCAAAATTTTCAATTATTTTTCATTTCGTGAAAAACGCACCTACATACTTGAAACTTCCACTAATTATGTATTGTATTAACTAATTAACTTGTTTTCTAGAAATTCTAATTATTTATAAAAAAGTGACATAATGTATCGTGCAATTTGACACTTTTTTCGTTGGTTTAGAGGGTTTTCCCAAGAGAAATTATATCTTCCTCGAGAAAAAAGTCCACGTGTGCGTCATCAGTGGAGCGCGACATGTAAAACTCATAGGGCGAGTTCAAGGCAAAAAGTTTTCAAACAAAACTTGTTTATTTTTAAAAAGTACATATTTGTTTACTCTATCATTATTTATATTTGCTTCCTTAATTTTGTGTTGTAACGTACTACTTTTACATCTATACATCATCGTCTTTTCCTCGCCATACTCGGTCATTATGCACTCATTCTTTATCTCGTCCCTTCTCGTTTTACCATGCGTGCTTCTCAGGAATCTCATACCCACGGCATTTATTTGTCTTTCGTGCTTTTTTTGACATACCATGTCTTACTTCCATACAATACTCACGGGGCAAACACGCCAGTATAGATTGCTCGTTTCGCAGCTAGGCTCATGCTTTCGTTTCTCATTATCGTCCACATACTTCCAATCACTTTCCTTCCAGCATTGACCTTTCATCCAATCTCGCCCTCCATTGCACCATCTGTATTAAACATTCTACCGAGATATACCAGCACGTCCACTTCCTCCACAATTTCATCTTGCAAAGTAAATACTCTACTCGTCTTTCCACCTTCCCTATTGAACACCACAATCTTATTTTTGTTCACGTTTACTTTTAGGCCCACGTTCTCACAGACTGTATCAAACTAGCTGCCTGTGTCTTTTATTTGTTCGTTCCACATTGTTTCATTCATATTCAACTCTTTACTCACAGCATCTGCGTATTTAATTCTCGCACCGTTATCCACTAGTTTGTCTACCCTAATTCTTCATGTTCTTACTACGTTTGCTTTCCTTCTCCAGGCCCACTTTTGCCCTAAACACACTCTCGATACAACTAAAAAGTGGTCCGATCCACACTCCGATACGCGCATTACTTTTGTGCTTTTCACCAGGTTTCTAAGTCGTTCATCATACACTATCAAGTCTATCATACGTTTAGATTCACCTCTTTGCCATGTATACATAAACCACGTATTAAATGTGTTCTCTCTGTACACCCACCCATCCGTTCATATACCCCTTTATCATCACTTTTTCGTTTGGCTTACTTACGTTCAACACGTTCTCTGCACTTCATTCCAGAAGCTCTCACACTCTTGGTCTCTTTCTCCATTCACCGGTACATAGCATGCAATAAGAAAAATTATTCGAAACTCCACTTTCATTAAAAGGTATGAAAATATTAATACCCATAAAACCCAAAATAAAAAAAAAATTATTATGCATTTTTAAATAGCATGCACCTAATTTTGGCTCTTAGCAAGAGGTTGATAGTTACTCAAATCGCTTTCATTCTTAGACAAGGATTACCTACTCTAAGCTTTCATTACACTGATGACACATACTTCCATCCCTCGGTCACGGTCAACTAAACCATTTTCACACATGTAAGACTCTCTTTTTCTCTTGTACATAATGGTATCATGAAGTTCAAGTTCAAAGTTGCAAACCGATATCTTCTTTTTGCAAAAATATTTGCAATAAACTCATCCCAAAAATGACCTACATTTTGGGACACCATTTTGCAAGTGAAAATGGTGATGTAAAATAGTTTCTGGGAATGATTGCTGCAGTTAATTAAATGCAAAATCTTTGTTTTACGTTTCGCTGTTTGGATTTCCAGCATTATCAAAAAATTGTTGTCATCTGAATTGTGTGACATATAAAATATTTTGTTTGTTAAGAAACAAAATATTTTAAATCTGTAGTTGTCATATTTTCAAATAACAATAAATTGTTGATAATTCTGTAAATCCAAACAGCGAAACGTAAAACTAAGATTTGGCACATAATTATTAAGCGTTGGTCTTTTACAGTGCAAAATGTTGAATGGTGACATAAACAAATAGCTTCACCGTTTTATATCAATTAGCATTGTTTCATTTTTGGTTTTTCTGTGAATTATGATACTGTCTTTATTTATTTTCTATTGTGACAAATTCAACAAAAATAAAAAATGTTTACAATTTTCAACTTTATCACTAAATAATTCAAAAACACTTAGGAATAGGTAGTAAAAAGTGAGTATCTATTGAAAGCCCGTAAAAAATGCTATTTTGCCATTTTAAAAAAATGAGAAAAATAACATTGAGCAAAATGGACCACCCTGTATATGCAAAGAAAAGAGTCTGCAACCTGAAGGTAGAAGTTAAAACTAGACAGATTGGAAAAACAGATTCCAAAATTTCACTCCGATATCTTTCTATATGGCGGAACAGGAGCCTAATTAATTGACTAATTTTTTTACAATAATTTTGCTCAGCGTTTCACAAAGAATTCAAATGTATACAAATATATAGTGTTCCGTTAAAAAAAAAAAGTTTAGTGTAGTACTCGAAAATGGGACACCCTGTATATACAAAAATATTTTTACAAGCTGCTCTCGTTGTTGACTACAATAACCTGTTATAAAAAATTTTATTAAATCAACAGTATAGGCGTAACCTTTCACCCCCAAATCGTTGTTGGGGCACCCTATATATACAAGGTGATTCATTGGTAAAGGGAAATGCGTTAACTGTGGATAGGGGTCACCTAGCTGACTCTAAAAAAACCATATTATGGGTCTTACGCCCTTTGTATCTGAGATACAGGGCGTTTTATGAATTTTTACCATTTCTTTTCTTACTCATAACGTACGAACCGCCCTGTAGATTTTTTTATATTTGGTATGTTCCTCATATCTCGTGGGATATACCGATATAACAAGAATATTGATAATCCGGCTATACGAAAAATTCACAAATTCTTCCATCCTCCAAATAACACCCTGTATAGTTGATTTTTTTAATTTAATCGGCATATTTGAAAAGAGGGTAAAAAACTAAATTTAATCGTGTGGTTGTATTTTTGGGGCAGACGACTTTACTACGAAACTTTTAATTTCGTATACGGGTTATTGGTTTTTAGTGGGATATATCGATGCATTAAGAAATGATAATGCAGGTCCGGCTTTACGAAAGATATACTTATCTGCCAATCCTTCATACAAAACCCTGTAGATAATTTTTTTTAAACTTCGTATCAAAATTTACAAAGTGCACAAAAAAGTGGAATTCGGGAATGTCTTCTTGTTTTTGGGCATATGATTTTACTACATAATTTAAATTTCACAAATTTTACACTTCGCGGTAGGAAGACAAATGATTAAATAAATAAATTTAAATTTCAAATTACAGTTTACAATAATTTTATTAGTTGTTTTGGAACAAATATTATGTGTAAAACACGTTAAGCAACAACAAGAAATAACAACAACATTAACAAAAGTAGTTAATTAAAGAAAACGTAAATAATAAAACTAGAGTAAATGCTCAAAGTGACCACCATTTTGATTGATACATTTCCTTGCTCTCGTTAATATGTACCTTATCGATTTTCTAATAATGTCTGGAATATTTCTTATTTCCGCACATGCGTTTTCTATTCTCTGTAGGAGTTCTTCTCTACTGTTTATTTCGGAACTGTATACCTTTGATTTTAAGAATCCCCAAACATGATAATCAACTGGATTACAGTCAGGCGACCTTGAAGGCCAGTTATTTGGACCATTTCTTCCAATCCATGTGTTCGGAAAGTTGTCGTTTAAAAAATTCCTTACGATGAGCCGATGAGGAAGAGTAGCACCATCGTGTTGGAAATACACACCGGCGACATCGACATCATGGTCCGCTAACAGCACTGGTAAAATATTTTCAAGGAAATCTAAATAGACTTCACCAGTCAGCCGGTTAGGCAAAACATAAGGCCCGATTAAATTGTTGTCAATGACGCCGCACCAAACATTGACTGAAAATTTGTGCTGTGAATGAGTCTGTCTAATACCGTGAGGATTTTCAACAGCCCAAATATGAGAGTTCCTTAAATTGTACACTCCATCCCGTGTAAATTGCGCTTCATCTGTAAATAGGCATCTCCTTGTAATTCTTGGGTTTCGGATGATCCATCGACTAAAGCTCAGTCGTGCAATTTCATCACCCGCTACTAACCTCTGTACCTTTTGCACGTGGAACGGGTACAACTGATTTTTTTTTAATCTGCGCCAGGTACGTTTAAAGCATTACTAATACGTCGGGTACTAACTTCTGGATTTGCTTCCACTATATCCATGATGTTTTGTTCCACATCGTCAGGTGTCTTTCGTTATGTTCATTTAATTTTGCCGAGGGAAACTGGCCGTGTTCTCTCATGTATCGAAAGACGCGACTGAAGGTCTTCAAATCCGGTGATTTTCGTCCTGGAAAGCGCCTCTCGTATTCGATTTTTGCGGCATATCCACTACCATTACAAAAACCATAAACGTAGATCATATCGGTATATTCTTGATTGGTAAACTGATAAGGCATTTTATGAATTATTAAAGATAAATAGAGTCACAAGATTCAAATCTTTTGACACTCAACCAGTCACCGTCAACAATCATGTTCTGTCATTGTCAAAACCTACTAGATACGAATACCTGGATATGTAAAGCTAGGTATAACATGCTTTCTGCAAACAGTTAAACTAAATAGAGTATAATTTACAAAATACGGAACTACAATTACATTTTTTTGTGTTCAATAATATGTAAATGCAAATACAAACGTTGTGTAGCTATTCACAGATAACTGAATAGAGTTTAGAAAGTGGTTCCTAAGTTATAGGAAAAAACGCAATTTATTCAATCTTTTTAACATATCGCAAAAACTAAATTTAATTTGAAGTAGTGAAATTATATGCCCAAAAACAAGAAGACAATTCCCGAATTCCACTTTTGTGTGCACTTTGTAAATTTTGATACGACTTTTTAAAAAAATTATCTACAGGGTTTTGTATGAAGGATTGGCAGATAAGTATATCTTTCGTAAAGCCGGACCTGCATTATCATTTCTTAATGCATCGATATACCCCACTAAAAACCAAGAACCCGTATATTAAATTAAAAATTATTATACAGTGTGGTTCTCCAGTTATGTATAAAAACGCAATAAATTTCATTTCTTCACTGTAAAATCCTAAAAAAACTTAGTATGAAATTTAAATTTTCGTAGTAAAGTCGTCTGCCCCAAAAATACAACCAAACGATTAAATTCAGTTTTTTACCCTCTTTTTAACTATGGCGATTAAATAAAAAAAATCAACTATACAGGGTCTTATTTGGAGGATGGAAGGATTTGTGAATTTTTCGTAAAGCCGGATTATCAATATTCTTGTTATATCGGTATATCCCACGAGATATGAGGAACATACCAAATATAAAAAAATCTACAGGGCGGTTCGTACGTTATGAGTAAGAAAAGAAATGGTAAAAATTCATAAAACGCCCTGTATCTCAGATACAAAGGGCGTAAAACCCATAATATGGGTTTTTTTAAAAACCAGCTAGGTGACCCCTATCCACAGTTAACGTATTTCCCTTTACCAATGAATCACCTTATATATATATATATATATATATATATATATATATATATATATATATATACATATTATAAGTCTCGAGGAAGATATAATTTTTCTTGGGAAAACTCTCTAACCCGACGAAAAAAAGGTCAAATTGCACGATACATATTGTCACTTTTTTATAAATAATTAGAATTTTTCAAAAACAAATATTTAAGTTACGGGTAATCAAGGATATAATTACTGAAATTTTCAAGCATGTAGGTGCTTGTTTCACGAAATACAACATAATTTAAAATTTTGGCAGTTTTTTGCAATTATTTAAACAAATTATTAACCAATTTCGATCTACCAGGTCTCAAGTTGACTCCAGCTGAAAATGAGAAAACTTTGAAACCCTTATAGGTTATAGTTACATTTGACATTTAAACAATGTTCCCAGTTGTTAAAATGGGATCTACTTGAATGTCATATTTCTCATCACTAAAGCAACCAATCTTTCCACTTTTTTGTCTAATTGAGTTCGTAGTAAAATAGTGAAGTACTGATACAGCTATCCTTGATCAATTTCTCTTTTAGATATTTTCAAAATTCTGAAATATGTATATATATATATATATATATATATATATATATATATAGTGATTCACAACTATTCGCTCGGTCTCTTGTGCCTAAACGGTACGACATATCAGCTTAATTTTTTGGTGACATACGTAAATTGATAAGGACCGTTTTTTTAAATTATTTTCAATTATACAGGGTGATTCAGAAAATTGTAATATATCAAAGTTAGGTTTTTTAAATACAACGCCTTGTATTCTATGTCATTTTTAGATTATAGGTAAAAAATTAAGTCAACTTTATTCAACGTTCCTATACCTATCGCTCACCAATTTTGAGAAAATTGTGATTTTAAGAAAAATATTCAATTTTATATATATATATATATATATATATATATATATATATATATATATATATATATATATACTTTCACGATTTCATTATTGTTATTTTGACATATCAATTCATTCTTAAACCTATTACCATTTACTGAGCACGATAACTGTAATTGTTATCAAAACTTTGATATTTATATAAAAGAGAAATAAAAAATACACAATTTAGTACCCAAAGATAAGTATTTTAATTAATAGTAGTTGTAATAGTGAACGGGTTAGTAGAATGATTTCACAAATAAAAATAAATAAAAAATTATGCGACCGAAGTATGGAAAGGTCCACATAGAGGTGGAGATTTTCAACCCCCCCGATGCCGTATTTATGGTCCTTACCCGTATTAGGACCCTTTGGCAGTATTAAAAGCCTTTTTGGTAGTCCAGCTCCTGGAGGGTAGGCAACCGGAGATACGCGCATGGTAGCTATTTTTGTATTGTCGGCCATATTGCGGGCGTGGCTTGTCGACTATTTTTGTTTTGTCGGTCATTTTTGTAATTGTTGTGGCGAGAAATTTGAAATAGTATTCTAATAAGGGGCCCTCATACTATCCCATAGGACAACCATAGCCCTCCGGAACTTGTTCTCAGATCTTTTCCCCTTATCATGACACCCTGATTGTTTGTGACGCCATCTACTGCTGTATTTTTAAAACTATTTGATCCAAATCAATCCACCAGATCAATCTCAATCAATCAAATCAATTAACCAAATCAGTCGATTAAATCACTCTCAATCAAATACATAAACAGATTTTTAATGACACAATTTTAAATCGCAAAGTAATATAGAAATAAATTCAAATCAATCGATTTGATTGAGATTGATCTGATTGATTGATTTTATTGAGATTGATTTGATTGATCGATTTGGTTGAGATTGATGATCATTAATCCGATGTTGAGTCAAGCTGTAGGAATTGATAAAAAGCAAACTAACCTAATGATCTTGCTAAAGTTAACGTGTTAAAAAGGTATTTAATTAATTGAACAACTGCAGAATCAGTAATCATTTAAGCTGTGAATAAAGACTGATTAATTAATTACGCATCGGGGGATTGTTATACTCACGCTGACCTGGCACTGCTTAAAATAAAAGATGAAGTGTATTATCAAAATTGGAGATGAAAATCAACTTGTTTAAGTAGGTAATTACGATAAAGTGAAAGGTCCTTGAAATACAATAAGTCTATTTACACTCTTTGGTATTAAAACAATTTAAGATTTCTAGTTGTGCACAATTCTTTCAAAGTGTTGGACGTAACGATGAAAGTAGAATCATTTTTGTAAATTCAAAACTGTATTATCTGGTGTACAAGTGTGTTCAAGTTTGTTTATAAATCCAAGTAATTTTCAAAACAAAGGTTATATAAAAATGAAGTGTATTATCAAAATTGGTAATGATAGTCAACTTGTTTATTTGCCCCCAGGCATTTGTCCATTTTCACTAACGACTTAGCTTATTTATAAATATAAGGCCCTTTTTGACAGAGGTATTTCCTATAAGACAGTCGTTGTATGTTAATATAGAGGCCTGATTTAAAGTTTGGCTTTTGCAAGCTGTAAGTTAAGCCGACCGGTATTTTTAATTGAAAGTTGGATTTTGCAAGCTGTAAGTTAAACCAAGCCGGTATTTCTGAATTGGAAATTGGTTTTTGCAAGCTGCAAGTTATGATCCGATTGATTGATTTGATTGATTGATTTGATTAAGATTGATTTGATTGATTGATTTTATTAAGGTCGATTTGATTGGGATTGATTAGATTGAGATTTAAGTAATTGATTGATTCGATTGAGATTGACTTGCTGATGATCGACTGTTTTCCCACGCCGGTGCCCTCACGTTTAGGGAGAGTATCAACTCTGAGCATCGGTTAGCCTTATTTAGAAAGTAATCGGTCGCTCATAGGTATATACAGTGGGAGAAACGTTACCTGAAGGTTATGAACAGTTGTTAGCTCTGCTTCTTGATTGATTTGATTGAGATTGATCTGATTGACAGATTTGATCCCTATGCGGACACCATACTATTTCAAATTCCCCGCAATAACAGTCTCCCAAAATAATGGTTGTATAAAAGATGAAGTGTATTATCAAAATTGAAAATGAAGGTCAGCTTGTTTGTCCTTTGATAATTAGTGGGTTTTTCCAAACACGCTAGAGGTATTTGAATAGTGAAGGGATGTTATTGTGGTTGCATAACTGGGGATATCCATAAAATAATTACTTTATACTAAAGATTGGGGAAAACCGTTAAGTACTTTATCTTGAATATATTTCTATATTACTTTGCGATTTAAAATTGGATTGTAGTTAAAGATCTGTTTATGTATTTGATTGAGGCTTATCTTATAGATTGATTTGGATCAAACTCTATTACAGAAAACATTAATTAGTTTTAAAAATACAGTAGTAGATGGCGTCATAAACAATCAAGGTGGCGTGACAAGGGGCGAAGATCTGAGAATAAGTTCCGGAAGGCTATAGTTGTCTTATGAGATGGTATGAGGGTCCCTTATTAATACTATTTCTCGCCATAACAATTACAAAAATGACCGACAAAACGAAAATGATCTACAAGATGACTGGCAAAACAGAAATGGCCACCACCAAAGAGAAACAAGGGGGCATGGACTGTCCTTATGCCCTCCAATCACAGCCCTGAACTACTTTTTGCTGCGGAGGTAGTAACTACATACTTATCAGTGCATTCTTACACGATAAAGTCGCTTATCTAGTATTTCTTGCTCGTGATCAAATGTAAATTAATTTACAATAAATGTTCAAAATGTTGCCCGTTAGACGCGAGACATTGTTGAACCCGTCTTATAACGGCTTCATTTGTATTTCTTGTGGAGAAAGAGAATTGAAGGCATTTTGCACTCTTGCAATGCAATCTTCTTTAGTCGTTAGTGGTGTAGCATAAATAATATTTTTAATGTAGTTTTTTTCGATTTACTTATAAAGTATTAAATTTTTACACTTATGTTGTATGTCGAATTTGAAAAAAATGACTTAGAAAATTTCTATTTGGCAAAAATGACTTGAATCACAAAATTATCAATTTTTATAATTTTTTGCAGTAACTTTTTCAAATATTTTTCTTTATTTCAATTCTCAAGTATTTGGTTTCCATGGTGACCACGAACAAGGAATACTAGATTTAAGTATGTAGCTCATTTTTATCACAAATTTTAAAATTGGGACTTTTTTGATAATAAGTATGAAACTGTTACGTTTAGGCAAATAAAGTTTTAAACAAACTTACCTTAATTTTGACGTTAAATCGATCTGAGTAATAAAAAATAGGGGTTTCCGTTTGATTCTTTTGAGTAACTTGCATTTTTTTATAGTCAAGTTTAGACATTCATAATTTTATTTTTATGAAAAATACAAATGTCATTTTTTGCAGACTGTTGCAATAAACCTTTGCCTACAACACCTCAAAGATTTATTTAAATTGTTTGACAGGAACAGAACAATTAACGAGTTATTACTAAGACCGCATCTGTCAATTTTTTTAGAAAAATGGTTTTTTTTTAAAACGACTGAAATTTCGTATCTAGTTTATTTAACAAACTTACCTTAAAATTCGACATAGAATCTAAAATGTATTAATATACGGGTGTTCCATTTAAAAAGCGACTATACCGACTTCCGGTATAACCGGAAGTGGTACGAACGTAATATTTTAGATGAGTTAGCCCTAACATCATTACCCTGTCACCAAATTTTCAAAATTATAGTAAGTTTGGTTTAGCAGATACTCATAGGATCAACTCCCAAAGGCGGACCCTGTATATATATATATATATATATATATATATATATATTATGTTATGTGCGTGTATGCTCGTGTGCGTATTGGCGCGTCTCCGTCTGTGCCCGTGTGCGCGTGGGCGCAGGTGCGCGGTTGTGTGTATGAGTGCGTGTGCGGATGTCGTGCGTGTGCTGTGTCCGTGCGTGGTGCGTGGTGGTGCGTGGTGGTGCGTGCGTGTGCACGTTCGTGCGTGTGTGTGTGCGTGTGCCTGTGTGT
Source organism: Vesta saturnalis (assembly GCA_036346205.1). Lineage (NCBI taxonomy): Eukaryota > Metazoa > Arthropoda > Insecta > Coleoptera > Lampyridae > Vesta > Vesta saturnalis. Next base: position 2,817,422 of record JARFJB010000513.1, read on the forward strand.
GCGTGTGTGTGTGTGCGTGTGTGCGTGTGTGTCCGTGTGTGCGTGTGCGTGTGTGTGCGTGTGTGTGTGCGTGTGCGTGTCCGTGTGCGTGTGTGTGTGTGTGTGTACGTTTGCGCGTGTTGCCTATGCGTGTGCGTGTGCGTGTGAGTGTGAGTGTGCGTGTGCATGTGAGTGTGCGTGTGCGTGTGCGTGTGCGTGTACGTGTACGTGTGCGTGTGCGTGTGCGTGTTCGCGTGCGTGTGTGTACGTTTGCGCGTGTTTCCTATGCGTGTGCGTGTACGTGTTCGTGTGAGTGCGTGTGCGTGTGCGCGTGCGCGTGCGTGTGCGTGTGTGTGTGTGTGTGTGTGTGTGTGTGTGTGTATGGATGTATGTTAGTACCCACGATAACGCCAGAATGAAAACAGCTACGTACATAAAATTTTGTATTTAAATTTATTTTCATTGGGCTTAGAGCTGATTAGATTTTGGGAGAAACCCAGCGGCGGAGAGGGGAAGTTTATTAACGTCAGTTATTGGTTTTTATCAAATATTTCTAAAACAGTTGCATATTTCAAAGATATAAAAATATCTAGATATAGACCTTAAACATATAGGTTAATTATATTTGCTACAATGTTTTGATATGATAGCGACAAGAATTTAGAATGTAGAATCCAGCTTAAGTTCTACATTCTTGGTTAATTTTATAAGAAAAACTGTTGACGCATTTTTTAAAGAAAATTTAATTTTATATTAATTTTCTTTATAAGGTTTTTTTAATGTAAAACGAAATAAATGCAAAAATTAAATAAATATGATTGAAAATTCTGAAGCTGTATTATATGAGCGGGCGACTTTGGAATTTGTTTTTACGTTAACATGTATTTATGTCTATTAATCTCGATCTGACATGAATTTTAAAACGTCATTATGACATAGATTATTGTTTTTGTTTTTACAATGGTGCCTGTTTTCGTTCCTATTTTAATTTTTTAAAATAGCATCTAGATAAATTACTTACCTTTTTTGGGTTTTTTAATGATGTATTTTAAATTATACAATAGCCTGCTATTAATATAACAGTTTGAGAAACGTATAAAGCCAACTATAGAATTTTAGTAAAGAATAACTAGGTCATTAAAAATTAAATATTGTTAAACTGTATTAAAGATGACAAATCAGAACACCCTCTAACAGCGAAGGCTAACAATATAAAATGTCAGCCAAAAACACATTTAACAAAATTTAATCAAGTTGTGATGTAAGTGTAAAGTTATGAAAAACTAACAAAAACTTGAAAGTGATAGAAGCATTCGCAAATATAAACGTGACATTAAATAAAATGATCTTGTTAAATCTAACAGAGATATAGTTGTCAATAATTGCAAGTGTTATTAACCCTGGAAAACTAATATATCGTAAAATGTACGAAGACAGTGCAATTTCGACTATTTTCGGACTGCCTCGTGAAACGCAACTCCACCATCCTACTAGTATCTTCCTCTTTAGTTGTTAGTGTTTGGTGAAGTTACAGTTGAAAAATTCTTTTCTTTTCCTTAACATTTCGTTGCATAGTCGTCAATTCAACGATACATTAGTATAAACGTAATTTTGTGTGTGTGACTGTCTGTGTCTGTGTGTCTGTGTGTATGTGTCTCTGTGTCTGTGTCTGTGTAGTCTGTGTGTCTGTGTGTCTGTGTGTAGTGTCGTGTGTCTGTGTGTCTGTGTGTCTGTGCTGTTGTCTGTGCTGATCCTGTCTGTGTCTGTAGTCTGTGTCTGTGTTCTGGCTGTTGTGTGTGTGTGTGTGTGTGTGTGTGTGTGTTGTGTGTGTGTGTGTGTGTGTGTTATGTTTGTGTGTGTGTGTGTGTGTGTGTGTTGTGTGTACGTGTGTAATGTGTGTAGTAGTTGTGTGTGTGTGTGTGTGTGTGTGTTGTGTGTGTGTGTGTGTGGTGTGGTGTGTGAGTTGGCGTGTGTGAGTATGCGTGTGTGCATATGCGTGTGCATGCGCGTCTGTGTGTGTGTATTGAGAATTATTCTAACGTTAGTTTTCTTTAGTTCAGACGGCAAGAAAAGCTTTACTTATTCTAATATTTTTATAATTATTTGTGATTATCGAAATAAGATTGTACTAAATTGTATGGCAAATTCGCGAAGAAGGATAATGAATTGCAGCTAAAACTTGGAAAGATAATGAATTGCGAAGAAAGCGATCCAGAACGAAATGAAAACAACGGCAGTGAGTCTGAAGAAGATAACGTAGAAATAGAACATCTTTTGGAGGATGACAGCGATGGTGACATTTCAGATACAGTGTTAAGTTCAGAGGCAAGTGGAGTAGTTGGAGAGATTATTGCAGCTAATACTATACGCCTTCTTCCTTCGTTACTATAGGTGAGCAGCTTTTGACGTTCCGGGGACGATGCCCATTTAAAATGTGCATACCGTGAAAGCCGACAAAGTACGGAATAAAAATCGTCATGGTATGTGATGTAGCGTCTAGGTACATGGAACTGGTTCACTTCAGTTGGTCTGGCTGATGAGTTTTTGAAGCCTCCGTACAATATGACAGTTTTGGGAACATTGCGCAAAAACAAGAGGGAAATTCTCGGTGAGTTATTGGACATAAAAAAGCGGCGCCCTGGTACGTCTATGTTTTGTTTTGATCAACTTAAAACGCTGGTGTCTTACGTTCCAAAGAAAGGAAAAGTAGTTTTACTACTTTCGACACTCCATGAAGGATCAGAAGTTTGTAAACGGACGGGTAAACCAGCCATTGTCTTGAGTTAACAATGATACGAAATCGGGAGTTGATACTTTTGATCAACTTTGTAGCATTGCTAGTTGCAGCAGAAATACGCGTAGATGGCTTTATGCATATTTTATAGCATAATCAACACAGCGATTATTAATTCACATGTCATTTATTGTTACAATAAACTGAAAGCTAATACCAAACCTCTTTCTCGCAGTGAATATATGATAGATTTAGCACATCTACTTGCCAGACCATGGATGGAGGGTAGGCTTCATATATAAAATTTGCGTAAAGATGTTCGTCAAGATATCCACACTATTTTAAAAATTGTTGAAGACCAAGAAAATGTTCCTCCAAATAAAAAACGATCAGTATGTTACTATTGTCCGAGTCAGTTAAGACGTATGACCAACTTACTATGTTAAATGCAGACACCAATATGCAGTGAGAACCGAGGTAATTATTGTACCGTTTGTCATTCTGAAAATTTTTCCTAATTTTCTATTATTTCAATATATATTGAATATAATTATGTTTAAAATAAAGCTTTTTTTGCGTATTTTCTTTATTTATTTAGAATCTCGTAAAATTTACGGCATATTAGTATTTATGTATACAAGAAACATATTAGTATTCCAGGGTTAACAATGAAAAGCATAATGCAGAACGTTTTTAGTAATTTTTTTAATTTTAACCTTAATTTCAACTACTTATGTTAAATTATAGTGCTGTGGTAATTTAACATATAATTGGTAAAGCATTTGATTCAAGGTCTAAGAAAAACACAACAAAAACCTAGACATACCAAAAGTTAAAAGTAAAATCAAAATCAAGACGTATCAAAACCTATTTAAACGGAGATTTTCTTCTTGTCTATTAAAATTATTAGGGTGTTTATATATTTCAATAGCTTCACGTTATAAACGAACATATTAATAAGTTTGTCTTGACAATATTTCCATATTGTCAAATTGATTGTCATGATTAAAATGATTTAGGGCATGGTCAGCCACCGCAGACTTCTCTGGTTGACCGGTTGACCTAATCTACAAAATCTCATATGTTCTTTACGTCTTGTATCAAAGTTACGTTTTGTGGTTCCAATGTATATTTTTCGACATGATCCAAGATAACTTATACACTCCGGAAGATGATAATGGGTTTGAAACATCTTTAGGTGATAAATGTTCTTTAATTTTTCTGGTATATTTAAAAAACCAAAAACTCATGCAGTGCCTTTTCTCCATGTCTCCAAATAACAAATGTGTCATCTACATATCTATACCAAACTGAAGGTTTTTTAGATGAATTTTGTAACGCTAATGTTTCAAATTTTTCCATGTAAAAATTAGCTATAACAGGACTAAGGGAACTACCCATTGCTACACCATCAATCTATTCATAAAACTGAAAATACGTTGTAGTATGACAGTGCTGAAAAAGAATGGTTATACCCTTTGGAAAAAGATGATCAATGAATTCAATAGTTTCTTTTAGAGGCACTTTTGTAAAAGATGAAACAACATCAAAACTGACCATTATATCACCGTCATTAATTTTGAAACTACGCATTTTTCAACAAAGTCAGCAGAATTTTTAATGTAATGGAATGTTTTACCTATATGAGGTTGTAATAAAAATGTAAGATGTTTTGCAAGAATATATGTCGGAGGACCAACTGCACTAACAATAGGAATATTAGGTTTATCGATTTTTGGTAAACCATATAGGTTTGATGGAATAGCTTCAGAGTTAGTTAGTTTCTTTTTTATTTCTTCAGGAATAGATGATAATTTGATCAGTTCTTTAGTTTTTTGTTGGATCTCTTGGTATTTCACGATAAGTCTCTGGTTCCAACAATTGTTCTATTTTAACGTTATAATCGTTCATGTTTAATATAACAGTTGCATTACCTTTATCTGATTTTAATATTATTATATTTACATTGCGTTTAAGATGAAGTAAAACACGTTGTTGACGAAAGCATACGCTGCTCTTTGGAGGTTTTGTTTTACGTAATATGTTAATGGTGTTATATCTAACTTCATTATCAGTATCAAAAGGTAATGATTTAATGGAGTTTTCGATATTGGAAATTATATCTTCAAAAGGTATTACTCTTGGTGTTAATGCAAAATTTCCTGCTTTAGAAAGCGCTTCAATAGCGTAATCTGAAACAACATTATCAAAAAGGTTTATAACTGTTTTTTTATATTCAATAGATGGTCTATTATTTTGTTATTTGTATAATTTATTAAATTTTTTTCTGACGATGACATGAGATGTCAAAATTTATTTCCAAAGATTTAAACGTTATAGAATCAATTTTATTCAATATAGAATTTGTAAATGTAAGTATAAAAGATCTCTATCGGTGTTATCCAATAACTTCCTAATATTATGTATAAGATTACGCAGAAGAGCATTTTCAATTCTTTTGTAATTATTATTAGCTTGTTTGTTATTAAAATTTCTTTTAATATAGATAAACTTTGGGATAACTTTTTGGTCTCGGCGTCGTAATCAAAAAGTGAGCGACGATAATATTTGTGATTTCCGTTTCCTTAATTTTTCAAATTGTGTGATAGAATGATGTTTCCTTCCCATAAAGGACTGAAATATGAAAATGTAAACTTTCACCATTATCACACATAATAAAATACTCACCTTTTTGGGCTTTTCTAATGGTGTATTTTAAATTATACAATCTAAACGTTTCGATAACACTTGCAGTTATCTTCGTCAGTGGTAATATCTTTAAAATTGTTAATGATGTTGAAAACAATTTTGTCAAAGTTGAAAAATTAAAACATAAACATCAGCCTACTATTAATGTAAAAGTTTGAGAAACGTATAAAGCCAACCATAGAATTAAACTTTAATAAAGAATAACTAGGTCATTAAAAATTAAATATTGTTAAACTGTCTTAAAGATGACAAATCAGAACACCCTCTAACAGTAAGGCTAACAATGAAAAATGTCAGCCAAAAATTTTAATAGATATTACTACTGACGAAGATAACTGTAAGTATTATCGAAACGTTTAGATCAGGGATTCGCAAACTATTTTGGGCCGAAGGCCCCTTTTCGAAAATGAACTGATACCTCAGACCCCATAGCCAAATTACTTTAAAAATACTATCTCTACTTTTTTTCCTATTGATACAAACTACGTACCAATTTAAAAACTTTGCGGTTGGTTAAGTGAGTAAACTTGACATCATTTTCTCATCAAAATTTAACAAAATAAATAGACATAAAATTTAGTAAATATGAAGTGTAATCAATAATTATTAATATAAAATACGTAAAAATACTTAAGTAAGTAATTATTTTTGAAAAACACATTAAAATCGCAAAGTAAAGATAAAAAAAAAATAAAAAATCCTGTGTGATGTACCTGGTGAGTTTCTACCAATCTAGCTAAATCTGGTTCAATATTGGTAAGTTGCAGCCTTAAATCTCCGCGTTTGTTGATTTTCAAACGGTTTCTTTGTTTTGTCAAAATGTTTGTAACCACACTGAAGCCTTTTTCGACTAGATATGATGGTGGAAAAGCAATAAGGTATTTTTCAGCAATGTTCCACAATGCAGGATACTGTTTTTCAATGTTGCGCTGCAACCAGATCTTCTGATAGCTTTGGTTGAACTTCTGCTTAAGCTCCTCGTCTGTGCTGATGGTAATCAACTCTTCTTGCATTATCGCATTGGCTTCTTCCATGGCTATAATATTGTACGGATTTATTATCCATTGAAGAATTTGTAAATTTAAACCTCTTAATGAAATCCTTGTGTAATGTGTCCAAGTGAGTGACGTATGATAAAATAACATCGTCTTGAAGAATTTCTGGTAATTTTGACAAATGCGGAAACTGTGAATATTCTTTTCTGCTTAAATTTTGTGTATATAGGATAAGTTTACCCACTAAGGCGATATTATTGATTTTGTTTTAATCAAGTTGAGTCACCCTGAAGCTGCAAATTAACCTTGTTAAACATACCAAAGATATCAGTCAAGTAATAAATATCTGTTTTACAATTGTTCAGATTTTCTTTCAAATTTAGATCTTTTTCTTGTAAAAACTCCAATACAGCGAACTTCAGTGTGCAGAAGTAACCAAATAAAGACTTCGTCGTTTTCCTCTCATAGCTGAGCAAATAACCGAGAGTTCAAAGAATTGCTTCGAATCTTGTTGACAGCATTTATAACATATTGTAAAAACTGGTGCAATCTAGCACTCAGATTTTTTGCTACTAAATGCTGTCTGTGAATCACGCAGTGAATGACCAGTACCTCAGGCAGTTGTCGCTTTAATTGAGCTATAAAACCACGATGACGACCAACTATGGACGGTGCACCGTCAGTCGCAACAGAAACAATGTTCTTCCATGGAATAGCTTTGTCGGTAAAAAAAACGTTCCACGGCCTGAAAAATCGATTCTCCTCTGGTATCAGTCTCTAAATATGTAGCAAAACGCAGTTCTTGGCATATATTTTCATCTTTAATATATCGAACATATCCGAACAACAGATCTTCATTGCCGGGTAATGTAGGCTCGTCCAACTGGAGAGAGAATCTGTTGGTCTGTAAGAAAATGCATAAAATGTTTTCCACGCCGCGACCCATCTCGTCTATTCGTCTCTGAACGGTGTTATTGGTCAAAGGAATTCTCTTTATAATCTCATGTGCGGGCTTGTACAATACATTGTTGAAGGCCTCGTAAATGGCTGGTAAAATAAGCTGCTCTCCAATTGTGTGGTGTTTCCCCGACTTCGCTATTAGTAAAGATACAGGACGCTTGTAAACTATCAACGTCTTCCATAGATGATGACGCAAACATCGATCTTATAGATGGCCTTTTCTCTAGTTTTTCTTTAAGTGCTTGAAAGGATGACAAGGGCTTACTTTTTTTGTTAGCATGTACTCTTGATAAGTGGTCCTACATTTTTGAAGGCTTCATGGCATCGTTACTGAATACTTTTCCACATATGAGACACATCGGTGTTGATTTGATAGAGATGGAATGAATCCAAACTTCAAGTACTCCAAACTGTATTGGCCGCATTTTTTTTCGTGTCTGCCATCATAAAACTCGTAGTAAACCTGCAAATCAAAAAAAAATGTTAAAGAAGCTACTTAAAAAAACAATAATAAAACTATTAAATTTCACACGAGCTTATTTTTATCACACCTTGGTACTGGTTGTTTTTTAGGCATGCTCACCAACTTACTCATTGATAAACTTGGATAGTATAGAAAATTTGTATTAGGTACCAATCAGCATAAAAAACGAAAACAAAGAAAATTGAACATTTATAATTTTAGCTAACAACTTTTCTAAAGTAATTTCAAAAAATACTTTTTTGGTAGTTACCCTGTTACTTTTTCATAAACTGCAGAAATGTATGGTTAATCTATTAACGCGCGTAGGTAACTAAGCACTTTGTAAATTCTTTTTCAATCACTTTATTTTAATTCACTTTATTTAACTATGTAATCAACCACTTTGTAATAAAATAATAAAATAAATTGGTAGATGAGTGTATTATCATTCAAGCTCCAGCGAATTTCAAAACGCAAATGAACTTTCAACCTAAGTGCAAGCTTGTTATATAGTAAAATATCAGGAGCATGTTTGGACTTGAACTCGATCATGATTTTGTTCGTGTTAAATCGCGTATATGCGTCAAATTTTAAAAGTACAACAATGGTACTTCCTACTAAAATATTAGTCATTCTTATAACAAGTTGGTACACGCAACACAACTCATACAGTATCTTGAAAGTTTCAAATAAGAACTTGTATTAATTAATAAGGGTCGATTTTTAGACCTCGTCGACCCCAAAATCAGTTTTCGTTTATGTCGACCCCTGGGAAACTGATTTCGACCCCAAGGGGTCGATATCCACCACTTTGGGAATCCCTGGTTTAGATTGTATAATTTAAAATACGCCATTAAAAAAACCAAAAAAGAAGTATTTTATTATGCGTGATAATGGTGAAAGTTTACATTTTCATATTAGCATATAGATGTCTATTAAACCTCTGTCAGACATGAAGCTTAAAACGTTTGTTTGACATAGATAATTGTTTTTGTTTTTACAATGTTGCATATTTTCGTAATTAATTGTCGCCAACTTAAATTTGAGCTTTTATACCTTCATGTTATTCTTCGTTATCTGCTTTACGCTCAAACTACTTTCCGACTGCACCCCATGGGCGTAGCCAGCTAAGGGCAGGGAGGGGCAACTGCCCCCCCCCCTGGAAGAGCAAAAATAAATTAAATAATTTTTAAATTTTAATAAATAAAAAATTAAATCTAAAATATACATATTTTTCTGTTCTGCATATTTTTTTTGTTATCTGTTTTATATATTTTGTTTGTTGTTGTGGTCGTTTGGTTGCTTTTATGAACATTTTAAAATTAATTAATAAGCTATAATAAATAAAATTATTCGCGTGTCCTTTGCCACTAAAATATATTTCATCAGCAAAAAACAAAGCTGTTTGAAAAACTGACATAGTGCTAAATATACATTAATAGCGTTTTCGATCTATGCATTTAATGCATTGGTGCACACCAGAATTGTCCCATACCAGAATTGGATAAAAACGAGTGTTCGATTTACTCTCAGGATACGTCAATTTTTAGTGTTCGATTCAACCACTTAACAGTCGGACATTTCTGTGAAAAATGTTAAAAAAATTGTCACTTTTTTTTTGTTTTCATTTAACTACATTTTTTAATCCTATTAATTAATTAAAATAAATTTACTCAATAAGTAGTTTTAGTGTGAAATATTTTGAAACATTCAATACACAATCCTACATCAGAATCCGAAATAAATACTCTTATAACGTACGTAAGACCTGCACCAACAAGTTAAAACAAGTTAAAACAAAAGTTGCCTGAACGAGACTCGGGATCGTCAGTGTACGGAAAAATGTCACGCCCGAGTGCGGTTCGTGCAAAACTATCAAGTGGTTAAAACACAACTTGCTCCAAATCCTAACATAGGACAATATTTTTTGCAACAACTATTGAGTTAGTGTGTAAGTGCTCTTGTCTAGCGACAGTGTCCTATTTAATAGTGTAACGAAACGCCACTGGTTTTCTTCGAGAAAAATCGAGATACAAGTGAGGAATATACGGGAACCGGCGATGCGAATGTTCTGGCTATTTCTAGGCTCAAAAAGGGTATATAAAATTGCCTATCCGGCGTGAAGACAGACAGTACAGTACATAGTGCAGGATACGAAGTTGCATACGGCGAATAGAAAGCGAGGCGCGAGATTTAAAAGCGGAATAGTTAAAAAGTGTTGAGAAAGTGAATATTTGTGTTGTTTTATTAACTTTATTGGTTTTAAATAAAGTTGGTGTGAATAGTTATCAGTGTTAAATTATTGCCTGAGACACAAGAGGGAAAATCCGTAACAATAGTTTTACCACAGAATAAAGAGACAGAAATCACAGAAAAGACAATATGGATATAAGAAATTGGTTACAAAAAGGTGAGTTAAATAATTTCAGTAGAAAATTAAATTTTTAATTAAAACTTTAGTCATTCCATTAGAAATGGTCCAAAATTTGAAAATTGGTTGCTCAACCAGCACCAAATAAAACAAAACTACCATGTAATGATAGCTTATAATGTAGATATGTTATATCCGATGTTAATTTTTGTTCAAAATTATTTGTATCGCAACGTTTGGAAAAAAATTCAATTGCAGCCCTTTACAAAATTGCCAATTGCTCTTTACTCTTAGCTTGTATCTTTGTGAAACAATTTTTATTAGCTTTGGCAAAAGATTCTGTGCATTATTAATATAATTTTATATATTTTTCATTATTATGATGCCGACTTTTTTGCCTTCTAATTATAACAAAAATTACAATAATGCACCGATCTTGACAGCTGATATCTCAAATGGGACTAAATATAAAAACTTGAAATTTTCACATTTAAAGATCAAACAGCACTTTATACGTGCTATTAATTTCATTTTGTGTTTTTAATTTAGAGAAAAAATATTAACATCGGATATAGTATATCCACATTATAAGCTATCATTACATGGTAGTTTTGTTTTATACTAATTTTGATACTAGGGACTAAGAACAAGAATGATATTAGGTTATTATTTTTAGGTCAAAAATCTCTAAAACGGAAAAAAGTTCATGATGACAGTAGTGGAAGTGGAAGCAATGATTGTGATGAAGATGAAAATAAAATGGTCGGAACATCAAAATCGGAATCTATTTTTGAAGGAGGCTCAAGTAGTTCTTCAAATCTACATGAAGCTGTCTTTGGAACTGGGACCTCTAAACAAACTGAAGAACGCGATGGCTACCATGAAAATGACATTGGTCGTTATGTTAGTTGTGCCAATAATTTGCCTTCTGAAAAAAAGAAGGAATTGTTGACAAACCCTTGGGTTCCATCATCCAATTACGATTTTGCTTCTGATGTCATTCACTTGAAAAGAAAATTTAACCATCGCTGGTTAGATCAATATACTCCATGGCAGGTGTACTCAAGTCGTTTGAAAGGTGCTCTATGTTTGTATTGTGTTTTATTTCCGCCAAGAATTGCTACAGTTAAAGGAGTTTTGGGGTCATTTATGGTAAGGCCTTACATGAAGTTTAAGGATATACATGAAGATTGTAGAAAGCACGTTGGCAGCCATTACCACAAATCTTCAACAGCTGCTGCAAAAGCATTTCTTGAAAATGCTCCAGTTGATGCCCAGTTGCAAATAGGGCACCATAAGACCATAAGATGAAGAAAATAAACAAATATTGTCAGCAATTATTTCATGCATAATATTTTGTGGAATTCATGATTTTCCGCTTAGAGGAAAACAAGGAAATGAGGGAGTTTTCTTTTACCTTTTAAATTTGAGGATTGACTCTGGTGATGAGAAGCTAAAGAGCCACTTGAATAAATGTCAAAAAAACGCAGTCTATACCTCACCAACAATTCAAAATGAGATCATACAATTATGCGGTGAAGTTATCAAAGAAAAAATAATCGAAGACTGTAAACGGGCAAAAGCTTATGCTGTAATGGCTGATGAAACAGCAGATATCGCTGGAAAAGAGCAGCTTTCTATTGGATTAAGGTTCTATGATGAAAGCCAAAAAATAATCAGGGAGGAATTTGTAGGCTACATTGAGTTAAAATGTCAAGATGCTTCTACAATAGCTAGCGCAATTCAAAGTTTTTTAGAAGATAATAATTTTTCCGCCGATAATTGTATGGGATTCGGATTTGACGGGTGCTCCACGATGACCGGCAAAGAAGGTGGTGTACAGGCCATTCTTAAAAAAAAGTACGCTAAATCTTTATTTTTCCATTGCTCCAGCCACAGACTAAATCTTGTGGTCAATGATACTAGCAAGCTACCAGAAATAAGAAACACAATTGCAACGGTTAAAGACACAATAACCTTCTTTCGTGAATCGCCAGCCCTTAGGAAATCGGTTCCAAATCTTTCAAGGCTTTGTGAGACCAGATGGTCGGAAAAATATAAGAGCATACAAAAATTTTAGAACCCGTTGTAAACGTTTTACAAGGTAAAAGTATGAATTTGGTTATGGTGAAAAAACATATTGATGATATTCTAGATGTAATCAAAGAAGATAGACAAGATGTCGAAAATGTTTCTTATGAATTATTTAAAAAATCACTTGATATCGGAGAGAAAGTAGGGGTTGAGTTGTCAGTACCACGAGTCACTCAAAAGCAAGTACACAGAAGTAATCCACCATCTAAGTCTGCAGTTGAATACTGGAAACGGTCAATAATCATCCCCTATCTTGATTCTTTAACTTCGTCTTTGGATGCTAGATTCTCCAACGAAAATACACCTGCTTTTGCTTTAACTTATCTTCATCCTTCAAACATGCTCAAAATGGCTTCAAAAGATTTCAAAAATAATGCAGAATCTTTCATGGAATTTTATAAGTTGGGTGATGTCTCTGCAGAATTAGATTTGTGGTACAATATGTGGAAGAAAAAGAATTTAGCAGAAAACAAATTAAAGGACATTGAAGTGGCTGGACTTTTGGAGGAAGCTAATGTTTTTTTCCCTGCAACAAGGCACGCACTGCTAATATTAAGTGCTTTCCCATCCACTACTGCTACCGTGGAAAGATCTTTCAGTACCCTGCGAAGGGTAAAAACCTGGCTCAGGAGTACAATGGGTGATGACAGACTCACTGGGTTGTGTTTAATGAGTGTGCATCGAAACTTTTTGAAGGAAAATCAGGACTGCATAGTGAAGAAAGTTTTGGATAAATTTAGTTTAAACCCAAGAAAAATGTTATTAGTTTAATTTAAGTATAATTAAAATCTCAAAGTTTTGTTTTCATTTGCCTTTTCTTTTTATCCTAAAATTTTACATTTTGAACGACCATGGACCATGTTTGCCCCCCTTGTTACAAATCCTGGCTACGCCCTTGCTGCACCCTACATGTCAGACTAAGCAATGTGAATTTCTACCTAACCAATAAGATTTTTTATGAAGTTTCAATTCTTCTAATATAAATTGTTTTCGATCATTTTCTCCATTTTAAAATCTCCCAAATTTTTTTTCACTGCCACACGGACGAAACATTTTCTGTTATTAAATCAAATACATTTGGAAAAACCTAGTTGTCTGACAGGAAGTCTTTGTATTTCCCTAAATGTATTTGTAGTGATCCTGGCAATTACTGTGACAATATGTTTTTGTACTTTTATCCTATTGCGTTAATCGACATTGAGTAAGCGCATAGTACATTTTTAGCATATCAAGAAACGTGTAAATAGTAGATTGTATTACTAGGATTAAAAGTGTCACTTGTGACTAACAATTCTTTTCATTGGCGAGGCGAAGCGCAGCGACCGAAAGAACTGGATTCAAAATAGTAAATCAAATTTCTAAAAAAAATTAATAAATAAAATTAACTCCTGTTGAATTTTTGTTTTACATTTTATTTATTTCGTCAAAGTGACACGTAAAAACTCCTAGTGAGAATTTTCTGATTGGATATGTTTGAAATGAATGAGAATGAAGACGATACACCATTAGAAATTTTACAATGTGCAGAAGAAGTAGTATCAGATCTTCTGCCCGTTAAATCTAAAGACGTATATGAATATACCTATAAGATTTTTGTAAATTGGTGTAGGGAGAAAAATGTAAAATCATACACGGAAAGCGTGCTAATTAACATACTTCTCCGAATTGTCCAGTAAAATGAAGGCTTCTACTCTCTGGTCGCAATATTCTATGGTGAAAGCAACACTATGTTTAAAAAATGATATAAATATCGAGAAATTTTCAAAACTGCATGCCTTTTAAAAAAAGAGAATAATGGCTATATTCCCACGAAATCTAGAATTTTTAGTAAAGAACAAGTGAATCGATTCTTGAATTGTGCTAGTGATGAGCAATATTTGATGATGAAGGTTTGTTTTAGTTTTATAAATCGAGTATTTTACGATAATACATTAAAATGTTTGCAGGTTGTATTAATTTTGGGTGTTGCTGGAGCCTGTCGCTGCGGTGAGTTAGTACATTTGAAGATTAGTGATATTGAAGATCTTAAATCGGGCGCCTTATTGATTAAAATTCCACTAAAACTAATAAGGCTAGATCATTTACTGTGATGGGAGATAGTTATTTAAATATTTATACAAAATATGTAAGTCTTCGCCCTACAAACTTTGCAGAACCACGTTTTTTTTAAAATATCAAAATGGAAAATCTCATCGGGTAGTAGTAGGACTTCATAAGACTAGCAGTGTTCCACAAGGGGTCGCTAAATTTTTAAATTTAGATAATCCGAAAGAATTTACAGGCCACTGCTTACGGCGAACTTCTGCCGCGCTTCTAGTAGATGCCGGTGGTGACCTCACATGTCTGAAAATACATGGTGGTTTGGAAATCTGGCACTGTGGCAGGTTACGACGAGGATTCCTTAAAAAATAAAAGTGATACTGCAAAAAAAATACTGGGACTGGATCAACCTAGCACTAGTGCAACTAACAATATTACCATATTTGAAGTAAACCTGTAGTTGTAGATGGTCAAAATCAACTTAATAATTATTCTAAAAAGGACATTGCAGGCTTGTTTAATTTTCAAAGTGCCTCAAATTGCACTTTTCATATTAATATAAATAATTAATTTGCAATTATTGTGTTCGTAATTTTTTTGACATTGTTTAATAATTTTGTAGTTGTTTTAAATAAACATTAAAATTAAAAAAATCATAGGAAGTAAAAGTGTTTTTATGGCTAGGAACTAAAAGTGTTGCCTGAGCAACAAACACTTTTTTTATTAGTAATAAAAACATCAACTTCAATGACAGTTTTTGGTATTAGAAGTGACTACTTTTAAGATGGTCGCAAAAAAACAATATTATTTTATCGTTCAACAAAATGCATGCATATAAATGTAGTAATTTTGCTGTTAGACGTAGAGTTTTCGTCTATTCGTTTTTTTTTTTGCAAACAAAGTTATTCGTGGTTTTTGTAGGATTCTCGTTGAAGGACAAAGATTTTCTTTTATCCGGAAATTTAGAAAATAAACAAGAAAAAATTAAACATTTATAAATATAAATAATGTTACGATTTTTATATTTTTTATTTCACCATTAAGACCTCACCGAACATTAATGATTAAAAAAAAATAAAGAAAGTAATTTTTGTCTCCTTTGTTTATACGAGTATTATCAACGAAAAACATTATTTTAAAAAATATTTATAATTAACACAAGGTTTATTTATTTATATACTGTTTTCATACTTGTAATTCGACAAGTTAGCAAATAATTCATACTATTTTGGTTTTTTATAATATACAAAGGTACCGTCATTTTTAATTTTTATTTCATTTCCGGTGCTGATTTCTTACGTTCTTACATAATTATTTAGTATGTAAAAGTAAATTTTAACTGGTTTGTTTTATATTTTGCCAACTGTATAAAAATTTCGAACTTAATCACAGTCTTCTATATGAATTTCATACATCTTGGGTTGGTAGAAAGTGTTAAGAAAGTGGCACAGATAAAGCTATTTTAATGGAGTGTTCGTTGGTCCGGCCCGTTATTTCTAAGTGCTCGTTTTCATAAGAATTTCTTGAAATGAATACATAACATAACCGTCGCGCCATTCCTTGCGGGGTAGGCAAAACAATCCCTGCCTCTTCCTTATTTTTCATTCACAATCTTTCTCCATGCTTTCCTATCTCCCCATACCTCCCTAGCTTCCGCAAGATTCATACATTGTCTCTGACATACCTTTTTTTTTAAAACTTCTTATCTTTCTTTCCTTTATCATACATTTTACTACATGCAGCCAAGATTTACGTGACCTATCAGGCCCGGCCTTACCTCTAACCTCACCCACATGTACATGCTTCGTTAAGCTTGCGTTGTTCATTCTTTCAATGTGACCAAACCAACACAATGTACTACTTTTATATCTATCCATCATCGTCTTTTCCTCGCCACACCCTTTCATTATACACTCATTTTTTATCTTATCCCTGCTCGTTTAACCACATGCGCTTCTCAGGAATCTCATATCCACGGCATTATTTTTCTTTCGTGCTTTTTTTTACATACCCGTGCTCTCGTTTCTCATTATCGTTCACATACTTCCAATCACTTTCCTTCCAGCATTGACCCTTCGTCCAATCTCGCCATCCATTGTACCATCTGCAGTAAACATTCTACCCAGATATACCAACTCGTCCACTTGTTCCACAATTTGATTTTGCAGAGTAAATACTCTACTCTCCTTTCCACGTTTTGTTCTTTTCTTCACGTTTACCTTTAGACACATGCTTTCACAGACTGTATCAAACTTCCTCAGAGCAGTTTGTAGCTCATCCGTGCTGGCACTTAATAAGGCTGCAAACACCAGAACTCGTACATTTACGTCATCAACCATTATACCATTTGTATCGATACATGCTTGTCTAACATATTTATCCATGTATACATTGAACAAACACGGTGACATCACACAGCCTTGTCGCACTCCTTGCTCAATGTTAAAGTATTCCGTTTATTAGACCTTTATTTACGCCATATTCATTTAATATTTCCCACAGCTTATCCCTATTCACTCTGTCGTATGCTTTATCTAGATCTACAAACGCACAGTACAGCTTCCTTTTTACACTTAAACACTTTTCGATCACCTCTTCCTGGCATGCAGCCACCCTGTACATTCCAATTCTTAGTTTGTGTACTCTATCAAGCAGTATTCTTCCAAATACTTTACCAGGTATACTAAGCAAACTTATTCCTCTGCAGTTCTTGCAATCACTCTTGTTACCCTTACCCATTTCACCAGTGATTCCATCTCCGCCTGCTACTTTACCGTTTTTCAACTTTTCTACCGTTTTCTCTACCTCATTTATCCCAATATCATTCTCAGTTTGATTCACCATTCCTTCTACATTCCCCTTATTTAACCCTTCAGTCTTATTTTCGTCACTACTGTACAGCTTTCCAAAATATTCTTGCCAGCATTTCCTCATCTCACTATCATCCCATATTATTTCGTTGCTCGTATTTATCACTCCTGTAGCGTTCTGTTTTGGGCCACGTTTTGTATTTTTGAACCATTTCCAGAAGAGTTTTTTGTTTCCCTCAAAACCATTCTACATTTTCTCTCCTTCCACAACCATCACTTCATCTACTTATTCTCACTGCCTCCTTCGCTTCTTTGTTTCTTAATCTGTACACCTCATACAATCGCTTTTTCTCAGTCTCATGTTTTGCAGCAATCATTGCCAAGTACTTATCTTTTTTTTTACATACTGCCTTTTCACCGATTCATTCCACCAAGCACATTTTTTCCGTCTACCTACAGTCGCTCTTCTGCATATCCACGCAGCACCATTTAAAACACAATTTTTCATGCTTATCTCTCCATACATTTTCAACGTCAGTGTTTTTTATTTGTTCGTTTCACACTCTTTACTCAAAGCATCTGCATATTTCATTCTCACACCATTATCTACTAGTTCGTCTACCCTAATTCTGGACGGTCGCATTGCGTTTTCTTTCCTTCTACAGACCCACTTTTGCCCTAAACACACTCTCGCTACAACCAAAAAGTGATCCGATCCACACTCCGATTTGTGCATTACTTTTGTGTCTCTCACCAGGTTTCTAAGTCGGTAATACACTATCAAGTCAATCATACTTTTAGATTCACCTGTTTGCCATATATACATATGCACATTTTTATGTTTAAACCACGTATTAGATACAAACACGCTTCTCTCTACACAGATGCTCACCAGCCGTTTACCATTCTCATTGACTTTCCGTTCAGTATGTTCTCTCTGTACACCCACATCTTTTTGCTCTTTTTAGTTACGATCGCCCCAACTGCTTTTGCACCATGTGCTTCAGTCTCAACTCTTGACCGTAGTGCTAGACCGCCATCCTTCATCTCCACAGCATCCTTTCCTTCGCGCTTTGTCTCCGATACACAGAGAATATCAAGCTGCCTTTCGCACATTACATTCGCAATTTCAAATTCTTTACCATAAATTCCATGTACCGACTCGCCATTCATTCTTTGCACAGTCGTCAGCAACGAGGCCTGTCTGTTTTGACCTTGACCGCCCCTTGTAGCCAGATCGATTCGAGGCAGTTGTTCTCTTGAGTAATACCATAGCGTGCAGACCAGATACTAGCCGAATCGTGCTCCGGACGATGTAGCATTTCGTACTAACGATATCGTCCTACTAACTGACCCGACACGTAAGGAAGTAAGGAGTAGAAATATAGACAGGGTCAAGAAAGGTATAAATTATATAGAGTGTATACTTGCTGTATCAATATATATATATATATATATATATATATATATATATATATATATATCGAATTTTCAGAAAAATTGATACAACTTGAAAACACTTTGTATGTAGGTATAGGGAACCCTTATGAAAGTCCTACTTATTTTTTATGTAAAATTTGAAAATGAAATAACATACGGGGTGTCATTTAAAAAAACAAAACTTTGATATGCGACTTTTTTTGGAGCATCATGTATATTTATAAAATGCTGTTAATATTGACTTACATAATATCACTATATATATATATATATATATATATATATATATATATATATATATATATATATATATAAGATTATTCGCGCTATTCGACAGAAAGTATTATAGCTAAAGTATTTGATTTTAAAAAAGTTTTATTTTATGACTGGATAGGGACGTATTGGCGCTACATTTTAGAATTATTTTCATGTTATACAGGGCGTGCCAAAAATACAAAAATATCAAAAGTTGCTATTTTTTAACTGGAACACCCTGTATATTATTTTATTTTTAGTTTCTATGATGAAAATGCGAGTTTTATTAAGGCTTAACCTACCTAAACCTTATGGCTCTTGCTTGTGTATTGTTATAGAAAGGGATTATGGTATTGTAAAGTAACTGCATTGAAAACGAAACTGAATATTGATTAACCTAATTTAAAAAAAAAGATTTTGCATAGGTTATATAGCACCCCAATCTGTTTATGCTTAATTTCGTGGCTGTTGACAGCATTAATATTAAAATAATTTGTTTATTTTCGTTTATAATTTAGGTTTCAACTTGCATATTGTCATTTTAAACAGATCAAACCTCTTTTATTATTGACGTGAATTGTGATAACTTAACGTTTCTATTTTTTAGATTTCACTTTTATTTAGTTGAAGGGTATTAATAAATAGAGATAATGACCAGGGCTCGATCCAAGGGGGGGTGGGGCAAGCCGGGCAAAAATGAGCAAAATTGAGGACGCCTGGCGGTTGCACTGAGTCATCCTTTAAAAAACGCTACTTTAGCGGCTATAAATCCTTAGACGGACCAACATATTTTAAAGTGTTGTCTTATAATCTTCGTAATTCTGTCTCCTGAGAAAATTATAAGCAGCACTTAAGCAAACCAAGCGAAAAGAAAGAAAAAGAAATGCCTAAATAGGAAAGAAGGAACCAAATATTTCGGTATGTAATGATTTTGAATTGAGAATACAAAGAAACCCATTTTACATTTCTGAACTGGCAACCTTTTTCCTTCCGTTTATGTTAGACGGGGATTCCCTTAAGATGCTTTAAAATTTGTAACAGATTTAAGATTTGGTCCAAATATCAGTATTACGCTCAGGATTCTTTTAACTTTACCAATAATAGTTGCAAGTGGTGAAAGAAGCTTTGCTAAATTAAAAATAATAAAAAATTATCTGCGATTCACCATGACACGGAATAGATTATCTGAATTGGCTTTCAATAGAATATAAGGTTAGCGACAGTATAAA